>VZRH01007341.1:5570-83847 GCA_013397555.1 Urocynchramus pylzowi | reverse complement strand
GTCCCTGGTTGTCCCTGTGTGTCCCAGTCAGTCCCTGTGTGTCCCTGTGTGTCCCTGTGTGTCCCAGTTTGTCCCTGTGTGTCCCAGTCTGTCCCTGTGTGCCGGAGGCCAGAGCAGGCCCAGGCTCTGCTCCAGGCCCAGCAATGGCCCCAGAGCCACGGGCAGGGCCTGAGCCCAGCAATTCCCCTGCACAGGAGGCAGAACTTCTGCCCTGGGCAGTGCCCAGCCCTGAGCAGAGCCCAGAGAGGCTGTGGGGTCTCCTCCCTGGGGATGTTCCAGAGCCCTCTGGACACTCTCCTGTGCCCTGTGCTCTGGGATGGCCCTGCTGGAGCAGGGAGGTGGCACCACATGAGCCACTGTGGCCCTTCCAGCCTGACCCACTCTGGGATTCTGTGATTTGGGAAGAGCACTTGCACACCTCATTGTCAAAACCAGAGCCACGATGTAAATCCCCAGAAAGGACATGAGAACCTGGAGGTGTTTGAGAGGAGAATGGTTTGGTGTGAAAACTGCACCTTGAGAGATCATAGAAAGGATTGATTTTCTGAGCAAACTGGTCTGGTTTTCAATTGTGAAAGTTGATTTGTAGTTTGGAAAAAAGCAGCATGATCCAGGGAAAGAGACAGAAATGGGCAACCTGCATAAATTCCAAATTAAAGACCAAAATGACTTACTTATCTGTGGAGACACAGCTGGCAAAGATGGATTAAATTGGTATTCAGGCCTCATCCAAATAGAAGAAGACTTTCAGACAAAAGTAATTGGAAATCCTTTGAATACTGTGTGTGGTTTGTAGTTTATTTTAGATAAAATTTATTTCAACAGTATGTAGAAAGTGCTAGTAAGGCTAAATTTCCTGCTGTTCCAAATATTCCAATCAGATATTGTTCTGATGCAAGAACTGCCTGGAGGTGAGAAGGTTCTGGGTGACCTAAGTGTGGATTGCCAGCACCTGGAGGAGCTGACAGGGAAGATGGAGAGAGAATATTTACAAGGGATGGATGGACAGGAGAAGGGAGAATAAGGGATTCCTACTGCCAGAGGGCAGGGTTAGATGGGATATTGGGAAGGAATTGTTCCCTGTGAGGGTGGGGAGGCCCTGGCACAGGGTGCCCAGAGAAGCTGTGGCTGTCCCTGGATCCCTGGAAGTGTCCAAGGCCAGGCTGGATGGGGTTTGGGGCAACCTAGGATAGTGGAAGGAGTCCCTGCTCATGGCAGAGGGGGGCACTAGATGATTCCCAAAATCCCTTCTAGTCCAAACACTTCTGGGCTTCTGGGGTTCTTTGTAATTGTGAAGACAGGAAAGACACTGAGTTTTCAACCTGTTTTAAGAAGGATCTGGCAAAAGTTTAGTTAAATACAGGAGGCCACTGCACCCAGGCAGCTCAGAAATCATTCAGGGCCAAGAAAGCCTTTAAGTGAGGTCTAGTTTAGCAATGCTGGAACTTTATTTAATCAGGACTAAGGTGCATAGCAGTTATTTGTGCCAGCCCTTCTGAAAGGAACACAGCCTCAAGATTTCTTTTTTGAGGCAGACATATCCATAATAATTAACAACTACCAGTAACAGAGTAAAACCTTTAGTGATTGCATCAAATCTCTAACTGATCTACATAGTGACACACAAGTAAGTTCTGAGACATTTGTCTTGTCCCACCCACTTTTTAAGTGTCCAGGGGGAGAAAATCCTTTGTTTCTGTTTGTGATGGAGATCCCTGGGGACTAGACACATTTTGTGCATTGTAACAGCACCAAAATACAGGATTACATCTATTAACTCTTCCTCTCCTTCCCCAAAATGTATAAACCACTTCCAAGAGGTACCTTTACAGATTCATCTTCATAGGATGGGGTGTTTTGTTGTTTGGGTTTTTTTTTTTTTCTGAGAAGATGATTAATGTCAGTTCTGCTTGAACTGAACTAATGATGGAAACAAGAAATTTCATTTCTACTAAAAGAATTTTATTATCACATTAATCATTTTAGGAACAGGGATCAAGTGGGGCACAGACACAATGATTTGCAGAAATCATGAGGAGAAAATAAAGAAAGAATGGCAGTTGTTTTTACTGAAGACAGGACATGAGAAGAGGCTTTTGCAAAGAGGAAGACAGAGTTTTCTGAGCCTGTGATGCTTAGGACAAAAAGTTATGGATGTAAATGCCTTGAAATACTCAAATTGGGAACGAGGCAGACTTAGAGACTTTCAGAACTCCTTTATGATCACATCAACAGATGCTTCCCAAAGTCTTTTACTTTCTCTAGTCAGACATTTTTACCATTTTTACAGCCTTCTTAAAGACAGATGACACCTCAAATCCATGCTTTCCTGAAAGAAAAGTCATTACACTTCAGGTTCCCCAATCACATCTCTAAGCAATTTAAGCCACTCCTCCCCCAGTACTGATCCTAGCAAAGCTGCTTCCACAGAGATAATTTTTATTCTGTAGGTATTTTAGCCTATTATGACAGACCAGAGTTTGCAGCTGATATATTGTCTTTTTTTATTTCTTTGAGGAAACCTCTGGTGACCCTAATATTTAAAGTTATCAGATTGGAGTATTGCACCATTAGTAATTTCTGAGCTTGGCTGGTTTTTTCCCTTTCCAGAACCACCTCTCTGTGTTGCTGTGCTATTCCCCATTTCCAAAAGTTGAGTGTGGAGCCATAGAAAGGAAAATGCAAATTAAAAAGTTCCTAATGCAGTCTGGCTATGACATGATTACAACTAGGTTAAATGTATTAGTTCTCCACATATTACACTAGAGGTCATGCAACATCTAATTTATTTCCTTGACTTTCACATTTCACAGTCCCCTGAATGTAATTCCTTTCAATTTTGCCTGCTGTCGGTAATTGGTGTGCCACACATCCCTCTTCTCCAACAGACTCCCTCTGATTATACTGGCACTGCATTCTGTGTATCCATTAACAAGCAGGGATCATACTTTCCCCTAGGCCTGCTTTCCATTTCTCTCTCTCACACTCATTCATTTAGTAAGGACACCAAGTCCTCATATATTTCATGTTTAGAAAGGTTGGTATTTTCTTAAGAAGGAAAAAATCTGACCCCACAAAACTTGCCAGTGGCTGAGGTCGTTTTTCAGCCCTCACTTTTTGTCTTGGATTTCACCTCCCCTTGTGATGTCTTGCAGTGCTTTCAGAAAAGTCTCCTTTAATGCAGGCAGGGGTTTCACCTCATCGTGCCGTATCTTTAAATGCGAGTGACAAAGAAATGTAAAGTTGAGATTATTTTGTAAACTGTTGCAGGGAAAATGGAATATCTAAGAAGATAAGAGTTCAATTTTGTTTTCAGCTCTCAAAGCTCTTCTTGTCACTTTTATTGCTTTCCTGTAAAGGTTCTCAGGGTCTGCATCTGGTGGTAGCACCAATTTTGTGATCATGGGAGTCTGAGTTCCAGCAAGCAGATATTTCTTGCATCTAGTTTTAAACAGCAGAGAAACTGATTTGTAATTTCAGTGCAGATCATGGTGGCAAAGACCCTCTCACTGTTCCCCAGCTCTCAGTGGTTCAGCATTCCATGTGAATGAGATTCAGTCTTCTGCACATCTCTTAGTTATTCACAGGTGTTAATCTTGTCCCAGCAAGAACTAGGATCTCTTTGCACCCGACCTCTCGCTGTCATTTTTACTTCCCACTTCCCCAGCTTTTGAGAATTTGTTTTGTTGTTCTCTTGGCACCTAACTGAAGTCATTCTTCCTTGTCTTTGGCATTTGAATGGGAATTTATGTGAAGAAAGATTCAGCAAATCCAGAATGGTGGAGGTCCTGGACGGAAAAAGAAATTAATGGGGATGTCCATTCCAGCTTCCCTTCTCTCTTGGGAAACCCTCCTCTCCTCATCCCTGCTGCTTTTGCCATTTTAACCCTATCTGAACCTGTTTCTGTGGGGGTTTGAATTCTTGAGTTGGATAATTCAAAAAGACAAAAGACATGTAGGCTGTCCTGTCATATCAGGCCTGCAGAAATGATTCCTCTATGAGGCTGGACATCTCCTCTTAGAGATGTTCTGATATTGGTAAAAGGTGTGTTTGTCAAAGGATAATAGAAATATAGGAAGACAAGGACACACAATCTACCTTTCAGGGGATTTCACAGAGCTGTGAAACCTCCCAGGCAAGTGATCAATTCAGAATTAAATGTAGATTTTTTAGAAATTGGAATCCATTTTGATTTCCAGATAGTTTTGCTGCTGAAGCATTCCTTTCTTCAATACCATTTGCCTGTAAAGAGTGAAAATTACTGTTTTGATTTTATTTAGAGGAATCAAAAAACACCTTCCAATTTCAATAGGACCTCTTGGCTTTTGGGGTTTTTTATTCCCTTCCCCTTCCCATTTCCCCTCCCCATCCCCATCCCCTTCCCCTTCCCCATCCCCTTCTCCTTCCCCTTTTCTTCCCTTCTCCAAAGGCCTATTTAATTACTCTTCCAAAGCAGATTTCATGTTTTTTTCTATGTTCTACTCAAAATCTATTTATTTAGGAATCAGATCCACCCCAGCTGCTCATGGCTGAGTATTTTCATTAAATACTTTACCCCAGAATCTGCTAAGTCACAGATATTGTGGGAATGAAAAAGCTGACAAATAATTTGATCAGAGTATAAAAATGCCAGATGGAGACTCCCTCTTCACAAGAAGCCCCACAGAAAAGATGAAATGGGTACAAGTTACTGCTGGGGATATTCTGACTGGATACCAAAGGGAAATGTTTTACAGTGAGAACAGACAGCCATTGGAATGATCTCCCCATGGAAGCAGTGGATTCTCTAACACTGGACACTAAGTTTTGTCTTGTTAGAGTGCTGGGCCATCCTGTCCAGACCAAGAGCAGCTGAACCAGATGACCCTTGACATTCTTTGCAGCCAGGTATTCCATGATTCCGTGATTTAACTCCCACCAGGACAGCAGAGTACTCTTGTCCTTGGAGGGACACAGGGTCTTGTGCACAGGAAGCCACGGGGTCTTGTGTTGCCCTCCTGCACTGGGGCTCTTGTCTTGCAACCACTTTCTTTCCCCACAGTGAAATAAATCACCAAGTACCAAACATGATCCCTGTTCCACTCCACTCCACTGTTCTTAGAATCATCAGCCTGGAATGGGTTGGAAGGGACCTTAAAGCCACCCCTGTCATGGGCAGGGACACCTTCCACTAGCCCAGGTTGCTCCAAGCCCTGTCCAGCCTGGCCTTGGACACTTGCAGGGATCCAGGGGCATACCTGCAATTCAGGAACTGCTTTAATTCCCTCTATGCACTGCTGCCTCTTTAACTGCTCTGATGTAGCAGATTGCCAGTTTATACTGCAGCAATTACCTTTAAACAACCCATGCCTATAAAACCTTGGAGATCACTTNACCACTTTCTTTCCCCACAGTGAAATAAATCACCAAGTACCAAACATGATCCCTGTTCCACTCCACTGTTCTTAGAATCATCAGCCTGGAATGGGTTGGAAGGGCCCTTAAAGCCCGTCCAGTGCCACCCCTGCCATGGGCAGGGACACCTTCCACTAGCCCAGGTTGCTCCAAGCCCTGTCCAGCCTGGCCTTGGACACTTGCAGGGATCCAGGGGCATACCTGCAATTCAGGAACTGCTTTAATTCCCTCTATGCACTGCTGCCTCTTTAACTGCTCTGATGTAGCAGATTGCCAGTTTATACTGCAGCAATTACCTTTAAACAACCCATGCCTATAAAACCTTGGAGATCACTTAGGCTTTCTCTCTTCAGGAGAGTCAATTGCTGCTTTTTCAGGATGCTGCAGTCCATTGAAATCTGGGGTAACATACTGCAGCAGTTACTGAACACCAGCATCTCCCTTTGCCTGGCAGGGAGAACAAATCATAATTCAAATTAACCTCGCTGTGTAATGAAATTTTGTTACGTGTCATTATGTTATATTATATAGTATCTATAAATCAATCCCAGCAAACCATTTGCTTCAATGATGGGTTTTTTTGTGTGACACAGTGAAGTTGGAATCATCCCAAGGAATAATTTTTCAAATAACAGCAAATTCCAAAGTAGAAAACATAGAATTTCCTAAAATAACAGCATTTTGGACCCTCAAAACACTTCATTATATTTAAGAGCCAATGAAGACAACTCTTTTACAATGTATGTCATGTAATTTAATTCCAACAAGAAGGCTGGTTTTCCTGACAGCCTTCTGGAGGGAGTTGTGCCCAAGTGCCCCCAAATCCTGCTGTCACACTTCCTGCCCTGCTCTTGGACCATGTCACACAGCCAGTCCTGTCCCAGGTGTCACTCTGGGTTACTAGAACCTCAAACAACTTGTAGTTTAGCAAGAACATTTCCAGGTTTCTGCTTCAGAAAAATCTGTCTACAGGCAATTTTGATGTTTGAAGTGCTCTGCTGCATTCAAAGGTGTTGCCTTAAAAGGTTTTTAATTGATTGCTTGAAATGTTTCAAAATTAATTGGGTGTGTTGCTTCCTGGGCATTTTGCTTTCCCAGCTATCGTGTTCTACATGTATTTCAGTGTCCAAGTAAAGCTTTCAGTAAGATAGGTTTTATGTTTCCAAGCCAGTATTTTTTCAAAATGCTATGGAGGAAAAAAAAAAAAAGAAAAAAAAAGAAAAAAAAAGAAAACAAAATGAGAGAAAATGTAATTTTTTAGGGGAAGCCTAATTTTTGCAGTCTCCTTCATTAATACTCAAAATCTTCCCACATTTTAAAGAGCACAATTAACCAGAAGTGAATCTGGCCTGATTTACCATAATTTTTTCTGGGTTTATGTGAAGTAAGTGTTGCTTTTAATGCTATTACAAAAGAATAAAACTAAAATAAGGCAGTAGTAATTCAATTCCAACACACATCCCAGGTAGTAAAAACATCTGTAGGGGAAGAGCTTCAAATATATTTAGATAAATAAATGCTTCAATCACCCAACACACAGAGGTTTATGACTATTCCTGGTCCATGGCACACTTCCCATCCTTGTCCCTGGGAGCTCTGGCTGTGAGCTGAGGGCAGGCTCTGCCTCACAGACATCACAGCATCTTCAGCATTTTGGGTTTGCTGCTTTATCTTCCTCAGCACTGCTGGAGAAATCAGATTTGCAAAAACAGAGTGCAGAATCAGTTTAGTCCTCAGGTTGCTCAGTAATTCCTATTAGAGCCAAACTCATTCCTGGTACAGCTCCATCTGTTCCCCATTAAATTATGTGAGCTGAATTTTGCCCAAAGTGGTTAAAAGCTTGAGGAGCCATTAATTTTTGTAAATTTTGGAGGCACTACCAACATGAGAAAGAGAGGGGTTAGTGATGTAATTTGGGAGGCAATGGTTAAGAAAAGGATTTAATTAAGGGTAATGGGGAAGCATTAAGGCAAAGGAAATTTGCCAGAAGGTTGATTTAAAAACATATACAAATTGTCAGTGCTCTGATCAATTTAACTGTTCAGTAGGCACCAGAATAATGTTAGAGTCCCACTGTTTGAAGCAATTAAATGCATGTATTTAAAATAGCAAAACAACATAAACCACAAATAGAATGTGACATGGGTCTCTTTCATCACCATGTGCTCCTGCTTGGAATTTTTTTGCCAGCAGAAAGGCAAGACCTGGCAAAATATGATAATATTGCCAATTAGTTGGACTATTAATTTGTCATTTTTGAGTCTAGTTTTGTTTTAAAGTTTGGTTCCAACTGTTCTAACAAAATATAATTAAGTGAGTGTGACAGGACAAAAGGGAATGGTTTTAAGCTGAAGGAAGGCAGGGTTAGATGGGATTTTAGGAAGAAATTTCTTCCTGTGAGGGTGGTGAGGCCCTGGCACAGGGTGCCCAGAGAAGCTGTGGCTGCCCCTCAATCCCTGGAAGTGTCAAAGGCCAGGCTGGACAGGGCTTGGAGCCACCTGGGCTAGTGGAAGGTGTCCCTGCCCATGGCAGGGGGGGGGCTGAATGAGCTTTAAGATCCTTCCAACCCAAACTATTCTATAAGATTCTATAAGAGCAGAGTTTTAATTCAACTTCCTTAAATGTAACTTTTTTTTTCCTGTTTGTTCTTTGCTTTTCTTCTCTGCAAGCAAATTGCACTTAAATACATCCCTGAAATACCGAAGAAAGCAATAAGATTTTCCAAAGTGCTCTGTAAATTGGAAGAATAATCATCAATATAAAAAAATCCTACTTCCTATGGCACATCTTTGGCTGAAAAGTCCTTTAAAAGCTCTCTTAAGTAAGTTTATAGCTGCTTATTTGCATCCCATTCCATGAGTATTTAATGTCATTGATTTCCCCATTTGGACACATCATTAAAGGACAAGGCAGACACCTGTGCTCTGGAGAAAAATTGAGTGGGGTGATAAAAAGGGAGAAGATTAAGAAGGCTACTTGCAAGAGAGAGGCACATGGAGCTGAGGGAGTTTATCCCTGCAATTCCTCAGCTGTCACCTCATAGCCATGCAACAAAATCAATGGGAACACCCTCAGCTCCATGACTAGGAACTGGGCCCTGCTGGCATCACACAGAGGATGGGCCAAAGCCTGTGACAGTTCCAGGGGGTTCCCAGATTGGAAAGACTGGCAAAGAATTGCTTGGTTTGGCAGTTTGGTTTGTTTTCATCACCTCTCTGTTCCAGGCATTCATCTTCTTCAGGTGGATCAAGGTGCTTCCATGACCAAAACCTTCCCAATACACCTTACTCAAGTGAAATCATTCCTGTAATTAATTTAATTCACTTTAATACTGAAAGACGCTTAAAATTTAGATGGTTGAAGATATTTTTTTCCTGATTACTTTTCATTGCAAAAATTATTCTCAAGGTGTTCACTGAGCTTATCTTTCCATCCTCTCCTGTTTGACAGCATGATTTTATGCAACAGACTGGTGACCCAGACACTGGTGATGTAAAAAGAAAATCCAAAACCAAAAATAGGGTGAACGTGAATTTGAACTGAAGTCTGATTAGATCAAAATATGGCATCTTTAGACAAAGAAAAAACAATTCTTGTTTGAATACGCTGATTTAAGGAGGGCATTATTGCAGAGGACATTATGAATTGATGAAGATGTCAGTGGGATGAGAAATAAGAGGAGCCCAAATGAGCAGTTCAGGTCTTCCTGCAGAGGCTGTTTGTGTTTATCTGTGTTGTGACCTTTTGAGCAGGTCTCTGTGAGATGAGAAGAGACAGATATGAACCAAAAGACCTCCTGATCTCAGATCTCATTATCTTTAAGGCTCACAGTCATGGGCCAGGTCAAGAGAAAGACACATAAGATATTACACTGTGTGTGATGTTTCTTCATGGCAACATTAAGGCTCATATAGGGCCAGTGCAGAACACACATCCTCCTTCTGTTCCCAGAGAAATGTCAGGCATTTCCTACTTTGCTCTTATCCTGCTCCTCCCAAACCTCCTGGGACCACTTGATTTAATCCCTGTCAGCACTTCCTCAGCCATCTTGATGCCTTAAGTTTTAGCTTTTATATTTTTCAGATTCTGTGCTGCTTTAGTGTGTAGTTCTGAGCTTCACATTAGGGGATGGTGAGCTCTCTTCACAGAGTAGGGAGACAAAACAATTCCTTCTCCAGCTGGAGACCAAGGACAAATGATCCAAATTTCAGGCCCAAGAGCATAAACAACGTGGATTGAAGAGAGAAAAACAAGAAGGATGGGACCTTATAACCTAAATTTATAATTGGACAATGAACTCCAATGTGCAAATGGACCAGAATTTATAAAAGTGAGAGACCCCATGACTGGTTGTGCATTTTGTGACCATTTTGGTTCATCTTGGGTGTAGCCCTGGCTGGGCCCTTGCACTGTCCGAGGTGTATCCATTGAAGCCTTTTAATAAATCCCTACTTTATTCTTTAACTCCATCTAGCCTCTGTTCTAGGTCAGCCTTCTCAAGGCATCAACCTTTTGCCATTTCATCCTGGCACAGACTTGGTCCAGAGACACTTCTTCTAAGAATAGATTTTGACAATCCAGCACTGAAGTGCTGGGTGTTCATCATTGTCCCATTTACTGAAGCAAGACATTCAGGTTTTTTAGGGAAGTGATATGTAAGAGCCCCTATAGCCTCTTGTAGGCTGGACAATTTTCATGGAATCCCAGAAATGTTTGGGTTGGAAAGAACCCTAAAGCCCATCCAGTTCCACCCCCTAACAAGGCAGGGACACCTTCCACAAGCCCAGGTTGCTCCAAGCCCTGTCCAGCCTGGCCTTGGACATTTCCTGGGGTGGGGCAGCCACAGCTAAAGATGTCTCCTCAGCTCATTCACAAGTAATTGGATTTTCCCCTCTCTCTAAGCTCATGTTCCCATTTCTCTCTGAGCCCATTGTTCCCACCATCTCAGCTCATGTTGTAGGTGCTCTTCTCTGGTGTGCTTTGCTCAGCTGTGGAAAGCCAAGCTGTCCCCAGCTTATTCCTAGTATATTTGCCTAATCCTTTTCCATTGTCAGCTCTTGACTCCAGGTCTGCCCTGTGCCTGCAGGGACCTGAGCCATGTCCAGTTTCTACCACTGCTCCCTTCTCTGTCACACCTACAGTGGCCCTCCTGTCCCTCCTCCCTGCCTCCACCCCATCTCCCCTTATGGGACCCTGAATGTGTCCTTCCAGGGTGTCGTGTCCTTGGCCCAGCTCAAGCAGTACTGAAAAACTTCCCACTGTATCCAATAAAGATCAAAAATCCCACCATCCCACACAGACATTTCAGAGGGTCTGCTCTGCCCTGCCAGGTCAGCTCGTTTTATGAGTTACCTGCCACAATTTTATTTTATCTCTGTGAAGCCAGAAGGAACAGAAATGGCAGGAACCTGCTTCAAATGTCAACCTCTTTAGGCTTTTAAACAAATTACTTTAAATCAAAGTTACATATTTTTAGCAGAAAGCACAGTAATTTTGTATTTGTTGCAAGTCATCCACTGGTATCTGCTCACAACTGTGAAATAAAGATGAGTAGATAAATGAGGATGATTTTTATTTCCTACTATGTTAACACTGCTATTCTCTGTTCTCCTTTATGGCTGGTGTGGGTATGATTTTAGAGAAAAAATAAAAGAAAAAAGGAACCTAGTCAACTCTCTGCACCCTTTAACCTGTGTTTGAACTGCAGAACCAGCACCGCAGCTCATCATTTTACCTACACGAAGGCAACAATTACAGGATTTTTCATTCCACCCCGTGTTCTACCTCCTGATTGTCTCATTGCAATATTGCAGTATTGATAGGACAATTTCTGAGCTGCTCTGTAATATTTTATTCCACCAAATTTAATCTGCTGTTATTGCCTAATCCTTCTGGTAGCGCTGTGCTGATCTATCTCTGTGCTGGCAAGATGGTGCCCAGAGGAACAGCCCCAACAGGGTTCATTTCCTCTTCTACCCAGTTCATAAAACACTCACCTCATAATGTCAACTGAAACAAAGAGTCAGAGGTCCAACAGAGTTGCAAATATTGGCCCCAGGTTGAGTCTCTCTGGGACCCATGAATCCATAAGAAAGGAGGAAGCAAATCACTGTAAATTCCAACTGGAATATAAGAGGCAGCTGAAAAAGAGGCTTTTGTGAATGGAAATTGAAGCTCCTGGAGCTCAGTCGTGCTGTCAGATGTTTAACTTCCTAGCGTGAGAGGAAGTCATTTAGCCAGGAGGGAATTAACAAAGAAATGCTTTCATAATTGCAGTTTTAAATTGTTTCTCTTATCATCAAATTATAATCATGCATGGAAGCGACAGAGGGAAAGAAGTTCAGAACATGAGAAAGCATAAGCAGGATGATTAGCATGTTTTCCCTGAGGTATGGATCCAGCAAGAGAAACACAGTGGAGTTTAAAGATCAGGGATAGAATTGCTGGGCATGAAAAGGAAAATAGATTTGCAGTGTGAAACTTGTTTAAACCAAATCCATTAGGTATACTTATATTGGCATAAATAGTTTCACGTTTTCTAAGTATACTTCTCTGAGTGATCAGAGCTCTGGAGGTGCTCCCATTCTCAGCAGTTGATAAGAAACCTTTAGAGAGGAGTGTTAGAACAACTTGAGGGTAATGTTTTGTCAAATGTGAAAAGCATTTGAAATCACTACTGCTTCTTTCAATGATCAGCTTCAGCAGTGGTTAAACTTGGGGTTTTTACAGAAGAAAATTAACCTTGTTTTGATTACATAGTAATTTGTTCAGTGTTCAGTTCTTCCATATATTTTTTCCTTCCCCAAAGGAAATGAATAAAGGACTTAGGATACATATAACAAAAGTCACAATTTATCATAAAACATGTGGATGTATGTCTATAAAAAAAATCAAGACAAAATTGAAGGATGAGTAAGGTTGGAAGGGAACCCAGTGTGTCCTCCCTGCTCCTGCAGGGCCATTCCAGAGCACAGGGCACAGGAGAGTGTCCAGAGGGCTCTGGAACATCCCCAGGGAGGAGACCCCACAGCCTCTCTGGGCTCTGCTCAGGGCTGGGCACTGCCCAGGGCAGAAGTTCTGCCTCCTGCGCAGGGGAATTGCTGGGCTCAGGCCCTGCCCATGGCTCTGGGGCCACTGCCTGGGCTCTGCTCTGCCCCTCCCTGCACCCAGGGACAGCCAGGGGTGCCCAGGGACACTCAGGACACACAGGGACAGCCAGGGCTGAGGCCCCTCTCAGCTGGGGCTCCTCTCCAGGCTGAGCAGCCCCAGCTCCCCAAGCCTTTCCCGGGCACAGAGATGTTCCAGGTCCTTGCTCAGCTCCAGGAGTTCCCTGTCCCCGCTGTGCTGAGGAGTAAAACAAATTTTAACAAAAAAAACTTGAAAAAATTATATCAAACAGTATATAAACCACTAGAAACAGCATATAAAATAAATACATATGAAAATAGTTATGGTACAGAATAATAAACCCACTGTATAAAACAATAAACCCAGTACATAAAACACTTAAGAAAGGTTATATAGAAAACTGTGTCAGGAAAAAAAAATGCCACTTGATGCATCCATGTCACCATGTCATGGCCATATGGAGTGATGGATTTGTGGCATCTTCACACTTTGCTGCCACAGCCTGGAGCTCCAGAGTATGAGGTGTTCCCTTGTGCCCTGATGGCTTGTCCAGCTACCACAGGCTGTGTGCTCACTTTTGCCCCAGTGAAGAATGTTTTCATTGAATTTTACCTCCTAGAATCTCCTGACCTGGGAGGAATCCACAAGGATCAAATCCAACTTTACTCGCAGAAGCTGTGTGCTCTCTTTTAAAGATGCTCCCTTTCTTTCTCTTTTGCCATGCTAATGATTTCTTGTTTCATCTTTTGCCTTTATAGATGCCAAAAATTGTATCTGTTGGCCCCAAATTCTGTCAGGGTTTGGTTTAAATCACCATTTTAAGAGAATTAGAGACATTTTTGTTTTATGTGTTTGAGAAAGAGTGGGTTGCACACTTTTTATTGTCACCAAGGCAGGGAGAGAAAGCAGAGCTGCCACTCTTGTTGCCACACAGCACTTCCACAGAAACATTCCACCACCTGTCACTTTTCACACTGAATTCCAGAGAGAAGCTCTGTTCCTTCTGCAAAAACCTTTCTTGCTTTACACCCAGCTTCCCAGTTTCCCTTCTCCAGGTCTGCTGCTGAAGAGAACAGCAGGCCTGTGGTCATTTGTCCATCTGCCTGCAAAGGGAGGGTTATGGATTCATGCTGGAAATTCCAGTTAAATTTAGCTAAGTGGGAGATTTTTGTCACTTTACACTAGAAAAACATTTCAGAAATGTGCAGGCAAATAAAAAATAAACTTGTTCCAATCTGTTTACAAAATCTCAGCACTGTCACTGCAACATAAACACTTTATGTTTTTATGTACTTTGGTGCAAGACATTCCCTGTCACTGGTGCAGTTTGCAATTACAGGGAAGTGAGGCAGAAAATAGCAGCTCCAGAATGGATTAAAGTAATGAAGTTTGAACTATTGTTTGAAAGGTTGTTGTTATTTTAATAAATATTTAATCTCCTCAGCTTCATGGATCCCTAATTGATCTTTAACTATTATTGTTCCTAGACATTTCTCATCAACTTCTAATTGCTGGTTTAAGGCAATGGGGAATCAAGAGGATAATGACAGTGGCTGTGGGAGATTGTTACAACATTCAAACATGCTTAATAAAATATTTTTAACAGCTCTTTGCTGGAAAGGAAGGCCTAAGTTCATATCAGCTACTTGAATGTGTTCCTCACAGTTCCATGGTCATATTCCAATAAACCATTACTAATATTTCAGAGTTTATATCCAGTTTAGATGAATCTATTGAAAAGTGAGATTGTTAAAAGCTCTCCATATTAAAGGAAGGAAAGCATTTCATAGTACTGAAATAAAGCTTTTTGGTTGGTTTTTGGGAAATCTCTTCCAGGATTCATGGAGTACCTTAGGAAAACACCCTTTATAATCCATTTATTTGTTTTAATAAATTATATAGTTCAACCCCTTGCCATGGGCAGGGACACCTTCCACTAGACCAGCAGTAGTAGTAGTAGTAGTAATAAGAATAACAATAATAATAATAATAATAATAATAATAATAATAATAATAATAATAATAATAATAATAATAATAATAATAATAATAATAATAATAATAATAGTAGTAGTAGTAGTATCAGAAACCAATGATATTTTGATAAGTGATTTTAGTGTTTTTAAATCAATAATGTTGGTATTAGCATTGATAATATTATTTTTATTGATGTCATTATTATTTAAACTGGACAGACCTAAGAATTTATGGTAACTTCCATCATATTGAAAAGGTAGCAGCTCTTTATTATATTTATTATTCAGTTTTGAGACCCTTAGCATGACCAGGAAGCAACAGAGAAATTCAGGCAGCAGGAGGGAATTTTGCATTGCACATGAGAAAATGATAATTTTATTGTTTGGATTTTATTTGCAGTAAAGATAAGTTTGTGGATTGATATTATATATATGTATATAATGAGATTAGAACATGGTGTTGGATTTGTTCTCAGTAGTGATGCACAAATAGAACCAAGGGTTGGAAGTAGATGATCTTTAAAGTCTCAAATTTTTTTGTAATTCTCTGTCTCTATTTAGTTAGTGTTACATTTACAAAACCCTCTTCCAATTAGCAGATTTATTATTATGTTTTGGTCTTCTGTTTAGTATACAACACGATTTATATATATTTTTTACAGCTTGCCTTAAGAAATTGTAGAGGTCTTACCACATTTGCTGCTACACACTGGTTTTTGCTAGAGGATGACTCTTGCCACTACTTTGGTGACAGCCAAGTAATGAAACCTGTTTGAGTATTTCAACCATAATTAATACTTTGCTAATATATTCCAGGCTTCACGCTTTGCTAGACACAGACACTGCCTAGGAAATCAGAAGTGATTGAAGTACTTTGAGAAGCATATGCTCATTCTGATTTTTATCCTGATGCCACAAAAATTTCAAATGGACTCCCTGTGAACAGCCAACGAAATGAAATATTGTTTTGTGAACATGGGTCGGGCAATTGGCCATCATGTTGCTGGGTCAGGAGCAAGCAATTTGCATCGGTTTGCATATTTTTATTTGGGACAAGATGAGATCTGCTGTTTAATTTCTTTTTAAATGCTTCTCAGTGGCTGAGAAGAAATGTGCATTTGCATTTGATCCTTTGTGACACTGTGCAATATTTGTGAGCATTGTTGGTGAATCTAAATTACCCCTGGCTGATTAGTACAGCTCAGGGCTGGCTGTACAATGGCACATACAAATTTGTGGGGTTTGAGAGAAGATTCCTGTTCCAAATTAATGCATGTCTTCTGGAATGAGAGGAGCTACAACTTTGTAAGAGAAAGAAGTCTTTGGAAGGACACGACCTGAAGATGTGAGCTGGAACCAGAACTCTCCATGCTGTGGTCTGAACCCCCAGTGTGGGCAGCAGAGGAAGGGGGGATTCTGCCCCTCTGCCCCTGTGCTCAGGTGGGACCCCACCTGCAGAGCTGCTCCAGACCTGGGCCCTGCACAGGAAGGAGATGGAGCTGAGGGAGAGAGTCCAGAGGAGGCACCCAAGCTGCTCCCAGGGCTGGAGCAGCTCTGCTCTGGAGCCAGGCCAGGAGAGCTTAGGGTGTTCACCTGGAGAAGGGAAGGCTCCAGGCACATCCTAGAGCCCCTTGCAGTGCCTAAAGGGGCTCCAGGAGAGCTGGAGAAGGACAATTCATCAGCATCTGTAGTGACAGGATGAGGAGAAATGGCTTCACACTGAGTTTAGGTTAGATGTTAGGAAGAAATTCTCCCATCTGAGGGTGGTGAAGCCCTGGCACAGGGTGCCCAGAGAAGCTGTGGCTGCCCCATCTCTGGAAGAGTCATATACTTCTGTTCCATAGAGGGAATTTTTTTCAATCTCCCTTCCAATTCACAGTTGATTTAATAAATCTTTTTCCTAAATCTAGAAACAATTAATAATAGGATTTCTTAATCAACTGTGATTTTTTTTTAAACTGCCTCCCCAAGAGTTCATATCAGCACTCCACAGAGGCAGACACAAATTCATATCTGTGGTCCCAAAGCAGGTGGGCTCAGAGTTCTGTGAGGCTGTTGGGATCTGCAGTCACACCCATTGACCCACTGCATTCCTGTGCAATCCAAATGGCTTTGGAGCTCTTATTCCATAGGGTCAATATGGACAGCTCCATTTACCCTATCATTATGGCTGTGATGAGGGTGGTGCTTACAGGGCAGGCTAATGATAACACCACGCTGCATAAATTGCTAATTAAAGTCACTCCACTTTTTGATGTTTTTCTTAATTAGTCCCAGGGGAAATGGGCAGAATGTTGAATTTCCATGCTGATTAGAAATACAGGAGCTGCTGCAGTTTGGATTTATTTTGGAATAAAAGAGAGTGGCAGCTGTAAAGTATTCAGAGAGACTATGAGCCTCTCATATAGCCATTTTTAATGAACAATTTCTCTGAGGCACAGCCATTTCTTTCCCCCATTCAGCAAGTTTATAATGGACGTCAACCTAACAATTCATAAGTTTACATCTCTCTGAAAAAAAGTAGGTTTAGATGGGATATTGGGAAGAAATTCTTCCCTGTGATGGTGGGCAGGCCCTGGCACAGGGTGCCCAGAGAAGCTGTGGCTGCCCCTGGATCCCTGGAAGTGTCCAAGGCAATGTTGGACGGGGCTTGGAGCAACCTGGCCTAGTGGAAGTTGTCCCTTCCAACCCAAGCCATTCTGTAACTCTAATTCTCTATCTACAGCTCAAAACTTTAAATTTTTTCCCTACAGAAACCAAAACAAAACTCTAAGCCTTGAGGGAGTAAAAATATTTCTTAATTTTCATCTACTGTAACATTATTGAACATCACACAAAAAAAAACTTGTCGTTGTAGTAAAAGTCAATTGTTTTTAAGCTTGTTTTGATCTTTTCTTGGAGCACATCCCTGTGTTTTGCACTGTGTGCTGTTGTTCTGTGAGACACAGGTAATCATGAATGTGGAAACAGGGCTCTGCAGCAGTAGAGGGCACTTGGCAGGGGGAAGAAAGAATTTATTTAAATTTTCCTGGTCAGCTCCAGAGTGTGGGGTGTGTGTGCATGTAATGAGGAGCAGCGAGGAGAGTGATTTAAAGTGCCAATTCGAGGGGTAAAGTGTTCTGTGCATTAAAGTAAGTGGCAGGGGAATCATGAAGTGCATCTGCTTTGGAACATTTAGAAAGTTGTAACCTAGCAGAAAATGAACTCAGTGTTCAAATCAGTGCACTAATTAGAGCTGAGCTTTATTCTGGAATTTCACCTCTTCTTTATGACATTTAAGTTACAAAAACATGTGAGCAGGAGGCTTAGCTCATTCTTCCAACTGTGTACAGGAATTATCATTCTGAGAATAAGCTTGTGTTGAAACTGGTGCAAATAAAACAAAAGGAATCTTAATTTAATCTTTTTTATCTATACATGTGGATGTGCCTATATGTAGTTGTGTCATCTTAATGAAATTTTTTTGAAGAAGTTAAAATATCCTGGAAAAAAACCCCAACATATATTAAACTGTCAGATTGCCATTTTTCAAAGAAGTGTGTTTATTCCATTTGTTATGTGTATAAATGAGGATCCATCCTGCCTTTACAAGCCAAATAGAGCCAATTTAGGCTGCTGAAGGAGCTGCAGAATGTAATAGTTCACTCCAAGTCCTGTGAAAGGATTTATTGCCACATATATAAGTCACCTAATTTTGTTGTTTCTGCAGCTTAATATTTGATTGTAAAACTTACCTGAGCTCAGTGTAATGCATTTTTTATGGCTTTTTCTGTAACTAAACCAGAGTTTGTGGAAGCAGAGCACTGCTGGGAAGAGGCAAGGAGAGGCTGCTGGCTCCCTCCCACCCCACACTCCCACAAGGGATAAAGGGATAAACAGCCCCAACACACATTTTGTGATTTCCCTCTCAACTGAGATCTTTGCAATGTAGGAAAGAGCTTTCTGAACACTTTTCTGATCTCCTGGCTTCAACTGACACCCCCCAGATTTTGCACTGGTGGAGAACAGCTGAGCTCTGTTCACTCTTTTCCTGGCACTTAGGATTTTACAGAACTTGTCATTTTAGTAAAAATTGGTTGTTTTTAAACTTCTGAGTTTTGTCTCAGAATAAAGGATTATCTTGTGCTTCTGTGGCACCTGCAGTCCTGGCCAACACACTAGAGAACAACTCCCTGACAGGAGGGGACAGCCGGGGGGGTCAGGCTGGAAAATTCAGGACTGAGCAAATCAAGTGACTCCTTGTCAAACTTCTTGCCATACTTCTGCATATCAAGGAGAAAGGGGAGTTAAATGTATGTTATGAAGGAAGCATTTCTGGTGGAATCATCCACAAAGTGTTAATTTAGGGGTTGCTGAAAGCCATTCTGAGCTTGTTCCAGTGAAATTATAGCTTTAGGGGTTGATTTTAAGGAATCCTGATGTTTCTGATCAGGAATCAGGATTTCTTTTAATGAAAAAATGGGAGACCTCAGTTCTTGGGTTATCAAGTCTTTTTTTTTTCTCTTTAGCAGGCAAACAACTCTCAACTTTCTGTGTACAGAAAATCCCATATTAAAGGAAAGGCCCCTAGAGTGCAAAGCACATTAATGATTTTTTAATTATTATGACTATATTTCAGAGCAAGTGGATTGGAAATGTTCTGATTTAATTTTGAACTAATTGTAAAAGTTTATTTCCTTAGATGCAAAGTTCCAAACCCTTCCCTTAATTGAATGCACATTTGCTCAGATTTTGTAACAATAACATCTAAAATTAGAATTCAGACACAGTGGTGCTGGATTTGCAATTTAATACAAGACCTTTAGGAATCCTGACAGTTTGCTCCAGGGGATAAAATAACAGTTGCCACTTTAAGAAATAAATTTTCTCACTATTATCATTGCAGCATTTATGCAGCTATGACTAAGAGTGACAGAAGAACTCTTTACTGAAATAAATGGCCTGGTCAACAACCTTTCAGAGGCAGATAAAAGCTTAGTGTCAAGTGACTTCAATGACCAGGCAGGAGGTAACCTGGCAACCTGCAATAAATAAAAGGCCCCCATGAAACAGGTCAGGAAGCATCAAGGAACTTTCTGCTCCTCCAAAAGTTCCTCCACAATAATTTAAGGAACAAAGGGATGCTGCTTCAAGGTGTTCAATCAGCACAAAACTGCTTTGAAGGCCTGCTGCCTGTTGATCCTTATATGAGGTACAGACAAACGTCTGAGGGGGAGAAAAATGGAGTAATCTAAAAAGGATTTGTCTGTTACTTCACCCCACATTCCTACTTACTTTTGTACCCTTTTGTTGTGATATTGCCCTCAGAGAATGCAAGAAACACAAGAGAAGGAGAAAGGAGGAAAGGTGTTCTGGAAAAATACAACCCTGCCATGTGGATGCCAATGTGAGGAGGCAGAAATAAAACATATTTAAGAGGGATCACTAATGAAGTTGAAGCATAAATGGTGTAAATAAAGCTGTATCAGTCGTTAATACTGCTACTGCTGAAAACAATCTTGATTTACTTAAAACTGAGTAACTTTGGGGCAAAAGCACAGTTCTGAAGGCAAAAGATCATTGAAAACTATTCAGCTCTGAGTGGTGTTACTCTGCTTCTGCAGGGCAACCACCACCCTGTAATTCCCTTTCACAGGGATAGGTAACAGTTCCAGGTGTTGGGTGTGCAGGGTCATTCACAACCCCCAGCTTAGGCTTATGTAAAACGGGCACGTGCCACCAAGAGTGAGACAATTCCTCTGTAGGAATTAGGGAGCTGAGTGAACCTGTAAGAATGTTAGAATCCCATAACCCCAGAATTATTGAGGCTGGGAAAAGGCCTCCAGGATCACCAAGTCCAAGCTGTGCCTGATCCCCACCTTGTCCCCAGCCCAGAGCACTGAGTGCCACGTCCAGCCCTTCCTGGGGCACCTCCAGGGATGGAGACTCCAACACCTCCCTGGGCAGCCCCTGCCAAGGCCTGACCACCCTTTCCAGGAAGAAATTCCTCCTGCTGTCCAACCTGAGCCTCCCATAGCACAGCCTGAGGCTGTTCCCTCTCCTCCTGTCCCTGTTCTCTGGGAGCAGAGCACGACCCCCCCGGCTGTCCCCTCCTGTCAGGGAGTTGTGCAGAGCCACAGGGTCCCCCCTGAGCCTCCTTTTCTCCAGGCTGAACCCCTTTCCCAGCTCCCTCAGTCGCTCCTGGTGCTCCAGACCCTTCCTTGGACAGATTCCAGCCCCTCAAGGTCTCTCTGGCCATGAGGGCCCAGAACTGGGCACAGCACTCAAGGTCCCTCAGCAGTGCCAGCACAGGGCACAGCCACTGCCCTGGGCCTGTGCCCACACCAGAGCTGGCACAGCCCAGGGGCCATTGGCCTCTGGTCCACCTGGGCACACCTGGGCTCCTGTCCAGCCTCTGTCCCCAGCACCCCAGGCTTTTCCAGATTTCCAACCCCTCTGCCCCAGCCTGGAGAGGGTTAGAGCGACCCAAGGGCAGGACCTGGTGTTGTCCCATCAATCCAGCCTGTCCAAATCCCTGGGAGTTGAACTGTTCAAAAGCAGGTTTGTGAAGAGATCTCATCTCCAGCTTTGTGATCATTATTTATGCAATATATTACCTAAACTCCAGCAGCAAGAACTTTGACTCAACTTATGGAGGCTTTAGCGACAGCAGGTGCTGCTCATGCCTGAGATATCAAGGCCCATGAAACTGAGAACAGAAAAAAAAAGAACCTAGAAGCTCAATTTCCATAGGAACCAGGCCTCATTGCTTTAGAGAGTTTTCCCCTAAGCAAAATGTATCCATGAGCAACATCCTCCACATAAAGTGACCACATACATCCAGCAGTAAGACCAGCCCAAAGAAAAGAAATTATTGTCTCCCTTCCAAAGCTCCAGAGCAGAAAAGACCCAAATGTCCTGATCTCAGAAGAGATGAAACAATGTCAACACCAAAGGTAAATCATTTCAAGATTAAGCCATAATTTTTGGGTTTTAATGAAACTCCACTCCTAGAAAGTGGAGTTTCTTTTCTCTTTTTCCTTGGCAGTTTCTCAGGATTTATTAAATATTGCAAGCTGGAGTTTGCCTTGTTTTTAAGACAGTTTACAAATGTATTCCTCCCTTCCCCAACTCGCTCACGCAGGGTCAATTTTCTGCCTATATTACAATTCCCACAGTCCCATCGGGAACAAAGAATGGTTTGTCAGGAGCCTGCAAAAGGAGACGAATGATCTGTGCTCGAGTCTAATAACCTTCCTGAAGAAGACAAATGTGTGAATTGCAGAAGTTTCACCTGCAAAATCTCCACTGATATACTAATTAAGAACAGATCTATTCAACCACTGCAAAAAAGAAAGGAACAAAAAGAGGTCCACTGAGAGACACTGAGGAAAAAATTAAATTAATGGATGAGAAGTGGCTCAATGCTGTCCCAGAATGCTTTGCTGAGGTAGGATTACACACATTCACAGTGCTTTTTAAACCAGACTCGGAAAGATTTATTGATATTTGGAGGATCTGTAAACTGTACAGGGTTTTCCATATGTAATCTCTCCATCTCTGCTCTGCTTTCCTTTCCTACAGCTCTAATTTGGCAAATAAGTCTCTCCATATGTTATTTTTCTTTTTGTCTTCTACTTGTTTCTGAGTTCTTCCTAGAACTCTGTCTTCAAGGTGTTTTTTTTCCAGGTAGGGGGGGTTGTGTGAGCAAAGTTATTCACACCTCCTACATTTTAAACTGCTAAAATTAAACCACAGCAGCTGCCACCTTTAACCCATGTACCTCACCCCAAACCATCAAACCAACAGCAGCAGCCTGTGATTTATGGGGCTGATCATAAACAGCTCAGTTCAAAATATGGAAAGATAAAGGATGAAACAGTTTTTCTACTGTAGCACATACACTACACCTTTTGAGAAAAATTTTCACATTATTGTCAATTTTGGTTAAAAAAAAAAAAATTTAAAACAAACTGCCATGCTCCAGTAGTTTTCCATGATATTGCACCTGCTCGCTGAGTTTTATTTTAACACAGATAGTTCTGAAGCACTTCAAAGTAGCTAATTAATATGCTTAAAGCTTTGGAAATGATTTCTTTATCAGCAATAAAGTCCTAGGAAAATGCCACATGTGACATATAAGTATCACTGTCTTGTTAAATGAGACCCATTAATTTTTATCTGGAGCAACACTATGTTCTGATTTTCAAAGACTAAATGATATCTAATTTTATTTTGCTTTTTAACTCGAAGTACTTAATCTTGCTTTTTCCTTATTTGTAAAATATGTGGGATATCAATGCACTGCAAAGGTTTGTGGTGAGGATAAATAATGCTGAGATTATGAGATGTTCATACAGCAATGCAGACCTTACCATGATGGTAAGGTCTCCATTACCAGAAATTGATCCAAAAATAGTTTTTCCACAATAATTCCATATTTATTTTAATAACACAACTGTTCCTTATGTCTCTTTATAGATAGAAAAGAAATAGACACAAATGTTGTCCAAGACCACAAAAAACTTATAATCATGGAATAATGGAATTGTTTGGATTAAAAGGATCATTAAAGCCCATTCAGTCCCTCACCCCTGCCATGGGCAGGGACACCTGCCACTAGCCCAGGTTGCTCCAAGCACCATCCAACCTGGCTTTGGACACTTCCAGGGATCCAGGGGCAGCCACAGCTTCTCTGGGCACCCTGTGCCAGGGCCTCCCCACCCTCACAGGGAAGGATTCCTTCCCAATATCCCATCTAACCTTGCCCTCTGGCAGTGGGAAGCCATTTCCCCTTATCCTGTCACTCCATCCCTTGTAAACAGTCTCTCTCCATGTTTCCTGTCAGTTCCTTCAGACCTGAAAGCCACCCTGTATCCTTCTCATCTCTAGGCTGAACATTCCCAGCTCTCCCAGCCTGGCTCCTTAGGTCAGGTGCTCCAGTGCCCTCAGCAACTTGGTGGCCTCCTCTGGACTCGTTCCAACAGTTCCACATCCTCCTTATGTTGGGGAGACCAGGACTGGACACAGCACTGCAGGTGGGGTCTCAGCAGAGCAGAGTGGAGGGGCAGAATCCCCTCCCTCACCTGCTGCCCATGCTTTTTTGGGTGAGCCCAGGATACTGTGGTACAGGACAGCAGGATAAGAAGGCAGCTCTCTGGAAATTTGGATATTGAGAGTTTACCTGAGTGGAACAGATACCCAAGGAGCTGAACACAGTCTGCTGAAGACAGCACTCACTGGCAGCAGGCAAAACCTTATTCTTGGTGAGAGGAAATTCCTGTAGTCCATCAGCTCCCAGGTTTTTGCCATGTGGAGACTGTACAAGCACACCAAGCTGTTCACCCTGGGAGTCACCAACGCTGGTGGTGACTCTCCCATCTAGGCTTGCAGTATAAATAGATTTCTTTTGGGACTGTAGTTGTAGCAGTGTGAGTTTTGTTTTCTTTCTAACCAAAGCAAGTGCTGTAGGGCACAGCCACAGGTCCAGAGTGGGATGTGGACAGTATCCGGCCTCTGCTCACTGTTTCACATCAATTTGATAATGAAGGCAGTTCAGAGGGAGCCTAAATCTGGAGTCTTACCAGGCAAATACTCCAGCTTTAAATTAGAATGGTCAGTCCAAAATGAATGTCTATGTGGACACTTCTATGCAGGAAAGATACTATAAAGATAGCAGGAGAAACAAAGAGTGCTCAGACATTATTAGCCTACTTAGCTGAGTTTTCCACGTGATATCCCCATAAAGCAGTCACAAAAAGAGCTAAAAGTTCCTCTTCTCATCCCACTTGCTTTGCTGCTTCTCAGATGCACCCAAGGACCTCCAGAGGAACACGTGTAGCTTGTATATTCACAGGGAGAGAGTCTCTGGCTGGGAAGAGAAGTTGTTTACTGCAAGAAGAAAGAGCCTGCATGACACTTGTGCTGCAGGGCACTCTCAGAGAGTGCTGAAAGTTCAGTGCTCCCTGCAGGGTGGGACATGCCAGACAGGATTTCTGCCCTTGGAGGAGCCGTGCAGCCTCTGTGTGATCACTCCTGGGAGCCTGCTGGGAGCAACAGCCCATTTACTCACTGCACCAGTGCTTCCTGTAAATATATTTATAACCCTGGCATGCCTGCCTTCCCGTAATCTCCAGGGTTTGTCTGGTTCATGGAAAGCCATTATGGGAACTGTAAACTTTTATACTTGCCCTCTCTAGAAATTGTCTTGGAACTTTTATAATGGAGATTTTTCACCTTTTGCTTGTTTCTCCTGAAATCTTACTCACAAAGCAGTTCTATAAAGAATTCTAAGCATTGTGAGGTGGACCCAACCAGGTTTGTTGTCTGCACCTGCTCCAGTTTGTTCTCTGCACTTCACTACAAGAGCTCAGTTGTCACAGTCGGAGTGCTGTGTTCACTGTAATAACATTGATAAATACTTTCTGTTCTTATCCTAATTACTTGTGCTGAAGACACTAAAGCTCTCCTTAAGAAAATAATTTCCTTATGCAAGATAGCAGAGTTTCTTTATAAATGTTCCAAAGAAAGGAGAAGGGAAGAGACAAAACAGGAGTTGTTTTGAGGTGTTGATGCTAATAATATTTTGGCAGGATTGCTTCTGGTTTTAGGATCTGAAGCAATTATTATTGTCATGCAAGCTTCTCTGCTTAGCTTCATAAAACTGTTGCTGAAAAGTTAAAATATTTCCTGACCACTGAAAAAGTCTGTGTTGAATGTGCTTCCCACTGAGTGAGAACAGCTGAGATGCACCGTTAATAGACAGCTTGCAAAGAACCTTCCGTGACCCTACTGAGGGAGGTACCAATTACCATGAGAAATGTTCATTATTGTCCATTTTCCAAGAGATATCAAGCAACAGCTAAGTACAGCTTTCTGCACACACTGTACATGTACTTGTGTAATTGTCTCTGGCCAGGGATGGTGTTTCAGGACACCACAAGGGCTACTTCACCTCTGGAGCAGCACTGTTGGAGGAATTCCTCGAGGGAATGCATCATTAAAGTTTATAAAGTCCATGCAAATCCTTACCTGACAGCCGAGGCCATTTGCACAGACAGAACATCAGAGTCCTGCAATGGAAAGAGAAACTCTTTCCTATATCCCTAATTAAATCTGGAAGCCTGCTTCTCTTCTCCTGCCTTTTGCTCCCTGCAGAGCCCTGAGCAAAGTGAAGTTGCTGGGAATTGTTCTGTCCCTCTTTGCAGCTACAGAGGGGGTATCATTGCAGGAGTGAGCCACACTGGTGACTCCAGTGACCACCCCAAGTGTCCTACACAGCCCACAGCTCCAGCCTTGTTCACACACTCAGGTGATGAATATACCTGTCAGAATAATAAGTGGCTGAGCCAAGACCTAATAGGAAAACATGAGAGAGATGCACAGTCTTGATTACAAACCCAAACTGGAATATTTGCTCTTTTTATCCAACAGTTTAGCCAAGCAGTAAACCAAGGAGAAAAATAAAATGTACAGCCTTATTAAATTCTACTTGAAGGTACCTGATACTAAACTGAATGTGAAAATGGAGCCCAGTGTGCTTTATCCTTTAGCATGGATGGGAAACATTTTCTTTTTCTGTAAGAACCAATGTCAAGGCAATCAGAACAATGACCCCTCCCAGATGGGGCAAAGAAAATAACAGGGGTGGTGTGGGATGACAAAGTTTGTGCCGTGGTTTGTCCCTTTCAGCCCTAGCTCAGTGGAGACAGGAACGGGAACCGTCATTATAAATGGGTCAGAGCATCTGTTAAACAAATCAGGAGAGATCAGACTTTGAAGTTCTTACCTTTGTTTCTCTCCCCAAGTACCTCTTGTCTCTAGTAAATCACGTCATCCAGAACAGAGATGCAGAGTCTCCATGACATGCTCCATTTGGGCTTTCTCCCCTGCCAGGACATGTCACAAGAGAATGAAATGTTCCTTTTCTCCCCAGCTGAAATCCTGCTCTCCTGCCCATTATGAATTAGATTCTCAGGCTGAGTATCTCCCCCTGTGATCAGCTTTCATTACTAATAACCAGCTCATTCTGCCTTACTGGAGAGAGCTTCTGACTCTGTTCAGATGTTTCAAACACAGGAGCACACAGACTTCTAATTAGTGCTGAAATATTCTGCCTTGCACTGGCTCCAAAGCAGAGCAAACACAGGCTGCAGAGGCTGCTCAAAGCCCAGCCAGACACTGACTGCTCTGCTCCATGTCTCTTTGCTGCCACAACTCAGCTGTGGCAGGATTTGGAGGCTTTGCCCTCTTTGAGCACAGGATGTTGCCCAAGACTCTATGGAGTTGCTGAGCATTGTTCTCCATTCCAGGTCACCCTGGTTATCAACTCGTGGTTGGTTTTTTTCATTGCTCCCTGACCTTATCTCTGCATTCTGAATCAGTGATGTGATATCCTTGTTCCCCAGGCCCTGTACATTCATTGGAATTTCATTTCGAGACACAGGGTGAGATTGTTGGGATGTCCTGTGCAGGGCCAGGAGCTGGACTTCATGATCCCCTTGTGGTTCCCTTCCAACTCAGAATATTCAATGATTCTCTATTTTTCCAAAATCAATTTATAATAACTTTTCAATCCTTACATCTGCTTAGGAAGCTTAAGTCCTCTTTCTCTTCTACTCCTTTACCCCCAAATTATTTTTTTTAAGTGGCAGAAGCTGAGGAAAGATGTCATATTTCATCTGGAGGAAGTATCAGCTGCCTATTTCTGTTTAAAAGTGATACACTTGTATTTGTTTTTATGCATTCTGGTCATCTCAGAGCAAAGGCTGCTCGGCAGGGAAAAGAAAAGCTCTGTTGCTGGCAGACAGAGCACTCCATAGCTTGTGTATCTTCATCATAAGGATTTTCGTGCATCCCTTCACTAAATTAAATAGGTCATATTGCCTTGTGATTTATAACCCAGAGAATCACTTGATTTCAAAGGGACAGCACAGGGTATAAATCAAAGGCTGAGTTTGACCCAGCCATCTCTCTGAAAAGATAGACTTTCAGAGCTCCTATTCTTTATTTCTGATACATCCTTTTCAAGATGGGGTGATAAAACTGAGCGTGCGGTTCAAGGTGAGCTCCCACACTGATTTACAGAATGGCCTTACAGTACTTTCAGCACTGTGCTCTATTCTCTGCTTAGCACTTTGTAACATCTTGTTTTGGTTTTAATCATTGCAGAACACCGGGCAGGCAGAGATTTCCACCGGGCTGTTCACAATGACAGCTGGGACGTTTTCCCTGAGTACTTACAGTTAATTTAGATCCCATCAATGTATCAATTGTTCCTTCCAGTGTGCTTTACCTTGCAGCTGTCACAGTGACTTTCAGCCCTATTGTGCTGCTGAGATACCAGGCTTTGTTAAGATCTCTTGTCCTTTCCTAGATTAACCGACTCTTGATAGTTTTGAGAAAATAGTTTCATGGAAATCTGGCCAGTTCACAACTCTCATCTTTCCAGCTCAGGTACAAATGTTCACAAAACAAAAACCAAAAAACAAAACAAAACAAAACAAAAAAAAACCAGCACCAAAAAATCCACCAAAAATTATAAAAAACACCAAAAAAATAATAAAAAAAGCCCCACCAAAAAAGAAAAAAAAACCTGAAAAACCCACCAAAAAACCCCACCAAAACCCCCCCAAAAAACCCCAAACTACCAAACCCTGAAATTTCCAATGCAGAAAATAACACAAATATAATATTTCATTGTCAACACAACTTTATCTATTATTAGTTCCTGAAGCACATGGTTTTCTCAGCACAGTGACAAGGAGTTAACATTTGGCTTCTCATTAAATTAAAAATAATAAGCTGTTGGCTTTACCCTGAGTCCTGGGAGGAGCAAGGGAAGCTGTGCACAGCTGCTCCCTAAACTGTGAGTCCAGGGCAAAGTGGTGCTCAGCTGCAGTGGCATTCCTGTGGCCCACACTCCTAGCACAGAAGGATCTGAGTGACCAGTGCTGCATTTTGCTGAACCTCTTTGCCTTTTGATCCCATTTATTAGCATTTTAGGTATCACTCTGCTTGGAAACAAGCAACCTGTGGCAACAGTGAATGCTCATTCATCTCCCCACCACTCTTAAGGCCTTTTCCAGGGTTTAAGGTGACCTTGCAACTTATGAAGGAAAATAAAGGATTGGAGTTAAATGTGTTATGAATGATTGACCTACCTGGATAGCAGCTGATAACGTGCTGGAGGCTGCAGGGTTCAGATACTGAACTTCATTCTGAGTGATAGACGCTATAAAGTGCAGATAACTCACATTGTAACAGCAACATTTCCAGAGAATTGGAATGAAAAATCAGGGAATTGTCCTGCAGTCAGAGACACAGCATGGCACAAACAGGCAAAAAGAACAATTATAGCAGCATTGAGCTGATAAGAGCAGCATTTTAGAATGATGTAGTGAGTTCAAGAGCTGCTCGCTCTTTGCTCTGCTCAGGCAGGTAGAGGAATGCAGTGTGAAAGGCCAGCCTGTGCTGGCACAGCAATCCCAATTTGGGGAAAGGAGGAAAAAAGGATCAGAGTTGTCAAAGCAGAGATTCTGAGATGAAACATTTCTTGTGCTGGGCTATGAGGACACTTTGAAAACAGGCTTAGCCTGAAGAATGGTGAAAAGAAACTCATTTATTTCTTACAGTCCTGCTGCAGAAGTGAACAGAGTGGCTTCAGGTCAAAATTAGAGCTGATTGAGATTTTAAACAAAGAGCTCTTAAAATGCTCTTAAGTTTTTTTTTTTTTTTTAAGAAGTGCAATAAAGTTGTGAGTGTAAAGCATTCCCTGGGCACAATGGAGACCCTGAATCAGAGTCTGTGGTTGTGACACGTGTGGGGACCTGGAGCTCAGACCTTGGGTCTGAACTGACCTCACATGTCCCCCTAATTGCTGAACTAGTGGATGATTCTTTGTTAATTGGAGGTTATTCCATTAATTTTTCATCCAATTAACCTTTTTTTCTACTCAAGAACTTAAAACACCCTTTCAAAATCTATTTTTAAGATTTACAACAGTTTGTCTTTCACTTGTTTTTCATTTCACATCATCTCCTACAGTATTTTATATGTCTACACCAATATTTTTGTAAGCCCATGTGTTGATTTTGCCTTTTCTTTAATTTCTGGAGTTTGGATTTTGTGTTCTTTCACCATCTACATCCAAAGAAAGTATTAGAAGGAAATCACTTTCCTGCCTATTCTATATATCCTGGATAAAGTAGTGATGCTGTTGCTAGGTTTCATTTTGGAAAAGGAAAATTCACTTGTAAACTCATGTAGAAGTATTAAAATAGCAAATATAAATTATTTCTCATGGAGTGAGGCACAGAAGATCAAAAATAGGCCAGTGGTTTTGGTCCATACATACATATTTATACACATAACAGACTGTAGGGAGGCTGTAAAGCTCTGGTTGAAGAGCCAGGGGAAAAGGGTAATTTCTATTATTCAAATTCTAAATTAACAGCATTATATTCTTTAAACTTTGTATGGGAAACCTCTACATGCACAAGAGCACACAGTGAAAACAAGGGCTCTCCTTTGATTCCAGTAGAAATCCTCAAGGGCTGCTCCCTGTGGGAAAAAAAAAAAATATGCATAAAACCTCTCAGATATTTTGAAGCTCTAGAAATGGGGAAAACCTCATGACTTTGCAGCAGTTTTGCTGCCCCATCTAAGATATCCTACTGAAAATGTATCCCTTAAACCAAAATCACTCCTGGGTGACCTTGCTCTGTGTCACAGTAGCTTCAGGCAAAGTGTTTCTTCCTTTTAGGAAATGGTTCCAACAGCAAATCTTTTTACAGGTACAAATGCAATTTCCATCAGATATGGGCATTTATCTAATAATTTTTTGTTAAATTTACACACTGTGGAGATAACAGAATAAGGGAAAATCCTGAGGTGGAAGGGACCCACAGGGATCATGGATCCAGCCCCTGTCCCTGCACAGACACCCCAACAATCCCACCCTGTGCATCCCTGGGAGTGTTGTCCAAAGACCCCTGGAGCTCTGGCAGCCTTGGGGCCGTGCCCACTCCCTGGGGAGCCTGGGCAGTGCTTCCTCCAGAGGCTGAAGAACCTTTTCCCAGTATCCAGCTTAACCATCCCCTGACACAGCTGCAGCCATTCCCTCGGGTCCAAAGAACAGCCATACTCAATATTTCATATTTTTCTTCTTAATTCAGACATAAGAACCCTGTTGAGTAATATTCTATAGAAATCTGCCATGTTAAAAAAAAACCCTCTACATGTAAATAACATACCATGACAATATATATTTAGTCTGCAGAAAGCAAACTCCAGCTGCCATGTGAAACTGGAAACATGATAATTACTGCATTTGTAACAGGTGAGTAAATATTTACAGCTCTGTGATAGGAAACTGCCAACAGCAGAGTAGGAAAACACTTTGGAACAATGATTTGCAATTCCAAATACTTCCATATCATCTTTCATTCACGTTCCTTAAGGTACCTGGAACTACAGTTTTGTTGATAACAACCTCTATTCCAGGTACCTTTTCCCCAGTGAATTCTGCATCAAGCTTTCTTCCTGCAGAGGTCTGAAAGGATTTTGTTTACTGCCAGCATAACCTCTGTTGAGTATCTGAAAGTCGAGCTGTTTTTCCTCCTTCATACATCACCTTCAAGAGTAAAAAATGTAGAGCTCGGAGTGGAAAGTTTTGTTGTTACTAAAATAAACAGGAATAAATTTGTTCTTCTTTGATTTTGCAATGCCAGAGGCGAGACAGCAGATTGTCAGTGAGACCATGAGATGATGCACAGCACAGAATGGAAAAAAATCCCAAGGAAAAGATAGAACAGAGCTGGAAAAGATAAATTTTAGATTCCTGTTCTTAACACCCTGTATATTATAAGCAAGGCTGCATTTCCAGATATTTCCAATTGGTTTTGTTAAACATACAGGGTGATTAAATAAATACATGGAAACGCTGGGTTTACAGGGAAAATCATAATCAAGCTCTGGTCCCCCAAATTATTTTTGCCAGATATTGGAATGTCATGCTAGGGAAGGGAGGAGGAAGAGGAAGGGGTAGAGGAAGGGCAAGGGAAAGGGGAAAGCAAAGGGGAAGGGGAAGGGAAGTTAACATTCTTGTTCCACCAAAGATCCTCACATTTGCTTTCCTGAGTCTACAGTTTCACCTTGTACATGTAAGTTTTCAAAATTCATCATTATTTACATCCTTCTCCTAATAAATTGTAATAATCCTTGTGTACCTCTAAGTGGAAATGGCAACACTTAATTTAATCTACGAAACAACTCATGCCTGAAAGCACTTGGACATTTCTGTAGTTATAAAGTGTTTTCAGCTACGTGCAGCTTTCAACTGGATATTTTATTTTTTTCTGCAGCAGGACTAATCCTGTGCTTTATGTGCAGCATGTACTTAATTCCATGTGGGATTGGTGTCAAGTAGAACCCAATACAAGACACAAACAAATGTTGCTTACAACAAGCTTTACTTATTTTATATTCCCTCCCCACTCCCCCCCACCCCCATTAACAGCTGCCATTTGTAATGTGTGGTTGTGCTGAAATGCATGAATCAGCTGTCACCAGTGAATTTTACACCTTTCTATCAGTATTGTTATGGTAAAGAGAAAATTAGAAATACTAATATAAAAACTTGAGATTTCTGAATGGAAGGTTCCCTTCCTTTATTTATGTTTTTATTGAAATACAATTGTACAAATCAAATCCTGGAAATAAACAGAATCCTGGAATAGCATGTGTTGGAAGGGCCTTAAAGCTCATCCCGTTCCACCCCCTGCCATGGGCAGGGACACCTCCCACTAGACCAGGTTGCTCAGAATTCACATGTCTAGAGTAAAAACCACTGATATTTTTTTCCATGTATATTTTAGCTTCCTGTCACTGATTCTCCCCATTCATGTCTCAGTTCTGCCTTAGGGCACCTCACCAGGAGGACCCTTCCTTCCAGACCTTCCCCTGAGGACCTGAACTCCAGCATGGAACTTCCTAGGTCTATATCTGATTATTTTGTGACACTCCTGTACAGAATACTTGCAGTGAAATCCACTCAACCATGTGCATCTCTATTTAAACAAATCATCCATGAAGCTGCTGACCTGGTTGCCCAGGTAGAAAAGGCCTCAAAATTAATAGCAGTAATCAAAAGTTGTCCACAATATTTTTTAAAATAAATATTCACTGTTTATGTACAGATTGGGAGCTATGAAGATATTTTCTCACTATACCCATTTAGAATTAATTAGTTAAGGTTAGATATTAGGAGAAAATTCTTTGCAGAAAGGGTTGTTCAACACTGGAATTCACAGAATTCACGGAATTCACAGAATTCACAGAATTCACAAAATCACAGAATGACCAGGTTGGAAGAGACTTTTTGGATCATTGAGTCCAACCCAGCCCCAACACCTCAACTAAACCACAGCACTGAGTGCCACATCCAGTCTTTTTTTAAACACATCCAGGGATGGTGACTCCACCACCTCTCTGGGCAGGCCATTCCAGAACTTTATGACTCTTTCAGTGAAAAACTTTTTCTTAATATCCAACCTATATTTCCCTTGACGCAGCTTGAGACTGTGTCCTCTGGTTCTGTCAGTTGCTGCCTGGAGAAAGAGACCAACCCCCACCTGACTACAACCTCCTTTCAGGAAGCTGTACAGAGTGATAAGGTCACCTCTGAGTCTCCTTTTCTCCAGGCTGAACACCCCCAGCTCCCTCAGTGGTTCCTCACAGGGTTTGTGTTCCCAGCCCCTCTCCAGCCTCGTTGCCTCCTCTGGACGCGCTCCAGCGTCTCAACGTCCTTCCCAAACTGAGGGCCCAGAACTGGACACAGCACTCAAGGTGCAGCCTCACCAGTGCCACATACAGTGGGAGAATGCACTGCCCAGGACAGTGGTGGAGTCACCATCCCTGGAATTGCTGAAAAAACATTGTGGGTGTGGCACTTGAGGACATGGTTTAGTGGTGAATGTGGGGTTAATGGTTAGACTTGATGGCTTTTTTCAAAATTTACTATTCTGTTCTATGATTTGGCTTAACCTAAGGCAAATAGAAGGGCTCAGCCTCTCCTTTGCTTCTTCTCTGTTCCACTGAGGTTTGGGGGGTGGGTTTGTTCCCAGTGGCATTGGGATCACACCATGCCTCATGTTCAGTGGGCTGAACAATGTCAGAGCGATTTTGGTACCAGGTACTGGTGCTAGGGGGTTGAACATCACTGCAACCTGTTCCTGCAACCAACTCACCTGCTCCATCAGGTTCCCAGACACCTTTGGGGGGAAGGATGGCACTTCTGCCTGATGCCTCTTTACATCTGAGGGGATGAAGGCTTAAAAAAACACAATTCTTTTGCTTAATTGTTTACGATCCGTGCCACTTCCCCCAGCTGCGGTTCCTGGCCCCAGCTGCAGGGAAGCAGCCTTGTGGAGCAGCTGGGAGCACATTCCCCTTCCGTGCAGACATCCAGGAGGAAAGCTTGGACTGCTCCAGGCCTCATGCTGGCAGAAGGGATGTGCATCACTCAGGTAAATGCTCTGTGCCTTCAGAGAGGATGTTGGCTGCCATGTACCTCCCTCAGCCCTTGCCAAAAAATTACAGCAGCAACTGTGAGAGAAAAGGAAAAAGCAGCAGAGGTTGTTGTGCTCCAGCTGCTGGGAATGTGCAGCTTTTGTTTCGACTTTATAGGTCTAATTCTCATTTTGTTTACTTACCTTGTCAGCTTAGAATATGATTCACAATTATTGAGGTGTTCTGACACAGAGAAATGAACCCACTGTTTGAGCTCCTGGGTTTGGCTCAGATTAATGTGTATTTAATGGGGTTTGGTTGAAAAGCAGCTCTTGCAGTTCAGCAGCACTGTTCGAGAGTGGGGCATTTGCTGAGAAATAGGTCAGATAAAACTAATACAATTAGATAACTAAAAATTCAACTAAAAACTAAAACTAAACGAAACTTTTTCCTTTCTAACCATTTTTGCCATTTCCCCCTGTTTTTATTATTTGCTCAGTCTAGTAGTCAATTTTCATTTTAATTAACTAACGATTGGAAACATGTCCTATTTAAAATTACATTGCACTTCAAAGCCCCAAGACAAGAGGTAAATCTCTTTGGCTATTTCTTCACTGATACAATGAGAAGTCAAGGCATGTGCTTTTAAAGGTTTTTAAGGAAATGTTGTATCATAGTAACACATATTGCTACCTGAATTTGTCTTTTCAAAAATAAGGAACTCTGTGCTTCCTTCAATATCAGATTTTTATCAAAGTTTAAGCAAAGCTTCCTCAGGTTTGGGGGTTGTCTTAGGTTGGAAATGGGGGTGTGTATTCAATTCCCACATGTTAGAGGTGGGGCAGTTATCCTCTGTTCATTGGGCAGTTTTCTTTCTCTCTTCCACAACCAATCCTCCCTCCAGGAGATATCTTCTGTCAATGGGCCATTGAGTGTCCCTGCATGGCTGATAAAATTCCATCATCCCACTGGGAGATGCTGTGCCCAGGGGGAGGAGCCAAGCATTCCTACCTGGGTAGGATCTGACTAGTGGAACACCACAGCAGCCTTTTCCCACTGCATTCCCAGAGGAGCAGCTTTCTTCTCCACTGCATTCCCACAGGAGGACCAGGCCCATTTACACCAGCCCTGGACCTTCAGAGGAAAACTCCCCCCTTGTCCAGGATCCCTGCTCCAACAGAGCCACACCTGTCACTGCAGGAGGGCTGCAGCCACCATGGAATGGCCCTGCTGCCACCACCCTGACCCACAGAGTGTCAGGTCCTATTCTGACTCTGTCATATTTTTGGAATATTGCATTTGTATTTTAAATTTTCCTAGTACAGAACTTTTATTCCTATTCCCATATTTTTGCCTGAGAGTCTCTTAATTTCAAAATTATAATAATTCAAAGGGAGGGGGTTTACATTTTCCACTTCAAGGGAGGCTCCTGCCTTCCTTAGCAGACACCTGTCTTTTCAAACCTAGACAGAGTTTTGTCATATTAGTTCAGGTTTCTTCTCAGATACTGCAGCATCATCTATTCTGACAGTTCCATCCCTGCCAGTTTTCGAGAAATGTGGATTCATGCAGCTCCTCAGAGGCAACTTACTGTGCTCAAAGAGGCTGTCAGCAAAACTCATCTCTAAGGACCAAGACTTAACTCTTTTCCTCCTCCTTCTTCCAACATTCTGGTTACCATGACAGCTTTTTCCGTAACAGCCATAAGTGGTTAAAGACCTGTCACATATTCCTGGAGAAGTCTGAATTCCCCACCTCAAAACCTAAATCAACATCCATTTTTTATCCCAGCCACCATTCTCATCAAAATCCACATAGTTTTTCTCATACAGGGATTTTGTTTTTCTCTATGGGCATCTTCTTGCTGTTCTCAGATAGAAAAAAGAAAGTCAAAATCCCATTAACAACTTTGAATTCTTTGTTGTTGCCAGGACATGGGCACTGGAGAATGGCTGTGGAAAGGTCCAGGTAGGAAACAGAAGAGATTTCCTGAGGGCTGGAGTCCCTCTGCTTTGGAGCAGAGGGAGAGCTGGGAGAGCTGGGAATATTCATCTGGGAGAGAAGAAGGTTCCACAGAGATCTCAGAGCCCCTGAAAGGGTTTGAAGAGAGAGGGACTGTGGACAAGGGATGGAGGGACAAGACAAGGGAGGATGCTTTTAAAATTAAAGAGAAGATATTTAGGTTAGAAACCGGGGAGAAATTGTTCCCTGTGAGGGTGGGCAGGCCCTGGGACAGGGTGCCCAGAGAAGCTGTGGCTGCCCCTGCTTCCCTGGCAGTGTCCCAGTCCAGGTTGGACAGGGCTTGGAGCAACCTGGGCTAGTGGAAGGTGTCCCTGCCCATGGCAGGGGGTGGCACTGGCTGATCTCTAAGTTCCTTTCCAACCCAAACCATTCCATGCTTCTACGATTTTGGAGTAAAACATAATTGAGAGCCATTTCACAGCATGATTACTGGTGACCTACTAATTAAATATCACAGGGGTGAAACAAGATGTATCTTCAGGGACAGTTATTGCACTATAACTGTGCTGATTGCAAATCACCCCCACCAGAACACAGATCATTAAAAGGCTAGAACAGAAGACTTTAGGACTATTCTCTTTTTCCTGCATGGAAAATGATGTTCAAATTTCATGCAAATTCTGTATTTACTGTGTCTGTCTTTGAGGAAAATGATGAAAAGTAACAAACAGCCTCACATGTCTAAAGTGGGTATTTGAAGTTTGAGAAGTGGGTGGCAACACCTTCAATAACTTGCTCAGGATCAAACACAGAGTGTTCTAGACCGGCAGATCAACGTTTGCTCCTTTCCCTGTTCTTAAAACTCTCCTCCAGTTTTTACTTCCTTAAGTATTTTAACCCATATTAAAAAGGATAATTTAGCCCATTTAAACTCATTTATTCACTCACTTGTCATTCCTTCAGCTACAGGTAATCGATCCTTTTTTTCTCTTTTTTAAACACAACATCCAAATTTTATGTAATATCAAATGGTGGGTTTGATGATTATTACTGAATTCTTATATTTCAATTTGTTTATTATTAATTGCCATGATTATTGCCTATTATTACTTGCCAGTGTTATCAAATAACAAATGTTCATTTGTTTTGCAGTTGTTATTTATATTTATTTCAATACATTTTTAGCACCTGAGAAGGGAAAACCTTCAGGACAGTTCTCTTATTGTCATCGAGTCCCATCAGTTCATTATGATTCTTAATAAAGCAAAAAGTCCAATTCATATCATTCTAACAGAACCAACTTTTCTGCTAAGTCATTCTTTTATAATAAATTTGTATTTAGACCAGAATTTTTCTGAAGGTCCACATCTTTACCTGGTGGTTTGCCTGGTCTTTTTATATATTGGGGCAAACCAGCTTTTAAAAATACCTCGTAAATCCCAGAAACAGTGATTTCTGCAGCCAAGAGCAGGCTGCCTGCATATGGTCCTGTGATGATGTCAAAATAAACCAAACATGAGGCTCCCAAATGTCAGGGCAGATTTTCAGTTCCAGCAATTGCTGAATGCTGGATTATAAAATAAGAGACTGCAGGGACATAGGGTTTGTTTTTTCTAGAGTGCACTCTTTCTGCCATTATTTTATATTCCAATTTTCACCTTAAAGTTTCCTTCTGGAATACTGAAAGTTGGCCAAAGAGAAACATTAATGTTTCCTGGCTTCACTTAAAACAAAGTCTTGAATATCAAACCCCACGTGGCACTGGAAGGCAGTGCCTGGCCTGAGACTGCACCTGTAAAAGCTCTGCTTTACTGCTTTGCTGCTTCTGCAGCTGAAACATGTTCAACTCCAGTTTGGAGAGGGGTTTTTTAAAGACATTCTCTTGCTGCACAAGAAAAACAGATCTGAATAATGAGCAATTTTAGGCTTCGGTTCTGAGCAATGGTTCTGTCTGTCTGGGAGCTGGACATCAGAATTTTATTTTATTATGTGGCTTTTCCTTTTCCTTTTCCTTTTCCTTTTCCTTTTCCTTTTCCTTTTCCTTTTCCTTTTCCTTTTCCTTTTCCTTTTCCTTTTCCTTTTCCTTTTCCTTTTCCTTTTCCCTCCCCCTCTCTCTTCCTCTTCTTCTCCCACTCCCTCTCCCTACCCCTAACCCTCCTTTCCTTTTAATTTTTGCTTTAATTTCCATTTTCATTTCCGTTTCTTTTTTAAAACTATTTTTAACATTTTTAAGTATGTTGCACAGTTAAACAACATCTAGAAAATTATTTCATAAATATAAAACACTGAGGAAATCTGATACTCAAGGTTAAAACCACTGAGGTTTTTTTTTCATTGTTGGGCATTTCAAATGCCCGGTTCTCCCTTCCATAAGCAAGAGACTTGGACTCTGAGGAACCAGGAGATCCTGGTTTTGATGGGTCTCCAAACCAACAAGTTTCTTTGATGTATATTTGCCTTTAGGAACCTCAAAGAAATAAGTTTATTCTCAGAGTGGAAGTTGAAATACAAATAACAAGAGAGAGGAGAGAAGTGGGAGAGCATCAAATCCCAGACTGGTTTGAGCTGGAAGGGACCTCAAAGCCCATCCAGTGCCACCCCTGCCATGGGCAGGGACACCTTCCACTGTCCCAGATTGCTCCAAGCCCCATCCAACCTGGCCTGGAACACTTGCAGGAAGGAAAGCAGTATAAATTGTGTTGTTTTTACCTCCTGCAGAAAAGTTATCCTGCTGAAGCAAAATAAACATTTGGGTACAGCCTAGCAGACCTTATAAGTCCATCATATTTCCATTGAAACATGCTTTATGGTATTGATTTTTTTCTAACCTTGCTGAAGATCACCTACAGAAATAGACATAATTTTTTTGAATAAACTACACCAATTATCTGGTTGTCCAAAGCTAAGGAATTATTTATTTTTCTCAGTGAAGTATGACTGCCAGTATAATATAAACTGACTGGGACTATAATCAAAGGGTATTTCTGCAAATCACTCAATGACAATCTGGAGCAATTTTCAATTACTCTCTGGACAGATTTTTTCAATTGACTAGACAGAAAGTGGCAGGAAAGATTTAAGAAATGCCTTGTAAGTGCTGATCTGAGAACTTAGTACCAAATATCATCAATCTGTATCCTTCTGAGACTGGAAGATTTACAAACCAGGCTATTGAACTTACATAAGCATTCTGTTATAGAACCCTGTATCTGATGGTTCAGTATCCTGGGATTTTAGTATTAAAGGGAATAACTATAGACTCACACTCTGACTGTTTGCAATTATCATAGCCTTTCTTAGATTAATGACTGTTTGAACATTGACCCACTTTCTTTCCTGAAGAAGCTCAGAAAGGTCTTTCACTGAGTTCCCAGCACTGCCATGTGAATTTAGGCAGGTTTAATGTGAAAAGAACTAAACTGAGAGCCTTGGAGCAGCAAATCCTAAACTGTCATTGCTAACCTAAGAAATATCTTCCAGAAATTGTAAGTTAAAATATTCCCACAACTGAATGGAGATATGCTAGAATTGGATGTAAATTTTTCAGATTTTTTAATGGTCCTTATCTATTTTTAAGTTTTCAAGAACTGAAAGTTGCAACATTAGAAATATTTGCTTTCTGTATTACACTTCTGACATGGGCTTCAGAGCTTCACATGGAATCAGGGAATAGTTTAAACCCATCCAGTGCCACCCCCTGCCATAGCAAGGACACCTTCCACTAGCCCAGGTTGCTCCAAGCCCTGTCCAACCTGGCCTGGGACACTTCCAGGGATCCAGGGGCAGCCACAGCTTCTCTGGGCACCCTGTGCCAGGGCCTGCCCACCCTCACAGGGAAGAATTCCTTCCCAATATCCCATCTAACCCTGCCCCCTGGCAGTGGGAAGCCATTCCTCCTTGTCCTGTCCTTGTAAACAGTCTCTCTCCATTTTTCTTGTTGGTCCCTCCAAGAACTGGAAGGCCACAGTGAGGTCACCACAAAGCTTCTCCTCTCCAGGCTGGACAATCCCAATTCTCCCAGCCTTTCCTCACAGCAGAGCTGCTCCATCACACTTTAAAAAAGAAAAAAAAAAAAAAAAAAGGTAGCAAATGTTCAGCACCCAAATTCCAATCATGCTGTATAGGGGATTTTTCAACCACAAATTTCTGTGCCTCTCCTCAGAGGCACATCTGGAGAAGCTGTCAGTGAAGCATTCCCACACAAATCCCAGAAGGCAGAGTGGCAGTCATCAGCAGAAACATCAGAAGAATTTTACTTCCATAAAGCTCCCGTATTTCTGAAGATCAAAATCAGTGCCAGATTTAAGCAACATTTTTAAGCAAATCTTAAGACCTAATGTTGCCCAGAGAAGCTGTGACTGTCCCTGGATCCCTGGAAAAGTCCAAGGTCAGGTTGGATGGGCTTGGAGCAACCTGGGCTAGTGGAAGGTGTCTGTGCCTATGGCAGGGGGTGGCACTGGGTGAGTTTTAAGGTCTCTTCTCACCCAAACTCTTCTGGGATTCTGTTTGTACACTTTGGGATGTAATAGCCAGTCCGTCCTCCAATCTTCTACAAGATTCTTTGAGGAAATTTTTCAATTCAGGAATTCTTCTGTTTATATAATACTTGATATATAGCTGAAGACACATGTAGAGGCAATCTGCAACATTTGAGATGCTGTGACATCACAGCTCTTCCCAAAGGGCTTATGTTTGCTCATGACAGAGAAAAAGGCTCTTCTAAAATTTAAATAATAATGTATTTCACAGTCTAGTAAATTGTTCTTTCAAATTTCTTTTGGGAGCAGCCCTACTGCAATTAGACTATTGTGAATATTTCCTTTAGAGAAAGCATTTTAATAAGAAAACTGCAGTTAGCTCCTAGGCCAAATCAAAAAATAATGACTAAATGTGTGTTAGGATTCTGCACACACAGGCTTTTAGCAAATGAAGCAAAGAAGGGAACAATTGATATGGAGACAAACCAAATTCATCACAGCCATCTTCCCATATATTCCAAATTATCCCCAGTGACTGATGCCAGCACCAAAACACCAAACAGGACCATTTGATGCCCAATTTGTTGTATCTCCACTCCTTTCTGTGCTGAAAGGCTAATTAAACTGGTAATTGTCATTCATATCTCTTGCTATTATATTTGTATTCAAAATTGCAATAGATGCAATCTGTGTGTATTTTTTTTTTAATTTAAGCACTTTAAAATTAATTTGAAGCTGTACAACAGCAATCAGAGTCTAATTAGTGAGATAATCAATTAATAAGCTTCTAACTAAGGGTTCTCATGTTGTAGATGGAGATTATTTCAACTGGGATGAAGTGCAATCTTTGTATTAAAAAATAATAATAAAAAGCTAAATCTTCCCTGCATCCAGGAGATTAAGAGACATCTGTTTGTTTCAGAGGTATCATTTGAACCTCTGTGTGGTGACAGTGATTCCTGTGACTGTAACCACAAGAATTCCATTAAAATAACAGCTTTCTGTGGCCAAACCCACATGCCATTCTCAAAGCATTCACACTTCCTCTCTCCCCTTAATACATGCAAAGTGCTTCCATAAAGCCATTAAAGAGAATATAAAAAATTAGTTCAAGACAACCAGTTATTTGTACAGGGAATTAATTGAAGGATGCAGAGAAGAGGTAAGGAGGAGGCTGGGATTAATAAGCCTTAAAGTGCAGGCTTGTTGTGCCAAATGGCCTTTTCCCTGTAACTGTAAACAAATTTGGATTTTGAGCATCTTTAGACCTCAAGATCCTGCATTAGCAATGGCAGTGGGTTCCTCAGGGAGCTCACAGTGCTTCCAGACAGAAAATCCATGAGGGGAACCCAAGAATTTGTGATCCACACAATGAAATGGGGATTGTTTCTTTTTTTTTTTTTTCTTTGTAAACTTTGTTTCCTTGTGCTGGCATTACTGAGTGCTGAGAGTGCTGTGTCCAATTCTAGGCCCTCATGGCCAGAGAGACCTTGAGGGGCTGGAGAGTGTCCAGGGAAGGGAACAGGGCTGGGGAAGGGTCTGGAGCACCAGGAGTGGCTGAGGGAGCTGGGAGAGGGGCTCAGCCTGGAGAAAAGGAGGCTCAGGGGGGACCTTCTGGCTCTGCACAGCTCCCTGACAGGAGGGGACAGCCGGGGGGGTCGTGCTCTGCTCCCAGGGAACAGGGACAGGAGGAGAGGGAACAGCCTCAGGCTGGGCCAGGGGGAACAGCCTCAGGCTGGGCCAGGGGAGGCTCAGGTTGGACAGCAGGAGGAATTTTTTCCTGGAAAGGGTGGTCAGGCCTTGGCAGGGGCTGCCCAGGGAGGTTTGGAGTCCCCATCCAAGGCTGGACGTGGCACTCAGTGCTCTGGGCTGGGGACAAGGTGGGCATTGGGCACAGCTTGAGCTTGATGATCCTGAACTTCTTTTTCAGTCATAAGGATTCTGGGATTTTATGATTTTAATTTGATGGGCTTTTTACAGGAAATATCTTTGGGGCCATGGTAGTTTCAGTACCCATTAATACTTCCATGGTCTGTACCAGAGCTGAGAGGTGTGCTCAGTTGGACTGTGCATCTCTTTCCTGAAATAAATTTCTGTAGCATATGAACAGAAAAGAAAAATATTTAATTAATTGATAGTTTTTTAAAAAACTTCTTTTATTAATTTATTTATTGCATTTATTTAGGGAATAAAAACTATTCTCTGGACTGGGATGCACTAGAGAATTAAAAATTCTGCCCTCTTGTTTGACTCCACTTGTGTTGCAGTGAGATATATAGGCCTGACAAAACCTACAGGACTAACACTCAAAACCTTTGTTTTAGCCTGAGACTGTAAGAGGATTAAAATAAGACTTTCCATATGAACAATTAACACAACTAATCCTGTGCTTTAATAATGACTATAGGTTTAAATATGATATGATTAGAAATGTGCTGGAACTATTTTCCTGTGTTGTGTGCTGTGGGGTTTTTTTCTGAGTTATTTTTGGGTTTGTTTGTTTGGATTTGGGTTTGGTTTTTTGGAGTTTTTTTCCTGATAACAGGTTATGAGTTTCTGCCAGGAAAATCAGCATGAAATACTCAATTCCCAGACTGAACTACTTACTTCTTTTCAATCTCACTGAACTGTAATAGCTTTACCAATGAGACACAACTGTAGAAGTTTATTTCTTTGTTATCTTTATGTTTGCATCTTGGATGTTTAAAGACATCTCTCTCACAAACAATCCAGCCTGTATTGTGCATTCCAATACCAAATCTACTGCAAGGATTACACTGTAAGGTAAAAGCCTCAGGTGAAAAACAGGGGGTGTTCCAGGTTCAGGGCAAAAAAAAGTAAAATGGAATAAATAATAGACAAATGAACAAATAAATAAACAAATAAATAAAGTTAGGAACTTTTAAAATCTTCTTAAATTCAAAAATATGAGAAATATCCAGATTGCTGTCTATGCCTTCATCCTTATTGCTATTCCATAGACAATTTGAATATTTCTACCTAATATTCCTACTTTTTTTCCTCTCTATGAAAAGACAAGTGTGAACAACAAGAACAATTATGAGGCTTTATGTAATTTTCTGCAGAATCTAACTTATTGTTACCACAGGCACATCTTTTGCATATGTTTACTTGCCTAGGAGAAGTTACTGAAACCCATACATTTAAAATTAAAATTTTAAGTATACTTCCCTTTTTCTAGTGCATCTGCCAGAACAATTTGCATCTGCATTAATTTCTCCCTCAGACACTTGAGGAACTTAATTTCAGGTGATGTAAACACGACTGTTGTTCTTTTAACCTTTAATAATTGAATTATGAATACACCAGTTCTAATGACAGGATCCCAGACTGGCTGGGGTTGGAAGGGGCCTCTGGAGGTCATCCAGTCCAAGCCCTGCTAAAGCAGGGTCACCAGAGCAGCTGCACACCCAGGGTCACACCCAGGCAGGTTTGGAGTGTCTGCAGAGAAGGACAATCCACAGCCCCTCTGGGCAGCCTGTCCAGGGCTCTGCCACCCTCCAAGAGAAGATTTGGGCTGACAGCAGCCTGTCCATTCTATTCCCAGTGCATGAATCCCACAGGTTGTAAACATCAAGGAATGTCCTGTTGTCACAACTGTCCCTACGGCCCCATCCATGCAGCCAGGAGTTGATTTGGGTTCCATTTCTGGCCACACACTTTTGTTGAGTTGGTGAAATGGCACCAAGCAATTTGGTCACCAGGAATTTTCACTTTCACCCCCAGGTTATGGCCTGTGGTAAGCTTTGGGGAGAGCAGCAGTGGGTGCTCTGTGCTCTGGAGAGATCCTGGCATACATGTTGGAATCTCCCATCCTCCTTGATCCCAGTGCCTGCTTCCATCCACCTCTGGTGTTCCTGACAATTCCCAGCTGTGCTGGGTTTGGGCAGGACTGGGGGTAATTTTCTTCCCTTCTTTGGGGCTGTGTTTGGGTTTGTGCTGAGCACAGGGGGGATAACACAGAGATGTTTTTGTTCCTGCTGAGCTCATACAGATCCAAGGCCTCTCCTGCCCCTCCCTTGGTGACCCCAGGGATGTCCCAGACCAGGTCACTTCACACTCAGGTTATACCATGGGAGGGGAGAAGGAGAAAGGAGGCTGTTTCATGGATGGTTGTTGTCTTCCCAAGTTCCCACTGTTCCATGGGATGCTCTCCTGGATGTGCTGAACACCTGCCCAGCCCTGGAAAGGGCTGAAGGAATTCCTTGTTTTCTTGGCTTGTGTGGTGGCTCCTGCTTCCCCTGTTAAACTGCCTTTATCACAACCCACTCCACTTTTTACCCTCCCCATTCTCTCCCTGATCCCACTGGTGTGGGAGTGAGGAGATTAAACCACAGCACCAAATCTCATTAACAACCACTGACATTATTATTTGTTTTATTTTCATGACTGTCATAACACTTCTGCAATAAGGAAAAAAAAAATCCCACAGGAATAAATTTATTAAGTATTCTGTTGCAGACTTATCTAATTGGTTAAAACAAAAATGATCACACCAAAATTTGTGTTACAGCAGAAGTTTGAAAGCAGGGAAGCTCTTGCTGACAGTCTAGAAGGCTGGGTTTAATCCTGAGATAAAATGTTTTAGTGACTCAATTTACCACATGCTCTTAGCAGTGGCAGCCCAAACTAAAAATACTCTTTTCCTTTTTTCTTTTTGATTTCCATAATTCATTTATTCAATCCTTTGAAGACTATCTTGAGAAATAGTCTAGGAATCTAAAGATATCACCATATAAATGAACAGTTTTTAATATTTCATTCAGAGTATTACATCATAGGGCACCAGACAAAAAATAAAGTAGTTTATTTGAGCTACTCACTGTGACCTTGTCACCAAAATATTCTGCATTTATTTCTCAGAATACTTCATGCTGCAGACAAAATTATTCATCCAGTGTTTATCAGTACTCATTTTTCTAGATAAACTCATTATTCCAAAGACTCACCTGTGCATTTTCTGATTCCCTCACACCAAATTCCAGTATCAAACATTACAATTACACCTAATTTCATTTAAAATTTAAATAAGTTATATAGAACTTTGCTTTGGTATCCAGTGAATAAAACAAAAACATGATTACCTCAGAATCTTTTAGGTATGTTACCTTATATTTTTCAGTGCAGTCTCAGCAATTTCTTACTGGGATGATGTTTATTTTTTATCTCATCAAATCCTGATCCATGTTCAGCACAATAATGTAAGAAAATTTTTTTAAAAAATTCAAAACAAAAAACAGAGAGAGATCTGTTCTTCTGATATCATAGTTAAGAATCTTTGGCAACATATTCTGAATGCCAGAGAAAATAATTAATTATCTGGCGACAGAAGTTTACAAGAGGAAAACAATAATGCCAAAGGCATGAATTAATTCTGGGGACAACCTTGCATTTCCAATTAATATCCTCTAAACAGAATTTCCAGTGAATCCAGGGAATAAAAATAAAACAATTTTGGGGAAGTAGCATGTGGTGACTCATTAGCATGAGTGTAGAATCACAGAATCATGGAATATCCAGAGTGGGAAGGGACCCACAGGGATCATGGATCCAGCTCCTGTCCCTGCACAGACACCCCAACAATCCCACCCTGTGCATCCCTGGGAGCGTTGCCCAAACACTCCTGGAGCTCTGGCAGCCTTGGGGCTGTGCCCATTCCCTGGGGAGCCTGGGCAGTGCCCAGCACCCTCTGGGGAAGAACCTTTCCCTATCTCCAGCTGTTCCATAGGGTGCAGAAGTTTGGCTGTTGAGGGTACTCATGCACTGGGCTATGTAATTTTAAAAAATCTAAATATAATTGTTGATGCATTAGAAAATCTAAATTACCAAGAAAGTGGGTTATGCAATTAAGAAATCCAAATGTGAGTGTTTGCTATAGAAAAGCTATGTTACCAAGAAATTGGAATATAATGATTTTTGCCATGAAGCTGGTGATAGAGATTAGGTGATAAATACTATTTAAAAAACCTCACACATGCACACTAAATTAATGGCAAAGAAGTGGGTCAGGAGGATCCCCTAACTGAGGTTTATTAGTATTTATTCTCAGCAAAACCAAAGACGATTATCTTTTTTTTTTTTTTTTTTTCAGGAAGGTCATGAATGGAATTATTTTCCTGAGTGGCTCCTGCTGTGAGCAATATCAATACCCAAATATCCTGGATAGAATAGGAGTTTTTATGTTGCCCAGTGGTGCCTTTGAGGATAAGGTGACTCATTCCCTCTGCACGGAATATGGGAAGCGGAGCTTCTGCAATAAAATTATTTATTAAGGATGCACTTGTGAAGGAGCTTGGCTGGCTGCTGAATTACCCAAAGGTGGCTTGGGTTGCTTGCTGTGCTGGTCTGTCTCTGTAGGCACTGGGAGAATCCCAGCTCCATGGATTCAGTGTCTGGCAAGAGGAATGTTGAGGTGGCCCAGTGAAGTGACCCCAGAGCTGGTTCTGCACTCTCGGGTCTGTCCCCATGGGGACTCCTCTCTTGGACAGGTGTGGCATCCACAGTCTCTGGGCATGATTCCTTCCCCAGGAGTTTTATCCTGGGAAGCTGAAAAGGCAGCAAGAGGCCCCAGAGAAAAAAAGGAAAACAATTCTTATCTCATTTTTTTCTCCTGTGTTTGTGCACAAGTGGAATGTGTCATGGGAGATTGTTTACCTGAAGGTGATGGCCTGGTTGGATTCTGGTGTGAGTTGTTTTGACTCATTGGCCAATCTGTGTCAGGACTCTGGAAAGGGTCACGAGTTTTTATTATTATTATTATTATTATTATTATTATTATTATTATTATTATTATTATTATTATTATTATTATCTTTTTAGCATTCAGTAAGTATCTCTTCTATATTCTTTACTATAGTTTAGTATAGTATTCTTTAATATAATATAGTATTATAAAATAATAAATTAGCCTTCTGAGAACAAGGAGTCAGATTCATCATTCCTCCCTGACCTGAAGGCACCCACAAATTCTACAGATAGGGAATTCCTGGGCTTACAAAAACTGTGACAGGGACAGGACCCAGGGAATGGCTGGAGCTGGGCCAGGGCAGGGTCAGGCTGGGAATCAGGGAAAGGCTCTTCCCCAGAGGGTGCTGGGCACTGCCCAGGCTCCCCAGGGAATGGGCACAGCCCCAAGGCTGCCAGAGCTCCAGGAGTGTTTGGACAATGCTCCCAGGGATGCACAGGGTGGGATTGTTGGGCTGTCTGGGCAGGGCCAGGGTTGAAATCCATGATCCCCGCGGTCCCTTCCCACTCTGGATATTCCATTATTCTATCTACATTTATAACCAAACAAGCAAATGAAGATTTTGATTATGTTGTTACTCTCCCTATACAACCAATATATTTAGTAAATACAGGACCCTCATTTCTGCTATCAGAAAAGATGTCTGTATCAAGATGTCTGTAGCTTCCTCTAATTCCCTTCAAAACTCAGAAAAATCTAGAATTAAAAAAAAATATATTAGTAGCAGAACAAAAAGAAGAATAATTCTGGTTATAAACCAAAGAAAACCCAAAGCTTCTTATGAAAAAAAGAGTGAAAAACGAGGTTTATCATTGTCTCCCATTTGCTTGATGCATCTCTGCAGGGAGGTTCTGATTCCCAGGCACACCCCCAGCCCGGGATTCTTCCCAGTCTTTCTATGTTGTGTTAAATTTCACTTTGGAGTTTCTGGGTGCTGTTCCCTGCCTTCCCATGTGCTGCTGCAGTGTCTCGTTTTGACTGCCCAGCCCTGCCAGTTTTGGGCAAGAGCAGGACAGGAGAAGCTCTCCAGCTCCCTCCAGTGCTTTCCCCTTGCCTTCAAGCAGCTCATGGAAGACCAAAAAGGGGATCCTTCCCTCCTTTTTCCAGGTCAATTATCTTCAAAAAAATATCACACAATAAGCTGCAAACAATAATTAAAACACATCATTTCCTCTACAAATTGCTACAAGCCCAAATATACTTTCTAATTTGAGTATGTAATTAATGCAAATGAAGTGCTGCAATAAAAGCTTTTGGAAACCACATCATGTATCAGAATGCAGCAGCAAATAAATATTTCCAGTAAGAGTTAAATTTTCTTCCAGCCCTCACTCTTTATCAGGGATAACCTCCCAACAAAACAGCACAAACTACAGCCCTGGATTGGAGATGCCACTTCAGAGGTGAAGGCAATCTTATTTTCAGGGATGGAAGTTTTTATAAGGGTTTTAAATGCTTTTCTCTGAAGTTTTATCCACTGGGGAGAAAAAAAATATAAAGAATAATTATCTCTATACAAAGCCAAAGAAAGTTGGGCTGAGTAACTGACTACAGGAACCCTCAGGATAATGGGACATTTAGAGCTGATGCACCCAGTGAAAGAAACAAATTAAGAAATAAATCATTTACTTTACGCAACATTTCTATGTCTTTGCTGTTTGTATTTCTCATTGCTCTTTTAAAATATCCCACAAAACGTGATGGTTCCATGTTTTAATTTGCTTCTTTCTATCAAAAGAAGGTTTAGAGTCATTAACACATCACATCTTGCTGTATACCCTCACCCCCTGGAATGTAAATAATCAAATCACAGAATCATTAAGGCTGGGAAGGAACTCCAAAATTATCAGGTCCAACATTTGACCAAATCCCACCATTCCCACTAAACTATATTCTGAAGGACACAAGTTTCTGCACTATACTAATAAGGACTTTTATTTTTTTGGCCAGGGTGTTTGCACAGAGAAAAGGCTTTAATAAAATGTTGTCTGTCACCATAATTTCTTCAAATATTCACAATCAATTAATATTCTTAAAAAAACTGGGCATGTCGCTTACCCCCAAAACAAAATAGCACAAGAAAGGCAAATATAAAAGAGAAAGTTGCAAGAAAAAAATAATTACATAGGTCATTCTTTGACCAAGTTCAGTAGAAGCTAAAAACACATTTCCAAATAGGGAGATTGGAAGTGATGATCTTTAAGATCCCTCACAACTCAAACCCTCCTGGGATTCTGTAAAGAGAGGGAAAATTGTGGAACTGTTTTCAAGTATATGAAAACAGTGATAATGCTTAAGTTAAAAAAGAAATAAAAAAATAGGATTTCTCTTGCTTTGCTCTTGCTCTTGACCTCCCAAAAATACAATTTCTTGGGGTTTTTTTTGCTTAAGGTAGAGAAGAGTAATAGGGGGAAAAAAAGCAACATAACTTTTTAGTGGTAGAGGGAAAATCTATGGTAGATTGTTCCAACACAAATTATCTGCAGCTCTCAGACTATGAACCAATATGTTCTATTGAGGTATTAATGTTACACATTTTTATCAATTTTATTAAAACTTGCTAATATTTTTTTATGTTAATTTTATTAAAGTTATTAATGCCACTTTTTTTTTTTCCTATACCCTCACACACAGTGACCAAGTTGTGCCTGCAGACTGATCCTGTCACCCACTTTTTGGGTCACAGATTCCTTATTCTCCATCTCACATGGAAGCTCTTGAGGACCTGCAGACCAGGTTTGGCCAAAAATAATATTTTTGCATAAGGCAAAGCTCTTCTGGAAGCTATTACTGAAAGTAACTACTCTTGGTGGTTGTTTACTCAGCATTTTGGGGTTTACAGAAAGTATGTTGGTTGCAATATTTCATTAACATGATTAAACTAAGGTCATTACAGAGCAAATGGAATTAATTCAAACTCCAGAAAATTTATGATGATTCCATACTTTATTTATAAAATACATTTGCACCTCTTGGTTGAATAGAACAGTATTTGTTAATACATTACGGGCTTGTGATTTATAGGTATTTTAGGTATATATTGTCTTTTTCAATATGTAATGAAATTAAACTTAATTTAAATAGAAATGCATATTTCTTTTCCAGAATATCCCTGAATTCTTGTCTTTTAATGAGTTGTACCTTTTAAGAAAAAAATCTGTTTAATTATGCAATATTAATCAGAAGTAAAACACTATCAATAGGTTATTTTCTTTCAGCACAATGTGCTGCCAGTTACAAACAATGAAAATTGTTGCTATAAGTGACAGTGAATAGTTTCTGTATTAATAATCATACAATTAAATTTCATTAAAAGCTAAGTAGTAATAAACAAGAAAAAAAATGAAACAACTTCTTTGAATCCCAATTCTGCACTATCATTAAGCGTTTTCTGAATTTGCCCTTCTGAAGGGCAAATTTCATTAGGCTTTCATTGTAGTGCTGAATAAATAAAGCAAACAAAATATGCAAATTCAAACCATATTAGCACTGATATCGAGTTTAATCTCAATGTAGCCTGAATTTATTTTATTTAGCATTATTAATTTTAGGATGTCTGACTGAGCACCAAACAAACAAGTCATGAGGTTTAACATTTGGTGTGCTGGAGTTAATCCAGGGAAGGGAACAGGGCTGGGGAAGGGTCTGGAGCACCAGGAGTGGCTGAGGGAGCTGGGAAAGGGGCTCAGCCTGGAGAAAAGGAGGCTCAGGGGGGACCTTGTGGCTCTGCACAACTCCCTGACAGGAGGGGACAGCTGGGGGGGTCGGGCTCTGCTCCCAGGGAACAGGGACAGGAGGAGAGGGAACGGCCTCAGGCTGTGCTCAGGTTGGACATCAGGAGGAATTTCTCCATGGAAAGGGTGGTCAGGTGCTGTATTTGCAGGTGCCCTCAGGTCAGGGAGGAATGAGGAGTCTGACTCCATGTTCTCAGAAGACTAATTTATTACTCAATATTACTATATTATATTAAAGAATACTATACTAAACTAAAGAATACAGAGAAGATACTTACTGAAATGCTAAAAGATACTAATGAAAAACTCGTGACTCTTTCCAGAGTCCTGACACAGATTGGCCAATGAGTCAAAACAACTCACACCAGAATCCAGTCAGGCCATCACCTGCAGGTAAACAATCTTCCATGACACATTCCACTTGGGCACAAACACAGGAGAAAAAAATGAGATAAGAATTGTTTTCCTTTTTTTCTCTAGGGCCTCTTACTGTCCTTTCAGCTTCCCAGGATAAAACTCCTGGGGAAGGAATCATGCCCAGAGAATGTGGATGCCACAGTCAGGCCTTGGCAGGGGCTGCCCAGGGAGGTGTTGGAGTCTCCATCCCTGGAGGTGTCCCAGGAAGGCCTGGACGTGGCACTCAGTGCTCTGGGCTGGGGACAAGGTGGGGATCAGGCACAGCTTGGACTTGGTGATCCTGGAGGTCTTTTTCCAACCTTAAGGATTCTGTGGGCTCCAAAATGAGACCTTTTACTTCCATGGGAAATTTTTCCTGGCTCAGGTGCTGCTGCTGCTGTGATTGGGGAATTAAATAACTTGTCACCTACAAAACTGCTCAATGCCTGCAACCCCAGGCCTCCAGCCATGAACAGCAAAATTCCAGTTACAACACAAGAGTCCCCCAGGAACATGGTTTCATGGGAGAAACTGCCAGTTATCCCTATAAACACCTTTAAAGGGGATGATGAGGGCTTGTGCCAAACTCCTCTGGGAAATCCTGGCTGCCAAGGACAGAGCTCAGAGGAAGCTGTGAGAACATTTCAGGATGTTTTATAGAACAGAGTGAATGAAGCAGCAGGAGCCTGCACCAAACACACAGAGCAGCTCCTGCCTGGCAGCACAGGGATCCTGCATGGGCCTTTTCCATGGACACTGAGGCAGCTGGAAGATCTGGCCCCACGACTGCTGGGTCTGTGCTCCCAAAAGGAAGAGAAGCAACCTCTTGGCAGTGCAAAAGGAAGGCAATGAACTCCAGGAGCAGCACTGGCAGGGAAACCCATGGAAGTCAAAGTAAAGGAAATATATATAAATTTTATAAATATTTTTAGTAAAGCACTCCTGAAAAAAGAGAGTTCTGGCAAAGGAAATTTGATGAAACAGGATTCTGAGCATTCTTGAGGACACAGTCTCTCAGTTTGGGGTGTCAAGCCAAATTCTGTAGCAAAGGGCAGGTCTTGGGTGAATTTCTGAGTTCTAATAGGTACTCCCAGCTCCAAAGAAACTAAATAGGCAAGAGAGGAGTGGACAGATCTAGGAGGCAAAAAGGACAGGAATATAAAATTGAGGATGAAATTACTTGCCTGGTGACAGTATAAAGAATAAAACCTTTCTCTTATGTGCTTTCTTTCAGCATTTTCTCTGCTCGGCCATGACAATTTCTCTCTCCAATGACTCAATTTTTTCCAAGAAAATTAAGTCAGAAGACAAAGCATTTTAGGGAATATGAGCAAAGATCCCTGACAAGTTCAGGATGTAATTAATTTCACTGCAGTTTTGCCCTTATTAATGAATTCACTGCTGCTAAAATCCTCGGTTTGTCCGAAGCACACACATTTCCCAACTAAGCAGATTATCTAATACCTGGAAGTATAATAAAATAATAGCAATTAAACCCAGAGTATATTCACAGTGTAATTCCAGATCCTCCAGTAATCACTTTGGAGGAAGCTGCATCACTCATTTCTGACTCCCTGAAACACGATGCTCAGAGGTTAAAGGGAGTTTCCATCCTCTGTGTTTCCCCTGAACTGTATTAGATAAGAAATTTTAATCAAAACTGGAATTTTTAGCCTGCAAGAAGTGACACCTGGGGTGTCAGTACAATAATATCTGGTGGTGTATTTGTGATATAATACCATATTTCTGCTTTGTGGTTGCTGATTTACATATTGTGAAAGAAATCTGAATATTCATCAGAAATCACCAAACACTTTTACCTCATTTCTTTTTCAAAATTTTGCTACTGAGTGAGTCACTTCTTTTGTGAGCCTGCAAATATCTTCAACGTACACAATATTTCCCGAGTATGGAGTATTAAAAATATATTCACAAAATATTATGTATTCAGTAAAAGTACATGCAAAATCATGCACTGAGGCATGATCAACACGAGCATGTCATTCTTGATTATCAAAATATTCAATTAAAAAATAATTTGGGAAAATCCTGAGATAACTGAATTGTTTCAGAATTGTATGATTACAATATTTGTATCCGGGATTGTTCTGGGAAGTTTGAAATGTCCAATTAATGTACAGACTTTAAGGCTTTTATTCCAAACCTTAGCAAGCAATGAGCAACACATTTTCCACAAGAATGGAGCTTTTAAAATAGATATTTTGGCATAATGAAATTGATAATCTCTGTATTCTCCGAGATACATATCTTATGTTTTTGACCTATTGATGTGCCCATGCCCCCTGCATTTTCAGGGAGAAGGTTTAGAGAGTGAAATTGGGGAAACTCTTACAGAAAGAGAACTTAATTACCTTCAGCAAAAGAAGTTTGGTTATATTTGTGTTTTAAAAAATACTCTTTTCCTAAAAACTTAAAAATATTCTCCTAAAGAAATATTCCAAAGAAAATGGACAGTGCATAAAAAAAAAAAAAAAAAAAAAAAAAAAAAAAAAAAAAAAAAAAAGAAGTCTCCATATCTCATAGGAGCAGCTCTAAAAATGGGTAAGAGAGTAACTAAGGACATTATCCCAATTATTTGAGATACTACAGCATATGTTGCAGTTCCAGTAATTGCAATCTAAAGAGTGCTGGAATGCACTGCAGAATTATTATTTAATGCTCTATATTTACTTTTAATTACTGTGTAGCTGCCTAGCCTTGAAATAGTAAAATATTTTAAGATCTTGCAGGGCTATTTGCTCCAACGCTTAAGTCATTTCCATCATGATTTTTCATTTACTCTTCCTAATTTTTTATGCACAAGAATATTTCATGGAGCATTTAAAGTTTGTGTTCACTTTTCTCCCTCCCAACATTGTTTATTTTCAGCAAAGTACTTCTTTAGTCTGTGGGAGCTAAGGCTCAGAGGGTGATTATCTGAACCACCAAAAAAATAGAGGTCAAAATGTGCAATTTTTAATTCAGAACAAATTCACCAGTCACTGGGACTATGATATTTTCTTCTCAAACACTTTTGTCCTTCCTTTTGTTTATTCAAGCAGCATCAAGGACTCTCAACACCAACTGGCATTTCATATTTTTAACTTAATTCAGCTTTACTGCTTCCCCATCCATTGTTCCCTGACAGGGAAAATATACAACTTGCTGTTATAAATACTTTATGATGACCCTGTCTCCCGAACTCTTCATTCTAATCACAGTCCTGCCACATCCCATCCGTGTCACTCTGGATATATTGAAAGCCATAAAAGTAACCCCCTCTCTCTCTCGGCTCTCTTGCAGTCATTTTTCAGAGGGCCATAAAAACAAAGCTAGGGGGAATTCAGGCAGAATTTCAGAGCACCAACAATTGCTTTTTTTTTTTTTCCCTCCCTAGTGAGGGAAGTGCAATGATGGCTTCAAGTTTCTGATTGAAAAATAAGCAGCTTCCATGTCCACCTTGTAAATTTATTTAAGGCTACAATTTCACTGGCTTTAGTTTTCTGCTCACTTTTCTCCTCAAGCAAAGGGAATAGGCAAGAAAGGGAGATGTTTTTCCACACAGGGCTTGGGATGGAGCTGAAGAAACTCACTGAGGAGGTACAGCTGTGAGGATGCTTTGTGGGAACAGGTCAGAGTTGGAGCCACTCCAGTCCCTCTCTAGGTGAAGCTCAAAAATCCAACAGCAGCAGGAAGAAAGGATGAGTCAACACAGCCCTGGGGTTGAGGAGATGGAATTACTGTCCCTGGAAGGGTTAAAAAGGCATGTGGATGTGACACTTGGGTAGTGGTGGACTTGGCAGTGCTGGGAATTATTGGCCTTGATGATTTTAGAGGGCTTTTCCAACCTTAATGATTCCATTCCTGAAGTACTTCTTGATACCAAAGCAGGAGTCCAGTGATCAGGGAAAAAGGAAATGAAAATTAACCTGCTTGGAAAAAAATTTTACCAACCACATCTGTAGGTCAACAGGTTAAGCTCCCATAATTGCTACTGGTGAATGGCCTTTCAAATAATTTATGAAGGAGAAATTATGGAGGGTTTTTTCCCAGGTTGAATATGTTGTGTTTGTTCTTTATTCTCTCTCCTGGTTTCAAACAGCCTGTCTGGAGCTCTGGAAGGAGTTCAGGATCTTAAGAAGAGGGACAAAAGAGCAAGGAAGGATTAGAACTCTTCTGAGGTTCAGGAGAGCAGACTTGGATCTGTTCAAAAATGGGATAATGGCCCTGGAAGGAAGAAGGGCCCAAGAAAGCTGGTTGATATTCAAGGATCAGCTCCTGCAAGCTCAGGAGTGCTCCATCCCTGCAAATAAGGAGTTCATATGCATGGATGAGGTTGGAAATCAGGATAGATAACTTCAGCCACCCTTAACAATCATCCTTATGAATCCTGCTCCTCCTTGAGGCAAATAATTTCCTTGCCTGGCTCTTTGAACCTGGGGTGCAGACCAGTCACTGCACGTCAGCCACTCCAACCATCTCAGGCAGATTAATCTGTGCAGAGAAAAGAAATATTCATTATTCTTTTGCAGGCTACTGTTACATTGTCATTTATCTTGTAATCTTGTGTCCTCAGCTTGGTTACAGGGCATCTTTAAGAGTTTGGATTTTTTTCTGCTGCAAAATTTCCAAAATTCCCTGTTGATCAGTGAAAACAAACTCAGAATACAGTGAAAACAAACCCAATGCAAACACACCTTCATCAATTAAAACCAAAGTCTTAATAAATGCTTTTAAAAAAGTTATGAAACTGAGGTAGTGTTTCGTTTACTGTCACTAGAACTTGTTGTCTTTAAGGGATAATATTTGTATCCAAATACATGGCAGAGTTTTAAGTTCCCTAAAGAAATGAGAAAGCTCTGATCTTATAGTCCAAATATCAGGACTTGTTTCTCACTTCCAAAATTTCTAGACTGGCATCTCAACACTTCTGAAAAGGTTCATGCCAGTGATCTATTTTTACTTATTCAGAATAACAGTACAATATTAAATTTTTAATTATTTTAATAAGTACCTTCAGAATCAGCATGGTCATAATATGAGCAAAAAACTTGGATCTGGGTAATGATATTTTAGGACTAAGTTGCTTTTTCAAAATGTCACCTGGGGGAAGATTTTTATAGTTAATGTTCAAGTAAACATTTGCATGCATTTAGCAATCTCATTTGACTTTCTCAGCCATTTGCCTTTACAGTTAAAATATATTTCCTTGGGCTATTTAGGTGCAATAATTTTGATTTATATTCTGACATCTCCAACAATGTGGCTCCTGTCCACCTTTCCCTGTGGTGTTTCTTACTCTGCCTCTTGCTGAAGTACAACTGTGACTCACTGGATGAGTTCTGCCAAAATTTCCCCCTGCAGGAGGGACACAAGGACACAGAGCCCTGCTCTGTTGCTTAACCTTGGCTCAGGCTGCTGAGAAAATTGCTGAGCTGTGAGCCTGAGCTATGAAACCTGCAGGAACAGGAGAGAGGTGAAATTGCAGGGCAAGCTCACACAGTGAGGTGGGGAATGGCTGGAGGATTCAAGAGGGAAATCACCTACATGAAGGGGGATTAAGTGGTTATTGGGGAAAAACCAGGGAGACTAGTGGGGACCAGGAGCTGCTGGATGCTCAGTTCAGGTTCTTGAGGCTGTCCAGGATTTTGCTGGAGGATGGCAACACCAGGACCTGGGGAGTGAAGAGCCTCAGAGTCCTTGGCCTGTCTTTTGTGTGTCAGACAATAAATAATGGGTTTATTTTGAAGCCCTGCTTGTCCTGCTGGCAAAGTTTCTGTTCCCTGCTAATTGTGCCCAAGCTGGTAACCCAGCAGAGGGGTGGTTTTTACATATTCACAAGCTGAAATCTGAATCATGGAATCACAGAATATCCAGAGTGGGAAGGGACCCACAGGGATCATGGATCCAACCCCTGCCCCTGCCCAGACAACCCAACAATCCCGCCCTGTGCATCCCTGGGAGCGTTGTCCAAACACTCCTGGAGCTCTGGCAGCCTTGGGGCTGTGCCCATTCCCTGGGGAGCCTGGGCAGTGCCCAGCACCCTCTGGGGGAGAACCTTTCCCTGAGCTCCAGCCTGACCCTGCCCTGGCCCAGCTCCAGCCATTCCCTGGGTCTTGTCCCTGTCCCAGGAAGAAGAGCTGGGAGCTTCCCCTCAGGAGAAGCTGTAAGAGACATTCATCAAGACAAAGTCTGTCTGGGTTAGAGGCTAAATAACCCTGAGCTATTTCTGTTCCTGGCAAAGATGCATGTGTCAGATCAATAATATGTGGACTGAATGTCCACAATTGAGACCTTTCTCCCCATCTTCTTGTTCTAGCTGCATTCCCAGTGAAAATAACAACTTCTTTCCTCCAAACTAAACCATGTTGAGAACACAGTAATTACTTTATCCCAATGGAGGTGTTTTCTTCTCAGCCTTTAACAGGCCTAGGTTCTTGAGGCAGTCCTACAAATTTGTCACCAAATAGCCAAATAGTTCCTGAATAGAGTTGCCAGGTAGAAGGAAGTGCTGAGCAGGTCCTGCCCTCAGCTGAGCTGACCAGGCAGGGGCTAGGAAACAACTGGCTAGGGCATGGGAAGCTGCTGAATGTGGAAAAGAAGTGGGACAAGGCAACAAAAACGTCCAGCAGAACTGTGGAAGGTGTTTGGATCTTCACAGCCACATAAGGGACTGTTGCAATCTTCAGAGGTAACTGAAAGGTGATTTTGGCCAGTGAAGTTTTGCAGGGCCAACAGCACCTTGAGAGCCACGCCAGTAACAGTCCTTGAGGTCATGATTATCTTGGCATTGGTGCTGGAAATGCCAAATTTCTGCACAGTCATAGCAAAATGGGAAGCAGAGAAAAAGTGAAATTGGGGGATTTGCATCATCTTGTCCTAAAAGATTTTCATAATATGCTGGGAAAAATTTTGACTGCTTACAGAGAGTGAAAAACAGAGGAGGGGAGAGAAATGATTTTTTTCCATTCTTTTTGTCTTTTCTATTCTGTTTTTGTTGTTGTTGCTGTTTGGGTTTGGATTTTGTTGGGGTTTTTTTTTATGGTGGTTATTTAATTTGTTTTGGGTTTTTTCTTTTCCTCTACAGCACTAGTTTGGTGCTGAATATTTGCAATTACTTTTTAATTCTTTACTGGAAAACTTAAAGAAGTTAAAACTTATTTTTTTAAACAAATCTGACCTAACTGCCCTATTCCTTATCCATTGATCCATTCCACTCTCACTCCAAGAGAACTCCTCATGTTTTCTGTCAGTGTCTTGTGTCTTCACTGGGCTTGATGCTATAGCCAAGCAGAAGAAACCTTCAGGTATGTCTGGATTCACAAAACCCAGTCAAATGTCTTATTTTTTCAGTGAGAATAATCTCTTTGATCCAAACCACCAGGTTTTATTTTACCAGGAGGAAAGGTCATTCATCAGGTACCAAATTACACTTTCAGGCTACGTTCTGCTTCCTCCTGGGGAAAGGGCCTCAAGTTGCACCAGGGGAGGTTCTGGTTGGATATTGGGGAAAATTTCTTCACTAAAGGAATGGTTGAGCATTGGAAGGGGCTGCCCAGGACAGTGGTGGAGTCACCATCCCTGGAGGTGCCCAAAAATCGAGTGGATGTGACACTTTATGAAACAATTTAATAGGTTCAGTGGGATTTGTCAAAGGTTGAACTTGGTATTTTTGAATATTTTTTTCCTTAATCTTAATGATTCTATGATTCTACATTTTCCCAGTTTGAGCCCCTGAAAGATTGCTGATGGTTTGGCTGTGCTGACTGAGAACTCAGCACTGCACATCCCACCTCACTGCCAACACACAACAATCCCTGGAATGTCTGGGAAGAAGAGGATGAAGGGGAAAATTGGTGTGATTTGTCTGGACTTTCAAAAGCTCTGCAGCAAATTCCTCCCCAGAAGGAGATGGTGGGAATAAAGCAGTGCTGAGGTGGGAGGTGAAGGTCTGCCTGGATCAGAAACCAGCTGAAAGAAGTGGGAAACAAAGAGCAGAAATAAATGGTCTGTTTTCAGGCTGGTGAAAGGTTAAGGCTGAGGTTCAGCAAGTCTTGGAGGCTCTTCAAGGACAACACTTACTGCACATGTAATTTCCCAACGAGCTGAAATAAGCAGGAGAGATCCTAATACAGATGGCATTTGGTGAGTAGCCTTTTCCATCCAGACTTGGATGTCCAGGTCGAGACCTCAATTTCCCTCTTCTCAGCTCCAAGGCTGGTAGGCAACAGACATATCATTTCAGGCTCCCAAGTGATCTATTGAGATTGGAGCTTTTGGGAATACTTGAGGAAGGAGCAAAACCACAGTGAGTTTCCAGCCTCTTGAGCAGCAAACTTTAAATGAAGTCCAGAGGAGCTCTCATCTTTTATTACTCAGAATTCATTCAGTTGTACTTACAGCCATACAACCCTCGAGTAAGCAAACCCTGTACAGTTAATACAATAGGAGTCCTGAAAGAGGGACAAATGAGGAAAAGCACCTGGAAAAATCAATTTCTCTCAGCCACACACTTTAGAGAATGACCAAAGAACAGACTAGTACATGCATTTTCTTTTTGCTAAATTAAAAACATCAATATCTCTCTTTCCCCCTGAAAAAAATCTTCATTCTTTGCAATATGTGATACAAGAGCTAATTTATGATGATTGCTTAGTGCAGTGCAACCACACTGGGATCAGTGCAAATGAAAGCATAATTAATGAATAAAGTTATTTTTCTCTGATGCACTCAGTGACAAGAGCATGGATAAGAGTCTCATTGCAGAACAGGGTGTACAACTGCTGGAAGTGCTGAACAAAGAAGGCAGCCTCTTCTAGCTGCATATTTTTCAGCATGGAAACAGTGCACTCTGTTCTGCATCCTTTTCAAGCAGTTTCAGGGTGAAATATTGTCTATGAATACATTCATAGATGCTCTTGGAAAGAGGAGTCACCAGAGAATAAATGAGCTGCCAAGATTGTATCATGACACTCCTCTGGAGAAATATTTTAGCCTGAAAACTGATTCCTGTAACAGGAGTCAAAGCACACTCCATCTCATGGAAAACTCTGGTTGTCAGAGGCTATATGTGGAATAATGGAGCACCTGAGCCAGAGAAGGTCAAATACCTGTGTGCTTTTTGGGGGCGTGCAAGTGTGAGAGAAAAATGGGTCAAACTTCAAGGTTAACATGTTTCACACTTCCTTGTTATGGAGAGAAGGAGAAAACACAATCCAGATGCAGATGGCATGGCTGATACCCCTCTGTCTGTATGAGTTTTGTTGAACAAGGGTCAGTTTCAGAATCTATTTATTCTCTCCCTGAGAAAGAGAGCTTTTATACTTCATTTTAGGGTAAAGTGGGAATGTAACTCATTTTAGTACAACTACCAGGCTCAACAGGATCAGGATCAGAGAAGTCAAAGCAAGTCAAAGCATGCCTGAACATCACTGTGCACTAATCTTACTCTGAACAAATTGAACAGAAAAAGTGAAAGAGTTCTCTGAAAAATCATTAGTTATCAATCTGGGAAAAAGGGAATATATGACTCAATTGCATTTGTATGGCAACTTGTTTACTCCTAAACTTTTTGAACATCTCACCCCAACGTTGCTAATCATTGTAAAAAGTCTTATTTGTTATTAAAAGATGAAATTGGAAAACTGAAATATTGGGGGTTAAAGCTTCCCCTGATGTGGAGTATTATGCTGACATACAGCAGGTCAGGATTTGGACACTGGCAAAGGCAGGGCACTGCCAGCACCAAAAAAAAAAAAAAAAAAAAAAAAAAAAAAAAAAAAAAAAATCTTTTTCCTCTTGCAATACTTAAACATCTAGATTACCTCTAGATTCCTTATTCCCATGGGTTGAGAATTAGCCACATTTCTCTTTTTTCTTTTGTTAGGTAAAAAAAAAGGGAATTTTAACAATTTGCAAAATGTAGGGAGTACAAAAGACTTGGCTGTGGCAGATCCTCCCCCACGTCCCTGGCTTGCAGGATGGAGCTGTGAGAGCAGGGTATTTTCCAATTTCATGGAAGAAGCAAACTAAAAACAGTGGTACCTTTTAAGAGCCTGGTTTTGAATAAGATACTTCAGCAGTGCTCTGATGAAGAGAAATGAGTGTAGAGATGCATTGATTTTTAGTGTAAAAATGCTGCTGAATCCTGGCCAGGTTGTGCTGTGCAGAGAGACCTGCCCTGTGTGGTTATGCCACATCTCACTAATTATATTACATCTCATTAATCTCTTGCTTTCATTCAGAATACGAACAACACAAAATTTTAATCTACAGTGTTTGTCTCATTTGTTTAACAAGGTTTTTTCATCATTTTCTCAAGAATAAACATGCCACGGCTCTTGTTTCTGAGATAGATAAATTAGCCTAAGTTTTTTTTTTTTTTTCCTATAGTTTTCCTTTTATTTTTCTAATTAAAATTGGAGGGGAAATACACCTGAGGTAAATATAATTCTGCTATATTCCTAATACTAGTAAAGAATTTCATTGCTTCCAAACTCATTAAGCTAGTGGTTATTAAAGTATGCAGGCTGCTCATTGTGTCAGGGAAAATAACATTCCTATTTTATTACCACTTTCATTTCCATAGTTAGCACATTGCAGCCCTAATTACATTGGATACAGGGATCCATAGTTCTTTCCTAGCCTGCATTTTCTTCTGACTCTGCTTGATACTTATTATTTTACTTATTATAAACTATGTCACCAATAAGAGAAGTCACAGCAGCTTGAAGTGATAGATGATTCTAGAATCAGTCTCCATGAGTGGGGTTTGTTCTTCCCTGGATTTTTGATTGTCACAGATGAATTTCTTTTGCTTTGAATTAGAAGGTCCCATATTGTGAAGGTATTTTTGGAGCATCTGAGCATTACGTGAAAAACATGCAAAACCAAACTAAACAAAGACTTTCAAAGATTTTTTTGTTTTGCCTGAAAAGTTTTGGAATTCTTGACAATTCATACAACTCCATCTACTAAAGTGTTCAGTGTATTTGATTTCCTTGTATATTTTTATATTGTGATAAATGTGGGTTTATCTGCTCATGGGAAGGCAAACATCAGAAAAATGAAGGATCCTGCTTAAAATCAAGCATATTCATGCAACTACTGCCCTGACCAAGGGGCTTAGCAGTCATTAAATATTTCCTCTGAACAACAGGTCTGGCTCCACTCCCAGCACAGCATCAAAAAGAGGACTGGACAAAAGTGAACAAAGGAGTGATGAAAGATAAATAAGGCAGTTAATGGTGTTTATAGAATCATGGAATGGTTTGGGTTGGAAGGGATCTTAAAGCCCATCCAGTGTCACCCCTGCCATGGGCAGGGACACCTTCCACTAGCCCAGGTTGCTCCAAGCTCTGTCCAACCTGGCCTTGGGCACTGCCAGGGATCCAGGGGCAGCCACAGCTTCTCTGGGCACCCTGTGCCAGGGCCTGCCCACCCTCACAGGGAACAATTTTCTCCCACCATTTCATTGAAATATCCCCTATTTTAGTTTAAAACTGTTCCCTTCTGTCCTATCCTGTAAAAAGCTTCCCTTCATCTCCTTTACATGAGTTCCCTTTAAACACTGAAAGGCCACAATAAGGTCAGGGAGATCACTGAGGGCTTTCAGTTTTCAGCATAATTTTTACACCAGAGCTGTTTTCCCCAGATTTATGTGGGACTTGGCCACCCCTGCACTTTCTCTAGGACCTATGAAAGTGGCATGTCACAGACACATGGGCAGCAATCAGGAAGGTCCATCTGGACTCCCTCCCAAATTCAGTATTCCTAAAGTGGCCCAGTGTGTGTATCCAGGGCAGGTGCACACATTAGACAAACCCAGTGAGTCTGATCTAATCCTTCTGGAAACTGAAGGAAACTCTCAAATTATAGTTGAGGAATGATTCATTTATGACACAGTTCAATTGACTCAAGCAAAACTAATAAAAACCAATATTGCTATCAGTGACAAAGGGTTTTTTCTATTGAAATGGTCACAAAGGGTGGGAAACAGCTTTGTGTAAGTTTGGCATTGACTTCAGATGACTCTTTAAGTGTGGAATGGAAGGGAGCATACAAGAAAGCTGGAGAGAGAATTTTTACAGTGGTCTGGAGGGACAGGACAATGAGCAATGGCTTCAGACTGAAAGAAAGTAGGGATAGATGGGACATTGGGAAGGAATTGTTCCCTGTGAGGGTGGTGAGGCCCTGGCACAGGGTGCCCAGAGAAGCTGTGGCTGCCCCTGGATCCCTGGCAGTGTCCAAGGCCAGACTGGACATGGCTTGGAGCAACCTGGGATAGTGGAAGGTGTCCCTGCCCATGGCAGGGGTGGCACTGAATGGGCTTTAAGGTCCCTTCCAACCCATTCTGTGGTTTTATAATTCTATTATTTTCTTCATCTGATGAATAAAAATTATCAGTGCAGATTTAATTTACACATTTTAACACAGCCTTACACACACACAGCCAGTGCAAGTGAATATTCATCAGCAGCACTTCATCCAACTGCAATCACAACTCGTTTCAGACTCCAAGGAACAGGTGATTTTTGCCTTTGTTACAAAGAAAGAGCAATCACATTAGAGAGCTTTCTCATTCTCCCAGTAATGAGCTTGAGATGACATTTCAGGAAGGGTTTTGTGTCTCGCATAACAAGGCTGTTTGTACATTTTCTAATGGAAGCTGTACAAAGGTATACAGCACAAGGAGCTACTGCTTGACATTTTTTTCCTATAGGCTGAGAGTGAGTTAAATGTAAAATTACAGTAATTGTGAGCTGTTTTAGTATTGCCTATTATGTACTAGGCTTCATTTCAGTTATGGCTTTTCCCTAACTGCAGGGGAATTCTGAAGCTGTTACACTTCACTGTTCTAAAATGGCAGAGTGTTTAGTGATTGCTGAGTTTCACAGCCAAAATTTCAGCAGAAATAGTCTCCAGGAGCAAATATGTATATGGTCATTATTTGCTGTTTATATTTGGGGAAATTAAGGCACAGGAGAACAAGAAGGGCAAAGCAGAGCAGAAGACAGGGCCAATGTGGTGCTTCATGCTTCCTTCCTGGTGAAAGGAAGCAGTATCCACACTGTTCATTAAAGCTGAAGGAAAATCTTTAAACTGAAAAAAAAAAAAAAGTAAGAGTGATCTTTAAAAAATGCTTTAAATACTCATGGGCTGAACTGAAATAAAAACCCAAGGGGAAGAGAAACTAAAATCCCATTTATATCTTCAAGATGATAAGAGTTTTGAGTAGCCAGTGTGAGTCTGCTGGGGAATTCAGACACGGTGACACTACCTAAGACAAGATCTAACTACTATTATTTTGTGTATTTATTTCTGAACTGTAGAAAAAAAAGTGTATATTTATGAAAAAGACACGCATGGTGACACAGCAATATGGAAATATGTACAGATCTCTGGTAAAGTTGTGTAATACATTTACCTCATTTAAGTCATACCTTAAGGGAACATGAGCTGCTGATTGTATTGATTATATTTTAGAAGGGCAATGATTTACAATTCCATCAAGAACACTGCCACAAACAGTAGGAGGACACTGATGAAATGTATGGATAAAAAAGAAGAGACCCCTTGGGCAGAGGAGGCAGAAGAGTCAGGAGTGAAGCTGAGCCTGGGAAGAAAGGAGGGTGGAAGGAAGGGGATTTTAGTTTTGTTGTATTTCATACTCTCCTCCTCTCTTGCCGAAGTAATTGGCAATAAATTAAATTACTTTCCCCAGGTCAAGACTTCTGCATGTGACTTTAATAGGTGAGAGATCTCCCTGTCCTCATCTTGCCCCAGGAGAGATTTTTACCAGACTTCCTGCCCTGACTTCTTGATGGAGGAGTGATAAAAAGGCACCAGGGGCAGTCCACCACAGTGCCATCAGCAAGAGCTGTGACAGTATTTGCAAGTGAGAGTAAGCTGCTCAGAACCTCCACTTTAGACACTTAAATGCACTCTTTATCTCATTATAGCTGATTTATATCAAAGTCTGATCAGTGCGGGGTAGTTCCCCAGGAAAAGCTCTAAAGGCCTCTCACTGGGTTGTTGCTTTTGGAATACAATCAGTGCATAAAAATTCAGCAGATAAATGCATCTTGTGAATTTTTGAGCTTTTCTCTTACTGGAAAACAGGAAAGAGTTCATTAACTGTGTTCATCCAACTGTTCTTAGGCCTTTATTGATTCACTTATTGCTATAGCACCCAAATTAGTATGATTGATGTTGACATCTGCTCAAATATTAGGACTGTGGAAAAATATGATTCTACAGTTTCTTTCTGATTCTAAATGTGCATGCTTTTTTTTTTTTTTCTTCCAAGAGAAGGGACCCTTTTAAGACCTTAAAGGTTTACTCCAGGGCTGGAAGAATGCTTTGGGGTTATGAATTCAGGAAAAAGTTCCATCAGAAGTACAGAGGAATGTTTACTGACTTGCTGGGGATGGTTTAAAAGAGCTGAAGAATAGGGGGAGGGAGTGTCCAGACCAGGGAGCCACAAGTCCTTGTGTCCCCTTTCCCCTAAAGGCCACAATGATTTCTTTGTTGCAACATCAGAGAGTGTTTTTATCTCAGCAGATCCATAGATTCAGTTCATTTAATGAAGTTAAATATCACAAAAAGAGATGGAAACTCAGATGTGAGGAAGAGACAGGACCTTCCTCCCCCTTCCACCCCAAAAACCTAAACAAACCCACACCCTACAGGTTTAACTTCTGAACCCTGATGCGAAGAACATCACTATACAGGAATGATCTCCTTCCACTTGGGCAGAGTAAATAGGAAGAAAAAATGATCCTGTGTTTTTGGGATGCCCTGAAGACCTTAATGGTTTAAAACATAATATCTGAGCATAACAAGAGAATGAAGCCTTCGGAGAGTTGGACGGTGTAAAGGATGGAGATATTCTGAACACAGAGAATCACAAATTGTAATTGGAAGGAAGCTTCTGAAGAGGATGGAAAATGTCACAAATATCAGCCAGGGATTTAACTGTAAACCTAAAGCCTTGTTTTAGTTCTGCCAGAAAGCAGCTCAGGATGTTCCCAGGTCAATAAACCATATAGTAAATACTCAGTCTCTGTTTCTTTATTATATCATCCCATCAATCCCACCTGACTGTGACATCTTTTGCAGTGTGTAATTAAATGTTACAACCTTTTGTTGTGCTTGTGTTAATCATATTTCTTTCCTCCTGTCATTATAAGCTCCATTCCTTTGCCACATCACCTGCACTATTTATTCCATAGAAATTCTAACTGCATCTTTAGAAAAAGAAGATGCAGTCCTTGATTGCTTGAGTCAGAGGAGAATAAACCTGATGTTATTGGAGAAGTAGCCTGACATAATCCCTTTACTGACTGCCATGGACAAATTCAATTGTCTGAAATAAGTGTGAGGAATCCCCTAGGAGGGGAACAGGAATGGGATTTCTCTAATAGTTGGTAACAAAGAATCCTCCTAGAGAAACTATAACAGAAAAATGTAAAAACACCAAGAGAGAGGTGTCTTGTTGTAGTGCAGCATGAAGGGAAAGAAGGATCTACACAGCCTGAAGGAAAAAATTGTACAGGTGGACAGAGAGGCATCTCGAGCTGTAAAATCTCTTGGGATTTCAGGAGTAGCTGTCAGCTGGAGTCAAACAGCCTGTCAGTTGGGGTGACAATATCTTCTTGTCCAAGGCAAGACGATATTTCAGAATCTGTTGAAGGAAAGAAGAAATTGAGAAGTATGACTCGCTCAGGAGTTGATGGGGTTATCACAGTGCCCCGGGGTGTTTAACCTGGTGTTTGAGACACAGGCACAGGGAAGGACACCTGGTGACCTCTGACATGACCAGGCCACCATGTCCCGTTGCACCCCAAACTGGCTCTGGACACTCATGTCAAAATGTTTAGCACTTTTGCTTTGTTTTTCTATTTAATCACCTTTAGTATGATTATGCCTTTACTTTAGTTTCCCTCTTATGAACATGGCAAAGAAAATTGCTATTGGACAGATTTGTCTTTTTTTTACCCTTCTGGTGATCTTTCTGTTGTTCCACTGCTGTCTTGAAGTAGTAAAATAACTTTTTTTTATATAAGCAATATACATGTACCCACTAAAAACTTGAATAAAGTTAGATATCTGTATTTATGTTTTCAACATTGTCAATGAGTGGGTTCTTTTGAAGTTACCTGAAGTTATAAAAATGAGCTCCAGCAAGGCAGCAGGCTCATTACTGGAACAGAGCTCCATCATTATCAAGTCATACTCCAGGTGCTCATTCCCACTCCAGTCCTGTGACAAATTACTGATTCTAAAGAGTGCTACTATGGCAACTGCTGTGCTGGCACATCCTGGCTCCTGTGGCTGTGGCAATGCCATATCCAGGGGCAATTCCCTTGATTTCCCATAAGTAATAAGGAGAAGAGAATGCTGCAATTCCAATATAAGTTTATTGAGCAAGGAGGACATTAGGAGATACTTCTATTTAAATTAGGAGAGTTAAAAAGGTGCTTTCTGCTTGGATACAAATTTCCCCCCAAGGACCCTGAAATGGGCTTACCTAAATTACAGGCTATTCCCTGTCTGCTCTTGACCTTAAAATTGATGTAAAGAAAAGAGAATAAATGTTCCTTTACGTCTGTTTTAAAAAACCCTAATTTGAGTCTATAGAACACACATCTATTTTATTATTATTATATTATAATTTGAAGACTTTCACTTTTGGTGTGAACTGGATATGACAAGGTTTATCTGCTCCAGCCCTTTCAGGGTCTGCCACCAAACCCTTGAGCTCACTGTGACTCTGATGACACAGATCAAGACAAAACCATGAGTGTTTCATACATTCTATAACATAGAGGTGAAAACTAACAAAGGAAAGTAAAAAACAAGAGTCACCAGAAATGACAGCACTAATAGGGATGTGTCTGGGGAAAAGACTGTGGGGGAAAAAAAAATAATAAGACTAAAAAACTCAAATTGATTGTTTATGCCTTGAATTAATCAATTCTGACTTCTAATATCCTGCCTGCTTAATAAACCTTAAGTAGGAAGGTAGCAATGCACTCTCCTTGTTACATATGGGAAATCAATGGGATTGCCAACCCCACTAAATGTTATTAGCAGAACACCCGAGTCAGGGAGCTGCCACTTTAGCAGTTGCCATATGAGCACTGCTCAGAAATTAGTGCTTATCTGTCTCAGATCTCAGGCTCTGCAAATGAGCTCTGGGGACACCATGGGACAATGAGAGAATTTCATCCTATTAATGTGTTTGCACGAACTGCAGAAACAACAGACTTTTGGGGGGGCTTTCTTTCTTTCTTTCTTTCTTTCTTTCTTTCTTTCTTTCTTTCTTTCTTTCTTTCTTTCTTTCTTTCTTTCTTTCTTTCTTTCTTTCTTTCTTTCTTTCTTTCTTTCTTTCTTTCTTTCTTTCTTTCTTTCTTTCTTTCTTTCTTTCTTTCTTTCTTTCTTTCTTTCTTTCTTTCTTTCTTTCTTTCTTTCTTTCTTTCTTTCTTTCTTTCTTTCTTTCTTTCTTTCTTTCTTTCTTTCTTTCTTTCTTTCTTTCTTTCTTTCTTTCTTTCTTTNCTCCCTTTCCCTTTCCCTTTCCCTTTCCCTTTCCCTTTCCCTTTCCCTTTCCCTTTCCCTTCCCTTCCCTTCCCTTCCCTTTCCTTTCTCCCTTTTCCCCCCTTGTTTTCCTTTTTACCTTTTTTTCCTTTCTTCTCTTTTCATAAAACCGGGAACTCTGGTCTCAGCTTGGAGATTTTGCTGCCCACTGTGGGATTTTTGGTATTTGGGAATATAATCCCACTCTTAAACCCTTTCAGTTCTAATGGATCTACCTACTCCTACCCCTCTGGTACCCAGTACTGAGCTTTTGTGAAAGCTGCTTTAAGATCATCAAGATCAGAGAACTGATGGATATTAAGAACTCCTTTAACTTTCTTTAACAGTCACTTTAGCAGGTGTAAAAGAGGGCAAAAGCCCAAGGATATTTCATCATTTTAGAAGATCCTTGAAGATCTGATGATGTCTAATCTTCACCTAGAGGAACCTGGTGGTCTCCATTCAGCACTTCTGCTCTAAACACCCAGCACAGATGGCTTGCTTTAACTTCACCATTATCCTGAATTATGTTATCATGTCAGGCTTGTAGGATTATTAACATTTAATAAATTCACAGATCAATCTGCCTTTTCCCTATCCAATTTATAAATTATTCACAGGTTCATCTATTTTTTTTCCTCTGTTGTTGGCATAATCATTGGTGAAAAATATATCTTGTTCACCAGATCTATTTTATTGTTGCTCTAAAATATGTATATTTAAAAAAGGAAGTTGGAGTGCATCCAATAAGACAGCACTTCGCTGTCTTAAAAACTCTAAAAATAAATACATTTTTTAAAAACTAAAAGAAAATTATAAAGAGCACATCAAAAGTAAAAATCAATGAACTCTGATGGTAGAACTTTGTAGGCAGCTGCACCCACAAAGGAGAAAGTGATTAAGGAAGGCATAATTAATATTAATTTGTTTTGGCTCCAAGTCTTCTGATAAGCCCAATTAGGTGAAGTGTGTCAGGACAGGTGGGTTCATCCCTTTTCTTTTGGGGATGAGGTGAAGCCTCAGGCTCAGAGCATCCCAATTCAGGAAGAGGAGGGACTATGGAAGAATCTCTTCTGGAATCTTCCCCATATTCTGAAACTTCTCTGCCCCTGAGCATCTTTCAGGACAGGACAAGGATTATTTGTTTTCCAGGCCATGTGGTATTAAAGGTAAAATCGATTTTTTAATCCCACTTGGGGCTCAAATTCAGGTATATTTTTAGCTTCCATTTAACACTAGGTCCTTGTTATACACTTTTAGAATTACAGGTTAAAAACTTCTGTCTACTTAATTTCCTAGCTTGAAACCAGGTGATATCTATGTCTATACATTAATATAGTTATACAGAGATATATATATATATATATATATTCTCTGCTTTCTGTGACTGAATATAAATTCTTCAGACTAAATTCTGCTGTTTTAGCAGGTCAATGTATTTCTTCCTGAGATTCAGGTCTTGGCCCCATCGTTCCCCAGTTCTGGTCCAATCTCCCTGGAAGTGACCCATTATTGAGTGCAGTGCACAGCCTGAATTAAAGACATGCAGATGAGGGCAGAATTAATTCCTTGACTTTGCATTTAGTCCCCTCTGCACTACCAATTATGAAAATGAAGGATAGGACACATGGAAAGAGAACTTTGCCAAGGTTCTGTGGGTTTAAAGAGACCTTGCCAGTGCTGGAGGGCACGCAGCCCCAGAGTCAAGGCTGGGAGGAATCCTGGCGCTACAGGAAATGTGGTTAAAATAGGGAGAAATTTGGGCCTTAACCATGTAGCTTTCCACCTCTTGGTGGCATCAGCAGAACAGAGCACTTCAAAGGGAAAGGACAAGGCCATCCAACAGGTTCAGAAGTTGTCAGAGAGAGTGCAGAGGAGGTCACCGAGCTACTGAGGGGGCTGGAGCACTGCCCCCCTAGAGCCAGGCTGGTAGAGCTGGGAATGGTCACTCTGGAGAAGAGAAGGTTGTGTGGAGACCCCTCCAGGGTCTGCAGGGGCTCCAGGAAGGGTGGAAAGGGACAATTCACCTGGAGGGAGCTTGAAGTCCATCCAGTGCCACCCCCTGCCATGGGCAGGGATATCTTCCACTAGCCCAGGCTGCTCCAAGCCCCATCCAACCTGGCCTTGGTCCAGGGGCAGACACACATTTTCTGAGAAGTCTCTCAAATCTGTGGGAAAAGATGGAGCCACTGCAGCAGGTAACAAGAATTTAGGACATTCTGTGCATCAACCACTAAAAACTGCAGCTGTCAAGAGGACACTGATTTACCTGGCTGAGTTTTCTGCTGATTGTCAGAAATTCTGGGTTAATGTTCAATTGATAAGTGATGATTCTGCATAATTTGTATAGATTTGCCTGACTTCAACAGTATCCTTTCCTTTAATTGTCTTCTCTGCACCCTCCAGATATTGTCACGAATAAATATCCTTTATTTTTTGACATAAAGTTTTGTTTGCAACTGTTTTTATCAGCAGCTTGTTCATCCCACACCAAGGCACAGCCATAATTCAGAACCTGTGAATTTATGGCATTTTTTTCCCACTCAGGTGGGACTGGTGTGACTGATGGTTCTGTGGAACTCGGGGTTTGATCAATTATTTTCCTGCATGTAACAAATCATGTTGCAATCATATCTTGCAGCTGGAAGCTTCAGAGAACAACACAAGTCGCTTTTTTAATGGAGAATTTAAATTACATGAGTCATTTTTAAATCACTTGATAAAAGACTAGACAGGAAGGGGGATTGTAAGTGTTTGATATTGCTCCAGTGATCATTCTTATTGCTACAAATACAAACAATTTGGGATTTTTTCCTCACTTCTGTGCTCTGCTAAAAAGCACTCTTCCTTTCCAGAAAGCCTGAAAAATACAAATAGCTTGTGCAGATCAATATCACCCTGGGTTGTCCTCTACCACAACCTCCAGAGGAGAGGATTTTTTGGTGGCATAGCCAAATTTTTGAAAAGAGAAATAAATTATTAAAATATTTATGCTCCTAACACATGAGTTTTAAAAATCTCCACCCCAAACTGAGTATTTTGGAATGTTTACCAGTTTCACTATTTGTAACACCAATATAGATATTTAGCTTCAACATAAAGCAAACTTAACTCTACTAATGCTGTTCAGCTGAATTTCTTCTTTTAACTGGTAGGGTCATTTTAAATGTTCAAATCCATCCTTTTGGTGGCGGTTATGGACAAAGGGAAGGCGTCTGAATTTTAAGGATATTTTTTAGTGCCTCCATAAAGTTCTGTCCAGGAGCCATTTTCCCTGGGCAAATTTGGTTTACTAAAGTTGTCTTCGTTTTCTTCTTTTCTTTTTCCCTCTTTCTCTGTTTTCTTTGTTTACTCACAGAACTGGCAGCATCACTTTGGCTGGAAAAAAATCTGAAATGTAGATAAAAGAGTAAACTTAGCTCTTTGTAAGTGGCAAAAAGCAGAATGCTTTTCCTTGCCCATCAAAAGTAATCCTATTTTGCATTTAAGAACATTTTATTCATTATTCCTCAGTATTATTCAGATTCTCCCAGGGTTTTTCCCCATTTTTTGGGTTTGCTCTGACCCACAAAACCCCGATTCTGAAGATTTGCTCAGTCCTGGTTCTGGACATTCTCATTTTGCCATGTCCTGCAGAACCTCCAGGAATATTAACCTTTATACTTCTCTCACCCTTAATGTAATAATTATTGTATTATTCACTTGAAAATTAATAAAGAAATAAAGAGAATGGATTTGTACATTTGAAGACCCAAGTCAAAAGGACTGATAGGACTTTTCCTATCTCCTGTTTTGATGATTTTGTGACAATCCACCACTGTGGTGAAGCCATGGAAAAGGCAGATGTCAGGATGTATCAGGAAGAATATTTTCTCTAATTACTGGGAATTATTAAGTGTTATGCCAGGCACTACTTAAACCTTGTGCTGAGCATTTCTTACAGTTCTTGCTTTCAGGATTAATTCCAGCTGGAGTGGATGCAGAGAGAAGTCACAGGAATATTAGGAATTGGAGTCCCTTCCCTTGTGAAATGTAGGTGACAGATGGTTTGGGCTTTTTTTTTTTCTTTTTTCATCCAAGAAAACCAAAATCTGAGGGAAAATGCAATTGTTTTCCATAGATGACATAATTAAAGGATGGTCACTGGAGAAGGAACTCAATCTCCTGTGGAATGACAACAATGGCACAAGGGCAAAAAATTTAAATTAACCATGATTATTTATTAGTTCTGTGAAAACCCAGAAGGATTCTAATAATATGTTTACTTAGCAAATTGTGAGTATTTAACAAAAGGGGGGAAACAGGCTTGTTCCAAGAGCAAACTTTGCCAGTCTGTGAAGGGAATTGAGTGATGTGACTGGATTGTATTTAATTAAATACTCTATAGACATTTAGAGTAATGTAGTAACCATTAGATCTAATACATATTTTTAAAATAGTTTCCTTTGTACTAAACATCCTTTGTACCACATTTAGAAAATTCTTCAACTGCCTCATTCACGGCAGAAAAAACAACATTGCAACTTCTGCAAGAAATTCTGTAATTTCATTGCTATTACATTTGTCAGTATCTCTAAGCACATTCAGGCACCCTTCTTAAAATTTCTACTGCCACATGAAATATTAGCTTTTTTTTATGGCAGAGGTTTTGCATCAAACTTAGAACTACCCCAGAAAGCTTGTATTGCTTCCCCAGCCTGTCCAGATTTCTTCTTTGCCAGAACTAAAATGACATTATCAGAACAAGGCATCATTTTTCCCAGGCTCTATAATAATATAAATATCCAAGGATGATCCAGTGTAGGATACAGATTCCATAAAGAAATGTGTCAGAGGTTTACAGTGAAGGTATTATCCTGTCTGCTGCTGACTGAGTGATTTATGAGATGTGCCAAATCTCCTCAGCTGCTGTTGTGCCCCGGGTTTTGGGACACAGATCCATGAATCCCTTTGATTCCAGTGTATATATCAGCCTCAATATTCACAGAAAAATCTTAATTTTTTGGGATAAAATATTTTAATCTGAATGAAGAGGAGGAATCTGCACAGGTGAAGCTTCAGGTTAGAGCTTCACTTTCAGCTTTGACATCTAAAAAGATGCTTTTAGTAACTTATTCTTTTAGTGATGTTCTCAGAACAGAAAGATTTTATGAACAGTAGAAAATAAATGGTAAAGATCTAAAGAAATATTTTAATATCATAAGCAGCAGGAAGAATACTTGTGTAGATTTTTAGGTATCTGTTTAGTGTTTTGGAATATGTAATTTTAAATTACATGAATTCTTAGCTTCTCCACAAGTTGATAGCAAGCACTTGAATTTTGAATATATTTTATGTAGAAAGTCAATTCTTTTAAGACAGAATTAAAATATAATAAAAATAACATTTTTATGCCAAAATGTTTTTGTCAATTAGCTTAGAAATCCACAGTATTTAAATTGTATAATACTGATTATTTCAGTGGGGCAAAACTTTAAAAAACCTTCAAAACTGATGTTTTGAATACTGAGTTTGTTACCTAAAAGAGGTCTCTATGTTTATTTTTATACATAGATCACCAGGATTTTACAAAAAGTCAAGTTGCTGAAAATTTTTTGACTTTTGAAAATGGTTTCAAAAAACCTCTTCCATTATTTTTGCTGAAAGAATGTTTGCTACTATATGGATTTTTTAGAATAAATTCAATATTTCACAGATATTTTTCTTTTTAAAAATATTATTCATAGCCAAGCCATATTGTGTGTTTCAATATTTTTAATGTCATTCAATGACTGCATGGAAAATTCAGCCATTCTCTATTTTCAGTTTTCAATTTTTTCTTGTTGGCTCTTTTTTCTTCCCTTAGAATACCAGTATTTCCCCTCTCCAGTTCAATTCCCTGAACAAAGTCAAATGCAATCATGTACTGGGTAGAAAAGAAGCAAAATTCCAAAAGAAGGACATTCCTTTGAAGCCAATTTTCATCAGGAACTCTGGAATAAATAACATTTCTTTGCCCAGTTCACCAGTGAGTTTGCAGAGTGTTTGTTATTAGAGCCTTCCCAGTGTAAAACAAGTCAGAAAAGGTGAAAAACAGGGAGAGGATCTTATTTTCAGTGTGGAAGCACCTTCAGCTTCTACTGGAATTAATGACCCCAAGTGTTGAGACAGAACACCCACAATGGCTTAACAAACAAACAAACAAACAAACAACAAAAAAAAAGGTATTTCACCATACTTTAAAATACTAAAGAAATTGTCTCCTTATCCCTTTACCTTGACTTAGAGTAGTCCAGGGAGCACTAAAAGTAATTAAGGATTTTCTGGTTTATTCTACAAAACATTCTTCTGTCATTAAAGCTCTTGAATATTAGGAGTAATCAATATCCAGGAGTGGTTTTTGCTTTGGTGAGCAATGCAGGGAGTTCAGTGAGAAGCTGTCTTATGCTGTGAAGGACACTCCCATAGGGACAATAAATCCAGTACAATTAGCAGCCTAAATATGGTTAAATGTGTAGAGCATCACTCAGAACTAAATAATGTATGTGTTACTCCAAAGAACATCAGGAACTTATGAATTTCTATTAAGCCTTTTTCACTCATTTTTCATTAAACATGAGAGCTGTGACCTATCTGGAGATTTCTGGTTAAATTAAGGTAATTGAAGACTGCAACCAGCTAAGGTGAGAAAGGATCACTTGGAAATTAGTTAATATAAATCGAAGGTAATGAAGAAAATTAATGTGGAAATGTGGATTTTCTTTTTTTCCACAATATCACTTAGCTTGCTACAAGCAATATTGCCCCAGATGATAAATAACTGAGGTCCCACTCCCTCTGAAATCCAGGAAATCCACCATTCTGATGGCACTTTGTTCATCAAGGGTGGCTTCAGTCTTCTAAACACGTGGGGGGTTTTCCACAGGAAGGGCTGCAAAGGGGGATTCATCCTTGCCCAGAATGACTTGGACACCAGAGGTGTTTCTTCATGAGTCAATCCATGTGGGATACTGAGATCATGGAACGATCAGGACTGGAAAGGAGCTCCAGGATCATCTAGTCTAACCTTCTGCCCTCAGCAGCCTGTGCCAGTGCTTCCCTCATTCTAGGAAGAAATTTTCCCTAAAATTCAACCTGAACCTCCCCTGGCACAGCCTGAGGCTGTTCCCTCTCCTCCTGTCCCTGTTCCCTGGGAGCAGAGCCCGACCCCCCCGGCTGTCCCCTCCTGTCAGGGAGTTGTGCAGAGCCACAAGGTCCCTCCTGAGCCTCCTTTTCTCCAGGCTGAGCCCCTCTCCCAGCTCCCTCAGCCACTCCTGGTGCTCCAGACCCTTCCCCAGCCCCTCAATGTCCCTCTTTTAGTGAGGGCACAAAAGCAAACAGAGGACCTGAAGTGTGAGATGATCCAAGGGACAGCACCAAGGGAAATGTGTCCTCACAAGTCACAGGGAAGAGCCAACATCTCTCGGAGCACTGATGCTGCAAGAAACTCTTCACAAAACCTCCTGCATAATGGTGAACCCTTCCCCCAGTGACAGACAAATGAAGCTTTAGCTGCAACCATCACAAAGGCCACTTTTTTTTTAGCAGTATCCTGGCAGTAAGACCAAAATTCAGGATTAAAAGCAGCTCAAGATACAGGATCCCAGAAAAGTGCAGAGATTCAGGGCCATCTTCAGAAGATTTTGCTGTTAAAGCACTCACACAAACTCAGGAGACTTTGCTTCACCTGGACTTTATTTTTTGGCCCTGTCTGGGAATTCAGAGAAAACACCCAATAATTATTAAAAATACTGAAAATACCATTTACTGAACTCTGACATCATGGGTTAGTGTGAAATAGTTAAATTTTGAATAAAATTAAGCAAAGCAACCAAAAAAATTAAATCAAAGAAATGAAATTGAGAATATTTTTATCTAAGAATTGGATTGAAAATACACTATAACACTATGGTCTTTCTCTGTCTCCCTGCACTTGGTTTTCAAGCTTCTGAAATTCTACCTTTCAGACCTCAACAGGAAATGTAAAAAAAATAACAGAAGTGAAGCAAACAAACCATCAGTTGTTGATATTTTTGTTTTCTGCATCATTTACTTTGAGCTAAGAATGGTATAAAAATTGTTATTTCCATTTGACCACAGTCAAGGTAAAATTCTATTATAAATAGCAAGGGATATTTGCAGCTAAAAAATAATATTCTCAAAATGCAGTTATAAAGACATCTAGATATAATGCATTTAATTAAATTTATGATTAAAAGATCAGTCTTTAATGGGACAAAAAAGACCACAAAATTCAATTGGTAAATAATAGATGTTGGTAGAACATTATGTAGCAAACAGAGAGAAGCTGTTATATCTCATTTCAACCTGTCTGGATGAAATTATAATTTCATTCATATGCTAAACTTGTAATAATAAAATATCAAAATGAGACATTATTAGTCATTTAAAAAGTAAATGCTTTCATTTTTTCCCTACAAAAGTTTCAGCCATTAGTAATCCAGATAAGTACTACATTGGGGTAACTTTGAACTTTAAAAATGCCTGTGAAAAATGTCACATTTAATGTATCTAATTAACACTTCTTTTTTTTTGGTCTGCCATTTGCCCTTTGTGCAATGAAATCAATAAAAAATTAATGGACTCTATGCAAGATGTTCTTAGATATCGGTACCTTGAAATCATCATCATTAAAGTTGTCAAAATATTGCTAAAGGGCTTTCTTTTGTTTGTTTGGACAGACCTGCACAGACCAATAAATGAAATAAAACAGATGCCAAAATGCATCCAGATGCATCCACAGCTCCCCAAATCCTGTATCCTCACTGAGTCACAAATGACAAATCCCACAATGCCATTTCTGATCTTTCAGATGCCTTGTTTTCACATTACCTCTAATTGATAATCATAAATATTGATTTGGGGCGCACAGGACAGACCTGGAATCCTGGGAGATGATAGCCAGCAGCTGCTTTCTTATTTCCATGCAGAACAGCCCCGCTGCGCCCCCAGCCCCTCGCCCGGCCGGCTGGGAGCTGTCGGTGGCCAGGGGGCAGGGGCAGAGCTGGGGGCTGTCCTGCCAGCAGCAGAGATTGAGGAGCAGCCCTTCCCCGAGCTGGGGGAACGCTGCCTGCTCCACAGACTGGCCGAGGAAAACAGCAGTCAGAAGAGTCAGAGCAGTGAGGAAGAGAGGCCCCCCAGGCCCCTCACACACAGAGCATGGGAAGAGCACTGGAAGCTTCACCCCTTCACAGAGCAGGGCTCAGATGAACCCCACAGATCCCATCCCAAGAGGACAAAGCCCGCAGGCCCGTACCCCTTAGAGCGCTGCCGCACTCCCAGCCCCTCGCTCAACCAGCTGGGAGAGCTGGGGCTGTTGGCAGGATCAGCAGGAATGG
>VZRH01007340.1:253399-266221 GCA_013397555.1 Urocynchramus pylzowi | reverse complement strand
GTAATTTAAAAGATAACCGTTTTTCAACCTTTTCTTCTTATCCTTTTTCAGTAGAAATTTAAGTCAAAAGTAACACTGTCATCTGAGTTACATAAAAACCAAACAAGGAAGTAACACTTTTAATTTCTCACATAGTTCTGAGGGCATGGTTAAGTTTATAGAAGTTTTAGTTGGATAACATTGAGAAGAGCAATTTATTTTCTTTGCATCTTTAGTGAAATTTAAGACTAAAAACTTAGTAGATTCTAGCTGATTGCAACCAACATCCCTCTTTTTGAGGAGCTGTACTCTCCATACTCCCTGTACTCACCTACTCCCTCACACACTGTGAAATGCTCTCCAGTCAGCTGGAGCATCTCTGTTCACATACAACTTACTTAAACTCATTAGTGAAATGTTCAGAACATAGGCAGTGTTTGGTTAATGCTTTCTAGTAGTGCTTAGACATTTATCTCACTTTCAAATCAGCAAGCTGCTCCAGATCCGATTATCAGCCTCCACATCTTTCTCTCAACAGCAATTCATACTTTTTTTTTTTTTTTCCTAATGTGTATAGTCACGGAAGTCTGTAATAAAATCTGAGATGCTGCATATTTATTTCTATTTTTCATGGTTTATTATCCTGACATTTCAAATTGCTCTGCTTAAACTTTAATAAGGATTGTATGATGGAGAAATCAAACTTTTACATAAGAAATTGCTTCAATTAAATGTNTTTCTATTTTTCATGGTTTATTATCCTGACATTTCAAATTGCTCTGCTTAAACTTTAATAAGGATTGTATGATGGAGAAATCAAACTTTTACATAAGAAATTGCTTCAATTAAATGTCAAAAGAGACATAAAATTAGAAAGAAGCTGTCTATGCTTCTTTCTAAATACCCTGTGCAGAAGCAGACTCAGGAGGGAAAGTTCTGCTCAACATCTCCTCCTTACATTTGAAAATTATTTTCTAACATGAATCTTCACTGCAGTATTTCAACATTTGCTATATGTTGAATTTTATTTGTAAGACCTACAAATTACTGTTGCCTTTTTTACCAGTGTCAAAGGTTATTTAAATATGCAATAGAGTGTGTAAAATCGAGTCTTGTAGAATGCCTCCTGTAAATATAAATGCTTTATCCGTTCATTTTTTGCTTTCTCTTTTGCAACACCATTCTTTTTCCCTTATATTCCCTGGGATGTATCCACATATAAACTGCCTGCCTCACTGTACAGCGATACTAAATATTTATTACCTGTGTAATCTTTTTCACTTGTGTGTGTTTGTTTTGATTTGCACATCTGAACTATTCATAAAACTATTCCTGTTACAACTATATGTTTCCTTTTACCATATTTCTATTTCCTATCAAACTGCTTTGATCTTCTTTATTTTCATACATTTTTTTCCTAAGTTTATATCCTCTGGCTAATGGCACCTTCCCTCACAACACAGCACTCCTCTGGCTGATTTCTTTCCCCTGAAGCTCATTCCCAGCATTTTTCTCCTTTTCAAACTCCTTTGTTCCTATTCACTGCTAATCCCCTGATTCTCCACTTAAACTCACCACCACATATCCCTCAGTCCCTTGCTGTTTTACCACATCCCCTTCAGCAGACTGATAATGCAATTTTAAGAGAAACTAAGAAACTTCAATACTGTTCTGATCCTTCTTGGATTAAGGCTTATGGATAGAGCCAGAAGCAAGATGGGAAGGGGAGCGATGGTGGGGAGGGGTGGGAGGAAAGCAGCTGAGAAGAGACAGAAATGCAAACTTGATAGCACTTCACAGGCTGTTTATTTCCCAAAGACTGTCCTCTCAGCTGGGTGGCAGAGCAGTGGGAGCCACCAGATGTGCGATTTTAACGATTTTGACGCTGGTGTCAGCAAGAGCTGCTCAAGCAGCTTTTGGCCAGCAAATGAAGTGGGACATCATTGCCTTTCTCTGCAGCCAGGATGCACCCCAGTAACTCAGCAATGCGAGGAGCTAGGAGACAGAGCAGGAGAAGCAAACAAAGAGGAGAACTGTCTTTTGTGAGGACAAGCCTACTGAGGTAAAATCCACCAAAGCCAACGTGGTGGCAGAAAGGTGCTTGTTGGGTTTGCTGAAGGGAAGCCTGGTAATTATTGAAGAGTAAAGGCAGGGCCAGGCTGCAATGAGTTGAGCTCTGCTGGCAGACCCTCCTTAACTAAATCCAGTGCTGAAAGACACCAAGACAAAAAGCCAGGCAGTTCAGCACCAGCAACCCATTTTTCTGCCTTTCTAAATTTGAATTTACCATGAGTATCACCTCAGGTATTACTTGTTTAAAACACAAATGGCAGGTTTGCATTTCTGAGTTTCTAGGTCTTGAGCATGCACAAATGGTATAGACATTTCCAATAATCCATAGCATGAAAAATAAGTTTTTTATTGTAGAAAATGCTTTTCAGTGCTATTTTCTTTTTAGGCCACAGATGAGAGTGTGGCCCACAAAGAGGCTTAACTCCCATGCAAGGTACTAAGATTTAGGGATTACATTTATTTAGCAGAATTCAGACAGAGTGATTACCCACCTGTTCTTCCTTTCAAAAAATTGGCCTGCTGTGTTTTATGTGACACAATTAGCAAAAGATTACAGCCTGTTTCAATGAATCCAGATATGTGCAATTTTCTCCAAAGTTTGATTAAAAAAATGATTGGAGGGCAAATGGAACAGCTTTTACTGACACAGATAACAATAAGACATATTGGGCTCTTATTATCTACTATTAGCTTTGGCTTTCAGGTAGGAGAAAAGTACATTTTAGGAACCATTCAGTGTCCTCTTATAATAATTTCTGAAACATGTCAGTTGGTAAGAAAGTTGACTTTTTGTTTTACCTTACTTAATATTTTCACAAAAAATATGGAACCTGTGGAAAGCTGTGCCAAAAGCTTTGTTTGAAAGTTCAGCTAGAGAGAAATCTCTGCATGTTGCACCAAGGAGCATGTATTAGCAATAGATGGAGCTGGACTTAATCCCCCAATTTAGGGCTTGATAGCTGGGTTCTCATTTTGACATAAGAGTGAGATGCTTATAAAATCTTTGGTAAGTCTTACACAGCTTTAAATTCCTTGACAGCTGAGCACCTTCTTACTTAGTAGTTCTTGGCCTTTTTTTTCTTTCTGCGTGGTTTTCAGTGTCCATTTTGAGTGAGATGTGTGTTTATCATTGTGCTGAGGGCACTGATGTCCCAGCCAGTGTTGTTCACTGCAGATTAGATGCCCAATTACCCCATGGCAGTTTACCTGAGGTTTTATGGCAACCAGCAAACTATTGCCATTTCCAGGTGGCATTCAAGGCTGTCCTTCTTTCTCAAATATAAGAACCTGAGCCTGTTGGACTGAGCTCGTTTGAAACAAGGAAACACAGGCTCTTAAAGAAGTGAGCCTCTTTTGAGCAGCCATGTCACACTTCTGCTGAACTTGGACCTTGAGGAGAAAACCTCTGTCTGCCTGGTCTTTCACAAGAGCTTGTGTCTCCCAGCTCTGGGCTGACCCAACCTTACACCATGTAAAATGTACCAGCCTGTGGCACCAAACAACAGAAAAAATCTATCCCTGCTCTAGACCCTATCATAACATAAATCACAGGAAATGTGCCGTGTAAGCTGTAATGTGATCTCCCTCTGGAGTGCTAAAAGCCTTTTGCTTCCCCACATTTTTCTTGGAGGTGAGTATATCCAACTCACAATTCTAGACAATTGGCTCTCCATTTCACTCCTGTTTCTGAGAACACTTGTCTCTTCCTGCTTTCAAAACTCAGCTTTCTATTTTCCCTTCCACTTACTGACTGTACAGTACTTTCTGTTTAGCTGAAAGCTTTTGTAACTGACTGACTAAGCTCTGTATTGGTGATAGGCCTGCAGGGTTAAGGACATTTCCCTCAGAGAAGAACTTAATAGTATCTCCTGCCACAAGAGAACTTGAAATCGTCTCTAGGAAATTAAAACAATTTATTTTGCAGCACTGAAAATCTGTTGTCTGACAACAGTCAAGAGCCAAAAAGAGAACCACTTCCCTCTATCTAAAATATCAGCCCTTCTCCTGGAAAACAAATCAGTCCTGTTATTCCCCTGACCCATTAAAGAGACTACCCTCAGTCTCTATCAGCTTCTTCTTAGAATGTTTTTTAGCCTTTGTTTGGTTTTTCACTACAGTTTTCAGTATTATAAATAGTATGCAGATTCCCTACAGAAATCCAGAGGGTTTCAGCAAAGTTCTACAAGAATGAAACAGATGTAGGTGAGTCAACTTCTACAGAGTATGTCAGCTTTCACCTGCTGAGTCCAGCAGCTATTGATAGTAGCAAAGAACTTGCTTGGGAAGAAGAATCTGCAGCTGACAGTGTGTTCTTCCAGACAGGATTAGGAATGGAAGATTACTGATGCACAAGCTTACAAGGAAAGCAGGTTTTTTGTTTCACAGCAGCTAATTTCACCACTCTGTCCCTATGGCTCTGTCCATGCCCACCTGCATTTGAGGTTTCAGTTTTATTTGCATTACCCTCGCTATTTTCCTACAGTTCAAGATTCCTAAGAAAATCACAGGAAAAAAAAAAAAAAAAGACTGGAGAAAACCACATTCCTATACAGGTCAAACTCATTGCCTGACTCCTGGGTCAGAAATTATATTTTCCATGTAGCTGGTTCACTACCACTTATCCCACCATTCCCATGACTACTGATCATTTTTAAAGCTGCCTGCTTTTTGTTGGAATAGCCAGCAGTAGTAGAGCCACTGGGCTTTGATTTCTGCTTGCAGGGAAGGCTCAGGTCTCAGTTTCCACCTTTGATGTTTCCTGTACTACTAATGACTTCCGTGGAGCTCCTCTCTGTGGGAGCTATGACACAGAGAGCCATTTCACTACTGCTGTGAGGCACATTCAGTAGAGTTCCTTGAGTATATATATATATACACCTCACTGAAAGAGTAAGCCCAGATAGAGCAAGGTACTTAATTCTACACAGATTTCAGAAAACATTTTCTATTAACCTGTGTAAAATAATGCATCTGAAAAAGCTGCTGGTTTAAGGGGGGAAAGTAGCAGGAACCATTTTACTTACCAACTTGCTACCAAGAGAGCCAGTGAGTACAGCAGAACTACTCTCTCAGACTCATGCATAAATTAAAACAAGTGAAGACACCTACTATAGCATCCAATACAGATTCATATTCTCAATAATCAATTATGAAAGCTTTTTTTAAGCATTTCCTTTTTATATAGGTAATCTTAATAGTTATTAATTTTTTGTAAATTCCTATCGTTGAGAAAAACTTACAAGAGTACTATGACAAAACAACTAATATCTCCAGGCTGGAGCACATATATTTTTAAATGCATTACAAAGCCAAAAGTTTGTCTTCCTGGCAAAACCTTCACTATCACTGAAGTCCTTTTTTTAATATCAGAATAGCATTAGAGGTGCTGAGTAGTCACAAAGCAGCAAGAACTAGACATTCCTTTCATGAGCTTTTGGAGCTGGATTTAGGTGCCCAACTGCAGACACATGTGACAGCTTTAACCATCACTTCAAACTGGTTATTTTAGACCTATCATCTCTCTTGGATACTGCAGACCATGTGGTTCTGCTGACACATTGTGCGAATGTTCTTGAAATAGAAAGATACACTCTTAAATCATTATTTTCCTTTCATTCCATATGGTCTAGGTGCCCTTGACATAATTTAAAAATACAGTGCAGCAGCACAATTTAAGATAAACCACTACCAATAAGCCAAGCAATTTAAAATCTCATATCCCCTTCACCTTCGAACAAATCCCCCCCCAACTTACCATTCCTCTCAACCTTCCTGGAGGGAAAAAAAATAAAATAAAAAATGAACTCAGCAATGTAACTTAATAAACCATTTGAAATTACACTGTCATTCAGTCGTAAAACTGCTACTGAGACACCAGATCTATAACATCCCTGTATCATTGCAAACTAGTTGCAGAGACAACAATCTTTCAAATGCAGATGATGAATTAAAGATACAATTTTGGATAAATATACAATTATGCCATTCTGGTGTGTTGTCTGTTCCTTCTGCCTCACAGTTCCCCTCTCCAATTTCCTCTGCAATGGGCCCTATATACTAATCCCTAAATCCCAGAATCGTTCCCACACAAAGTTCTCTAGGAAACTACTTTGTCATATTTTTATATCTTCAGCTTTACATGAATCATATCCTTATCAAAAGTTGCTTGAGAGGTTCAGAGTCTGGGCACAGGATGAGCTCAAACCAAGCCCTTCAAGGGGAGTTACACACTGCAGGGCCTGCATCCTCCCAACAGCAGCTCTACATCACTGTTTCGAATGGCCAAACTACAGCAGTCAATCTGTTTGCGTTTTACACTTACTTTTCCTAGGTGCAAACAGCAAAGAATTGGACCTTCCATCACTTCCAGTTTTTATAAGGCTTCAGCAAACCAGGCAACATTTTGCCCCTTGTTTCACCCCTGAAACTACATCCCTGCCACAGGTTCACAGCAGCGTAACTGAGCACAACACCTGGCAGAAAGCCCAGAGTTTGCCCCAGCAGCTTCATGGCGTATGGAGATGATATTAACACACATCATGAGCCAAATCTGCACTCTGGGCTGCTTAATAAAAACCCTACCACCTCCATCATTGCATTTAACCTCTTATATTAACAAGAAAGCAGGCCAAACTGATCACTAAGAACAAGTTAGCCTAGAAAATTTACTATTTTTCAACCACAAGCATTTGCATTTTGTAACCTTTTTTCACTATTAATAGCTTTTTGAGTAACAGGAACTGAACAGTGACAGATTCACAACATTTCACTGAACATCTAGAGTATTTATTAAATTTACCATGATATTGCAGATGCACTTGAAAAATATAATCACAGAGTGAAATTTTCACTCTAAGTTAATACAAGGAGTTTAGTTAAATACAGACATCTTAGTAAAGAACTGGTTTTCAGTACCACGACTAAGACATATTTTTTTTCTGCATAGCAATATGTATGAACTGATTTTTTTTTCCTCATCTGAATGACTAAAATAAAATAAGCTAAAATTTTAAAGAGCATTACATTAATATCAAATGAAAAGATTTCACTTTCCTTAGGACTTCTTAGCTGTTTCTGTCATTAAGCCTAAGCATTTTCATGAAGAACATCAAGATCTTTTGAGACACAGAATGATTTCAGGCAATGCAAAAGATGGAAAATGTCATTCATTAAATGAGTGGTCAGCATGCAGTGGCAGAATAGTCACAATTCATTTTCTTGCCTGTATTCAGCTAGTTGTAATTACACATATAATAATAAATGAAGTGAAACCAACATACCATACATCGAATTTATCTATACTACCCTGCCAAGCCCCTACTGCTATTCCTTCAGCCAGGTTACAGTATGTGACTAACAGCTGAACACTACTGCTGGGCTGAATTAACATCAATTAGCATTTAAATTGCATGTTTAAATGAGTGCATTAATAGGTGCATGCAATTTATAATTCTCTCCCCTCCACCTCCAGTCTTATCTAGTGCTAGAGATTTGTCAGACAGCTGGTATCAATCTGCCTAATCTCAGATTTAGAATGACTGCTTGCCTGCATACATTCAGCTGGCACCCACTGATTAGAGGAAAATTCTCCTAGGTTGGCTTTAAATTTACGACGTGGTGTGACTTACATCTTACCATCAGCATCTGATTTTACAGCCAGCTTTCAGGGGCCAAATATTATCTGATTTACAATCACTTCCCAGTGCATTCAGATGTGCTGCACATCATGTTAGGCTGGAGCAAATCTGGCCCTGTGCTTCACTCTCTATCCATAAAGATATTGATAAATTGCCAACCATGCCATGACATCTCTGCCTTCCCACGTGGTGAAGCTCTGAATATCAAACCTTGGTTCTTCAAGACTGGTAAGAGTAAGCAACAAGTGAAAATTGCCTACTACTAACTGCTAGTGCCATGAATGAGTTCATTCTGTACACCAAAAGTCTTAGTGAGGGATATTGTGGAGGCTTAAATGATACAGAATTTCTCCTCCCTGAAATTAATTGGTAATATTGCCATATCATGAGTAATAACTAGTGGGATTTATGGCATCTATTATTATTATTATTATTATTATTATTATTATTATTATCATCATCATCATCATCATCATATCAATATATTACAATATTATTTTATGGAAATAAAGGAATCTGTAAAATCTTATGTAATGAGAAAAGTATATGTTGAGGTAAAACAAAAATCTCTTCAAAATCTTTTTCTGTTTTGTCTGTCAGATCTGACTCCTAGGCTAAAATCACATCAGTCTCACCACAAAGACTACGAGCTTGGGAGCCCCCCTGGAGGCTCATCTTCAGTGCACGTGTGCCCCATACATCCCCCACAGCTCAGGCAGCAGACCAAGCCTTCTGTCCAGAGATGCCCAGAGACAGACTAGAGGGTGTCTGCAGGATTTCTGCATGGCAGCTCTGGGAATCAAAGGCTACAATAAAGGTTAGACCAAAATAGGACTACTTCCATGTAATACTATCAATATCAGACAGAAGGGTCAATTACATAAAGATATGGATCCAGCTCTGGACCATATCAATACTGAAAATGTAACACCAATACCATATCAGAATAAAATTTCAAAAGCAACTTTTCATAACCACATTGAAATATAAAGCATCAGAGACAGTAAAAGCCATTTCAGACAGATGTTATGGGAATCATCTTAACTACAGTTAGCTGAGAAACACCACTTGCCACAAGAAATTTACAGTAGGTAGAGTAGGTCAATTGTGTGATAATTTCATTTTGTTCTGATATCTGTCCTCAAAAATGTTATGCTATTCTTTAAATATTTCATGTCTATGTACTGTCTTGAGATTTATTATTTATGCAATAGATGAAAGATCCTAAACTTTTGCTTGAATAACACACTACTATGGCAAAACAACTCATCAAGGTTAACCATCCTTCTTGCTTACTACCTTCAAAAATTACGTCCTCAAGAGGGATTGCACAACCAAGTCAGATAGTGTGGGCAAATTTAATTAACTAAATGTCAGAGTCCACAGTTGTTACAGATGACATAAAGAGAAAAAAGAGATAGGGCATAACCTTGAGGTACTTGTTATTGCTGCCAAATGCTTTAAAGAATTGTTCACTTGGACATGAAGCCTTCAGTCTGTGGCACAATTAATATATATGTGGATCACATCGTGCCACTCAAAATAAAATTCCAATATGATGTTTCTTACCCTCATTGAAGTCCAGGGTGTAAGGGAATAAAATACAAAGGCCTCTGCCAGAGCAGATCTGACACCCACACACTTGTTAAACAGGAGAGAGCTGGACCAGTGCTGCTCTTTAATTGCAACCACAGCAGGGAAGCCCAAGATTTCCCCAGCTCAGGCTTACACTGGCAAATGGCCAGTGACCTTGGGCTGGCCAAATGTTTGTATCAAATGGTGCACCTGAAGATGTCCTCTGCCTTACATCTGAGCAGGGCTGCTGGGTGCTGGGTTGCTGGGAGCTGGGTCCCCAGCCTGGAGGAGCTGGGCAGCAGGATCCCAGGCATTGCCTGGAAGAATTTTTTTAATGTCACAGCAACGCTAATTTTACAAAATAGCTGTATAGTCTAAATACTCAACAAATCTATCATTCATTCTTCCACCTATACTGGTTTGGGGAAGAAAATTTACTGGAAAGTATTTGTTAATTTTTTTTTAATCCCGAAATAATGATTTAAAAAAAAAAATCTGCCACTGACTGAGCTGTCATATCTTGTCACTGTTCTTATATGCCAGTGAAATTCTGAGGTGTGAACATCAGGTTTAGCCCCTTGATTTGGGAGAGTTAAAGGAGACAACTTTAGGCTTGCCAAATTTCAGCAAGAGGGATCCTTCCTGGTCCCTTCTGGGAGCCCTTGGTGCCCATCCACTGCCATCCCATGGAAAGGGACAGAAAAAGTCTAGAACTTGCATTCCTTCATCCGTGCCTACCCAAGGGGGTGCAAAGGTTTTACAGGACTGCCAGAGAAAAGAAGAAACTCTACTGTCCCCTTGATGTCATTAAGTGACACAACAACTGAAATGACCCAATGACTTAGCACTGTGAAGAAGAAACTTATATAAAATTCCCAACAAACTTGTTACAGTGCACCCACATTCATTTAAAACTAGCCTGTGAGTGGCAGAAGGAAACAGCAAGAGTACAGAGCTAATTAAGTTTTCAGAAACAGAACAAGAAATGAAGGAGAAGTCACATAGAGAAATAAACATTTAACAGAACTTCCAAAAAGATCTGCAATAAACTAACCATCTCAAAATAAACCCAAGATGGAGGAAGGGGAAATTAGATACAGTGACTTATAAGAATAATTCTGCCCTAGCAAAATAGTTGTAATGCTTATGAATGAGACAAATATATCAAGTCTGAGCTATCATAAATAAACAGGAAAACACTCTTCAGGCTATTTGTTTTTGGAACCACAACAGAAAGCAGTTTTGTTTTCTTTTAAGAGAATACTGGATATTTATAGAGTAACATAATGATTACAAGATAGTTATTATTAAGGCTTAGCAGATATAAATACTCTATATTTGATATTTCACTAAGATACAGTGGGGTGGAGGGATTTTTTTTTTTATTATTTGTTGAGAAGTCCATAGAGCCATCTCTAAGCATTTATGGGGAATAAGGGTGTTATTCCTAGCAGAAACAACCTTCAAAATTTTCCAGGCAGCCTTGCAATGAGAAAAATTTTCCCATGCTGTAATCACTGCTGGGAAATTGCCCTTTCTAGACATCCTTTCTTAGGCTTCATTCTGATAGGAATGAGCTAAAATAAAAGCATGAGAAATGAATGGGCACAAATAGAATTTGTTGTTTGATTCACATTCCCCAAAGAGTGTTAATGCCTTCAGAGTCGTCAAATCATAAAGGCTAAACTGCACAGAAGCACTGTGTGAAAGAAGAGATGAACATTGTTAAAATTCAGAAATAATAAAATAACATGGTTGGCTGGTACAAGTGACACTTGTGATTTACACCAGCTTAGGGTCTCTCACTGCTGAAGCTTTGGTATGTATTTTAAAACACTCTGGTTAAGTAGCCTTTTAAGGCCACTTTTATGTACACATACCTTGCTTAAAGTATACAGTTCTCATATAGTTGACCAAAGGGTTATCCAAATATTTTTTTCCTGAACATTTAGGCTATATATTAATGAGGAGAATCAGTTAACTGCAGAGCTAGTTCTCACAGTGGCTCTGTCTCTGTTCCCTGTTAGTTTCTTCTCCCTAGCAGTCTTACTACTTCCCTCATTTCTGCTATTCCCTTTTCACTTCACCTAGAAAGACAGAAAAGAAGAAGAAAGGAAGGACCTTTATCCCCATCTGCCTCACCTGGATTTAAAGCTTCCTGCTGCATTGGAGGGAGGGTACTGGAAGTACTGGGCTCTACAGGGATGTGGATGTATGAGTAGTACTACACAAAAATACAGTCATTTGCTCGTGAAACTTTTCTTTTGTCAAATATTCTTAGAGATAATTATAAAGGATCAGAAAGTTGTTCCTCTTCCTGCTCAGAAATCCTTTTGTTTGCTATCAGGCTAAGGTGCCAATCATCATACAATGATGAGATGCCAGAAGTGGTGCTGCAGTGTTGTTGTGTAGGGAAATTCTTTTTGCCAGTTGCCAAAGTGGTTTTGAGCAGGGCATGATGCAGCTCTCCTGAGCACACAGGAGAGGGGCTGTTTGGGAGAAGGGTCATTAGATGGAACAAAAATCACACCAGCAACATGCTAATATCTAATGTGGACAGTCACTTGCAGGTGCCCAGGAGCATCACATGGCATTTTTTAAGTTACAACCCCTCCTAGGCCAGGGTGCTGTTCCCTGTGGTACCCATGTGAGTGACACTATGACCTTTTGTACAAAACAATATTTTACTACTGATTCTGTGTCTAAGCAGCCAAGTTTTGAGGGTTTTTTTTGAGAATTTTTTTTCAATTAAAACAGCTCCAGTTGGGATCACAGCACAGCAAAGTTATCCCACTCTCAGCTTGTTGAGAATGAAAGTGAGGGGAGGGCACACTGCCTTGCTGGACATCCCAGTAGCCTGGGGTAATTGAAGAGAAGATTCCAGGTGAGCCTGTCTGTGGACCTCACTCAGCAAACCAAAGCACATCCAATGCCTGATGAGCATTCCCAGTTAGGGATGCACCCATCCTCTCTAGGATGAAGAACAAGAAAATACCATCTCCTGACTGTCTGCCATAGAACCCTGCATTCCAGCCATGCTGGGTTAGGGGGTAAGCCTGGTGAATAGCACTGAAAATTGATTGTAAGACTACATACTGAATGTTTGATTCACACAGTCTAATTGGGATAGAAACTCAAGTCTGAAAGGGCTGAGTACTGAGCACCTTCATTACCCACAAAGTCATTTAAAACAGAATAGACAATTAACCTGCAGTCACTGATAGGCAGTGGTAAGCACTTAAGCACTCCCACAGATACTGTTCATCTTTTTAAGGGAAAAATAAGAAGTAGACTGTTAAAACAAGACATACATGTTGCATTTAGCAGGGAAAATCAGTCTTCATTGAAGTTGGATGTGGCAATCTCATTTCCAACACTGTTTCTTTGTCCAAAGAGAGAATCATTCACTACTCTATCCTGAATCCTCAAAATACAATATTAACAAAGAAACCCTTCCTATTACTGCATATTGAAAAAGAGAAAATTCCTGAAAGATAAAACCTGAATGAAGGGAAGGAAGGAAGGAAGGAAGGAAGGAAGGAAGGAAGGAAGGAAGGAA
>VZRH01007340.1:210453-253358 GCA_013397555.1 Urocynchramus pylzowi | reverse complement strand
GAAAACATGGAAGGAAGGAAGGAAGGAAGGAAGGAATTTTCATAGCTCAGAGTACAGTCAGACAGACTTTATTTCCATTGATATTTTTCTACAAATTCAAGTACCTGAAAAAAAAAGTTTTATTTCTTTTTTAATGCATCTCTGCTGTTGGAATTAACCCTTCAAGGAGAAAGAGACTGATGGGTATCCCTGCATGCACTCAATGCCTATTGTGCTACTTACACCTTTAGATCAGCTTCAAATCAAATCTTAGTAGGCAAGCAATTGCTCACTCCTAAGTGCTTATGTGGTTCTGTTGTTTAGATCTCGTGAGACTGCTAAAGCCATCACTTCAGGCTCACTGGTAAGATCTACGTCAAATTATTTTGTAACAATTTGAGTTCTTAGTTATCTATTATTTACCACTTCAGTGATTTAAAACAGTGGAAATTTCTATGTGTTTTGCTGCTGAACTGAGCTAGATTGACTGGAGAAGAGGGGAGAGGGAATGATGTGAGCAAACAGTGCCACTATACCAGTTAAATGATGCTGCTGAATATTTTTGTGTTGGACAAGTCTGCCACAACAGGTATTACTCATAGTGAGCTTTGCAATATTGGTAAGTGCTGCTTCAATTATTTTTCCTCTTAATCCTTCTCCTATATATTAATCCTTTTTCTATATATTCTGTCTCTTTTTTGTGATTGCTGTTTTGTAAGTCTTTCAAAGGACAAGTAATACATTGCAGAAGTAAAAATTCAAGCCCTTTCCTGAAAAAACAGTGGGACACATCTGTAACTGTGCAAGTCAGAGATGGACTTGGATCATGGAGTCCCCTCTGCCCAGCACAAGATTTTCCTTTACTGTAGGCCAGTTCTATCTTTCTCCATCTCAATAGATGGAGATTCCCCCTTCTCTTCTGCCATAACCTCATCTTCTGCACTAAATGGATGTTGTCCCAAAGAGCTGCTGGGAGTCTTAACTTGACTTTTTATGGAATCTAACCACCTTTCCATTACAGCTGTGCATAACCTCAGGGTAGTCTGAGAGCAATCAGTGACTATTACACATAAACACCACTTTGTAGGAAGAGGTGCATGTGCTGTTAAAGTACATAATTGGTGCCCTGCAATGCCCTTACCTTGCACCCAGGTGTATTCCTGGGTATGCTGTAATAAGGCACTCCAGGAGGTATTCACACATCTCACTTCAGCTGGTCTGTTTAGTCAGTGATGGCAAAAGGTAGCCCCCTGACTCAAGTGCTTCAGATTGCTACTCTTTCCATGGACTGTGTGAGGAGTTTAGGTGGTTCATTTCAGTGCTTCAGCTAGGTGCATACAGTTTGAAGTTGTGAATACCCTATTTGTGACTTCACTTTCTTAGATCTCTGCTGGCTATGCTATATATCATGCTACTTGACAAATCTGGGCTCACAAGACTGTAAGTACCAAACTCACCTCCTTTCTTTTCAAACTTTCTCATTTAAATTGTCCTTTTACAGCAAATGGCTGGGACTTATTTTCTGTGAACACAATTGCCCTTCCCTATTGCTTTATCTCTGTTCTCCATGCTTCTGCTCTATTTCTCAGCCTATAGTAATTGTTTTTATTTCCACTCAGTCTGATATTTGTTCAATTTGCATAATAACTTCTTCATTCCCAACCTGAAGCCAGCAGTCTTATGATCTGTGAGATTTGAGGAAAGTCAAAAAGACAAATATTCCTTAACCTGACAGAATATTAATTTTCTGTCTCAATAAGAATATCATATATGATAATATACTTTTTTCCAGATCATGTAATTGTCATAAGAAGGCAATATTCTATGCTTAAACACATTTATCTCCTCTGTTACTTTCTCTTCAGTGTTAAAAACTTTTATTACAACTAAAAACTTATTATTTGCTACAGATCTTGCAGAGCTGCTGACAGAGCTAATTGCTAAATTGCCACTGGGTAACTTTATTAGCAGGTTTGATGTCATCTCCAATACTTTTGCCCAGAAGCATTATAAGACTCTAACATTTATTAAATTTGGCCAAACAAATTGACCATCCTGCTTCATGTGAGAACAAGGTTTAGTAATTTGACTGTATCTTTTACCTGGGAAATTTCAAACCAGCACATCAATTTTCCAAGGTCACTCACTTTGCTCTATTTCATTTCACTCTCCTTACCCCAATCTGTTTGCCTTCCAGTAAGTCATTCCTGCTTTTCAGTTCATTCTGGGGTGACAGAGCTCGTTACCTCTCCAGAACTCACAAGAAGAATACACTGGAGTGTCATGTAGTGATCCAGAATCACTAATGATATTCACCAGCTTTTCCACGTGCTGAGGATCTTGACAAAACAGAGCATTCCTGAAGGCCACCTGCATTCTTCACTGCAGGTACCATGCAGTCAGAAATAGTGTTTGTAATGCAGGCACGGGTAGAAACCCAACAGAGCAAAAGATGGGGTCCAAATAATTAATTATTTAACTCCAGATAAAAAAATTAATTGAGAATTTATAGAGGCACATGGCCTAAAATTGTATTACTTTTTAAAGACTGGGTTACACACTTTCTTTCTCTTCAGTAAAGTTACATTTTGTCTGGCTTCTTTCCCTACTTTCTGCTTCTTCCTAAGCTCTTCAAGTGATATTAAGTTTGTTATGTCAGCATGTTAGTCAATCCTATTGCAGCTTTTATCAAACTGGCAGACTCTGGCTCTGTGGTGTTTTTATGACATAGTTGCTCTGACAGATTGCTCCCACATGACACTGGAAAATACAGAGACTCAAAGGAGCAGCTGGGAGCACACACTTTCAGCCAGCTGCTTTGATGGATTAGAAGCTCTCCCAGAGCCTATCTCAGGGAGAGGTTATGATGCTGCCTTCCAAACACATTCTGTTGCATCACACCTCTACTGAGAGAGGGTGCAAATTGTTGCCATACTGATTTCAAAGATAATTAGGAAAAGCATAAACCCCAGGTTCCTCTCTGTTTCACACAAGCACATATAGGAAGTTTTGTGATCAGCACTCCCACAGTCCATTACCCTGTCTTTTGATAACAGACATTGGATGTTTCAGAAGACACGCACAAGATGGTCCCACAATAATGGGTCTTTAAAATTACTGGAGTAAGTTTATTGCAGCCCTCACTGTCTAAAGGCAGGTTTATGCCTTGAAGTAAGTGAGATTGCAATCAATGGAAATCTCTGTCAAAGTTTACTGTTCTTCCTATTGTAGATCTTGGCCATTTTGTTCACTGTTGAAAAGATGTATTTAAGAGTTCAGCTGAAATCCAAAGTGTCAGTAGTAGCATGCAGGAATTAGATCAATAGACTGCTCTTTGTAGGAAAAAAATCCCATTTTTTTCATCCAGACACTTTGAGTTTGCCAGTTTCTAAGCTTATGTACTTTTCTAACCATGGATTACTCACTTGGGTTAAAAAAAAAACTTAATGGTTTGCCTTCTCTAAACTCCTTGTTATCATTAAATATTTTTTACATGAGATTTCTTATTTCCTTCCTTCTGAATGAAACAAAGGTCAGTCTTCTCAGTCTTCTTCTTCCCCCTTCTTCCCTTTTTTTTTTTTTTTTTGTCCCTATGTCCATATTGTTTTCCACTGCTTTTTTCACATTCCTTGTTTTACTGACTGGGATTTTTGCAGCTTCTGGCCATAAATCATACTCATACTGAAGGTCATAAATTCCCATATAGACACATATAACACATATTTAGACAGTATCCATAGTCATACAGGAATAATTTGTGCTGCTTCTAAGTAAAGGATGTGGCAGAATAGGAAGGTGCAAGTTGGAGAGGGAATGAAACCAAGTGAGGTTCTGTGGTGATCAGAGATAAAATGAGCAATAGAAATTTCTAAACTCTCTAGAGGCTGCAGGAAGCCCAGGTGCCTCCTCACAGGTTCCATCCATCCATCTTCCTACCTGGGCATTATTAGCAATCTCCAAAGGCTGATTGGAATTGGAATTGTGGTTAAGTTCCACCCCAGTGAAGTACTAAATTTGAAGGAAAACCTAAAAATAACTATAATTTCTGTTTTTCCTTTTCTCATCCAAATTCCTTCTTTTATTTTTTCTTCTTTTTTTTTCTCATGTCTATGCTGTTTTTTATGCAGTGTTCAATGCCTCAGAGTTCAACATGAACATTTGGTTTGTGGGAAAAATTATTTCTACATTTCAGGTGGCTATTACCATCAATAGTGTATTTTTATATGTTACTGTTTGATCATCTTTACCATGCAAAAATAGGAGATCATTTACATTATCTTCACTTCAGAACCCAAATATTTTTTATTCATGAACTCAGGCAGAGTAATACAGAGAATATTGCATTTTTCTGATGAAAAACCCATTCATTAACATGTTGTCCCATTAATGATTAAAGATTAAAGTTAGCATACCTTGCACCTTGCTGTATTTGATTGTTAGAATTTTAAAAATCAATATGAATAATTTCAAGATTTTAGTCTCCTTTATATTATTATATGTGTCATAGCATCTATGATCAATTTTCTGTCATATTGAAAAGGCAATTTAAAAGTTTGGCATGATCCTTAGGCCAAAATGTTCTAGGCTAGATTTTCTGAAATCAGTTTGGTGATATTGAAGGATATTAAGAACCCTCCTTAATACGGTAATTTCTGCTGTTGAATGTGAAGATATTAAACATTTCTTTCAAAGTATTGGTCCAAATCACAATATTAACCCTTTCAACAATAGAATTCTGTGCATCTTGGTGACCACTTTAAAGTATTTAAGCATCTCTAATTGTAACCTCAAAATGTGGTTCAGAATTTTTGTTGTTGTTGTTTCCTTTTTCTCCCTCCCTCTTCAATGTCTATCATGGCAAATGCTAGGAACAGAGATAAAAAGCAGGTTTCCCATTATAGGACTTATGGCTTTGGGACTGCAAGGTGCACCAAGAGATAAGAATTCAGAATTTAAAAAGAGCATGATAAGGCTCCCTAAGACCATTTCACTCTCTGAAACTACCTGTTCTAGGAGACCTTTTCTGGGTGTGCATTTTATTTATCAGAGAGCAGTGGTCACTGAAACAGGGGCAATTGGCTACTGCAACTAGACTGGAACCAAAAAATAATACATCTGCAAAGAGCTGCTCCCTGTGAGTCAAACTCTGGTGAACAAACTGTTATAAGTACTCCTCAAATATGTGGGCTGTGAGAAGGAAGGAGAGAATCAGAGCACTTTAGATATCAGTGCTTTTTCAGGTTTAGGAATGCATTGTGAAAGTTCAGCTGTACACCAAATTACTCGTATGCTAAGTGAAGGCCAGTGTTACTACAGTGCACAGTTTGTAAAATGTTTAAATATGGATCTGAGCATGAATGTAAAAAACCCTGTACAATCCGGGCTGCTTCCCACACATACACCAGAGCAAATAATGATGTGATTTGAGAGACATAATGACAATATTGTGCCTATAATGCATTTGCCCAAAGGTACACTTGTGAATATGTTTTCTATTCATTTCTGTTCTCCATTGCACATTTCCCTCAACTTAATTATTCCATTGATTGTAATTAAGCTCCCTCTAAGTCTGTGAGTGTGGAGTGCGTTTTCAAAATAAATATGAGCAAGCTGACTTGCTTCTGAAGCTTTTTAAAACTCTGTCAGCTCTATAAAGTGCCTAACAGGGACTTTGTATCTGAGAATACAAATTCATTTCAGAGACTTTCTATTACTTCCTCCATTTTAAGAAGAGAGAGAGAAAATCTGTTGATCTACAAACAATTGAAATTAAACCTATGGCAATTTTTAAATTTATTATTCTTATTATTGGTATAATATTAGCACCTATTAAAATGTGAGCATCCCTGTAGAGATTAATATTGCTTCACAGTAGTGGCTGAACAAACATGCATTAAGGAACACCCACTGGCCAAAAACAACACTTGTACCTGGGTACCCTGACTGGGCTGAAGAGAAGAGCAGAAAGTATGATAGTAACTAGGCAGTAGCAGAACTAACTGTGTAACCAGATATATTTTTGGCATAAAACTGTAGTCTCAGTTTGCCACCTGTCTAACCATCTCAACATTGCAACCTATTTTCATAACCTGAAGAAATTCCTTGGATTCTCAAATGTTTATATAATATTGATCTGCCTCAACTGCACTGTAGTACCCAATATCTGTTTTTCCTCTCTCTGCCTCTCTACTTTCCCAAAGCCACGATCTGTCCCATAAGAGCAAATGGTGCTGCAGTAGCTTTACAATATAAATGACAAATTATATTTATGTTTATTTGCTTCTGAGATTAAGGTGCTGTAAGAAGCTTGCATGTAGTCTATTTTCATCTAGCTTAATTAATGACCACTAATATTCCTTAATACTCAGCATTACCATGTCCAGTATAGTGCATCAATATCATGCAACTGTAATATGTTTCTAAAATAGGATAATTTGAAATCCATAGGTATTTAAAGACTTCTGGTTACAATGGACGCCTGATTTGAATTTAAAAAAAAAAAAAAACAAACAACAAACAAACAAACAAACAAAAAAAAAAAACCAAACAAAAAGAATTTAATTAGAAACAGCTAGCAAAATCACACAATAGGGTATAGATTTGGATACAGTATATCATCAGATGAAACATAACACATGCAAGACCATATTGTATCAGGATGAAGTCACTTTCTTACATTAAGCCCTTTTGTGTTTTCTTAATATATCCCAAATAGAATGGTTATCTGAAAACATATTATTACAAAAAACTGATATTTGATAACTCTTAATAAATACTGGTATAAACTAGTAATGAATTTTTTGCAACACTCTATAATATTTTGTAGAGTGTTGCAAAGGTGCAACATACCAGGTGGTATGGTTATGGTGTCACTCTGAGTTCCCAGTTTAAGTTTCCAAGTTTCATAAGTTCAGTGCTTAATTTCATAAAAACTGGTGTCTAAAATAGATCAGGTGAACTGCACCATGAGCATATTTCTTTATCAGCTCTCAAGGGAGCGTAGAGCAGCTGTCGAAACCCAGACTGTACAGATCTAAAATAAGGCAAGATATCTCCCATCCTTTGCATCATTTGACTTGATCTTTTCTGGTCAATCAAAATGGTAACTATGAGGACTTTTAGCTCTGCATTGAAGCACATGAAGTAGTGCAGAAAGAGGGATTTACAATAAAATAAGAAATATGGCTCATCATGTCATATGTTTGCAAGTGTAGATGAAATAATCAGAACATGCATTTCATTGCATCTCTGGTGAGACACATCATCATGTAGCTACCTGTGGTTCTCTTCACTGTCCTCCAGCTGTTTATTTATTTCTGTTTATTAAGTCTGAGGAGGATATGATGCAGTATTAGAGTCCTGCTCACCACTCACCTCATATACTGAAGCTTGTGAAAGAGGAAAAGTAATGGTTTGCTCCTCAAGGGGTGATCTTTTCACTGACTTTTTAGCTTTAGTATTCCCAGAAAAATGCTCAACTTCTCCTTCTGTTGCAGTCAGCAAAAGTGAAGTATCATGGTTATCTGATACACCACCTTGCACAAGTGGGAAACAAACAAAAATATGTAAGAGGAGCAGGGGGTCGTCTGACTTTGTGTCAAGATGGAAAACAGTAAATAAAGTGCCAGCCCTCAGTATTTAGCATTTCTGGGATGATGCAGGAAAGGTAGCCAAGTTTGTGGTGGCAAATGTAGCCTACCTGAATCACTGTTTTGGCAAAAACATATTAAGTATTTTGCAGACCATATGGTAACTAATGTAACAGTTTAGATAAGCTGATGTTGATGCCTTGCATTCACTACACCCTGGTGTCCTACAGACTTACTGGTGTTGCTGCTGTGCTTGGATCAGTTGGTGGGCAGATGTAGGGAATAAGGGGAGATTTTGTGTCGTGATGACTCTAAGGCGTTTCATTTCTGTGCTGCCTTTGGCTGGGATGGAGGTAGGTTTCTTCTCAGCAGCATGTACAGTGTTGTGTTTCAGATCTGTGGCTAAAACCATGCTGATAGCACACGGGTGTTTGGGCTGTTGCTGAGCAGTGCTTGCACATTGCTGACATGTTCTCTTTTTTCCCACTCTCTCAGCAAGTAGAGGAGGAGCAGGCAAGGAGTTATGAGGATACAGAGCTGGGACAGCTGATGCAAACTGTGCAGAGAGGCATCCCATACCTTATGACATCAGAAATAAAAGACTGAATTAGAGAAAGAAGGAACAGGGAACTTTGGCTTTCAGGGTGGCCATTACTCAGTCTGGCTTGACATCAGTCCTCTTGAGCACGTGGCAAGAGATTTCTTTGTGTCATCTGGTTTTTTTGCTCTTTACTTGGCCTATTGAACTGGTTTATCTTTACCTACAAGATTTCTCCTGTTTTGTTCTTGCTGTTGTCTCCCCCGTCCCCTTGCACCTGCTATGGGTATGACATGCTTTCTTTTATTTGGACAATTACTTCAGAAGTCTCACTTGGCCAACTTGGGTAACTACTGTATGGTGCCATGGGAGCCAGGAGCAGTCAGAATCCCTGTAGGGAGACTCACAACAGTAGGGCAGGGTGCTGCTCCAAATGCCAACAGTGGTGATGCTCCTTTTTGCTTTGGTTCTGAGCAGGTTTCAGACACAACACAAATATGGATCATGTCCTGAATGCTCAGAAACACTGGCTAGAGTCCAAAGTGAATATCAAAAAGGTGGGTTTGCAAACCTGTGTATTTGTCCAAGTTATAAGAAATAATATTTCACAGTGGTGCCCACACGATTTAAATGAGGAATTGGATTCAGCCACAAACAGGATCTCTGCATATTTTCTTTATTAAAGACTGTCCTCTAACATTATGTTACAGTTTTCTGTGGGGTTTATCAGTTTGCCACTCTTTAATCCCTTCAATATGGAATACACTGATTTGGTACAGTACTAATTTTCATCATGTTTAATTAAACCAAATATTTTACAACAGTAAATTCACTATGTCAATATGGTTACTTTAATCAGCTCTACATGTAATCTCATCAAAAGCAAACCAAATTTATTCAAAAAATAGTTGGTTTCATTAAAACTATATTCCCTGGTGCTAAATGTATTAACCTCCTTCAATTCTTTATTGATCGTATCAATGCCAACTCCTTTACGATTTTTCAAATGATAATTTTATGCTGACCATTTTAACTCTTCCCCAGAAATCCCATTTTCTATATTTTTCAATTACTGATAAGTAATTTTGTTGTTTTTTTTTTTTTTGTCTTGGAATATTCTGTCTTTTAATATTGTCACAAATCGATGTCAAGACTTTAACAACTCCACTGATATTTTCAAAAGAATTCAAGTTGTTTCATCCTGAGAATACCTTTAAATTTGACAGTTTTGGCCTGGTATTATTCTAACCACTGGCAATAAAAAAATTAAATGCTGCATTAGCATCATTTGTCAAGATATCAACATGAAATGGGTAAGTCTATTAAATACACAGCATATAAGTCTATTTTATCAGGACATTTCTAGGTTTTTCCAGTAGGTATCTTACCTTGTTTTCTCTAAAAAAACACTGTAGGGAAGTAACTGATGAATATTTGAGACTTTCTTCTACTGTGACACATAAGTTAACATCTTTTTCTTGGGCTCACACCTGTATAAGACATCTCATGCTCTCTTGATATATTTAAACATTATTTCTCACTGTATTTGTGAAGAAGTCAGTGAGAAGGGTGTAAGGGTAGAAAACCCTCAGAATATTTCAAGATAAAGGCCTTAAAATCAGCAGATGGCAACCTGTTTTTATGAGCCCTGGGCATGCTACTGCTTCTTCCTCTGCTTCTTCATCAGATCATATCCTTATCCCTTTACATCCTGAGGCTTCCATGCTGAATGCTTCCTACACTCATGCATGGTCTGCATTCTAACCTACTGCTTCATTCTATTGTCTTCACAAATTCTCTATTTTCATTCTAAAAACAATTAAAATGGTTTTTTCACCTTTTTTGTCAGGCTTGATTCTTTTAGCAAAAAATAGCTTTTGTGATTGCTGAATTATGCTCTGGGGCAAAGGTTCATCACCTATTGCTTCTGCATGCAATGCCCAATTAGTATTGACAGGAGTATATCTCGTTATTTTTTTTATTTTCAGACTGTGCTTATTCTTTTCATTTTGCAGAACTGACCATTCAAAAGAACAAACTATCAGTATTACTGGCCAGAAGTAGTGTTTTGTTTAACAATAGCAAAATAAGTCCATAAGAACCACCAGACTTTCTAGCAAGGATCAAGTCCTGCTCATAGATCTACTGTAGAATTACTCTGAACTTGTTTCACCTGCTTTTCTTTTAGAAAGTTTTTAATTCCACTAGTTAGGAAGATATCCTTTTTTTTTTTTTTTTTTTTTTTTTAAAAAAAAAAACCCAAAACCAAAAAAACAAAAANTAAGGGCTCCTAGAAATCCTTTTTTTTTTTTTTTTTTTTTTTAACAAAAGAAACCCCAAACCAACAAAACACTAAAATTATCAGTGACCTGGGATCAACATCTCCTCTCCTGGATCAAATTCTGCTATGACCAAGCAATTTCCCTCCACAAGTGTCACATGAAAGGTGATTATGCCTTCTAACATATGAATTTGCTCCCTAAAATTAACTTTAATCAATATGTTCCTCTGTGATTTATCGGTCTTAATACTACTCCATACATTTTCTGCTTCCTGTTTTTTTAAACTTTTGATTACTTTGAAGTTGAGAATACCTGTACACATTTCATTAATACCCACCCACTCAGATATCATTTTAAAAATTAGTACTTATTATTCTTGTTTATTAGTACTCCTAGCTAGTAATAATTCAGAAACCACAATGAGAAAGATCTTATCTCTCCATATCCTGATATCTTGATTATTTTTATCAACTTAATTTATAGATCCAAGAGTAGAAGATTGCATATTATTTCACAGTTCTTTGAAAGTCACTGCAAGCTTTCATAAAATGAATTTTGATTTGACAGGAATTGTTTTAGATTAAAACCTTCAATATTAATGTATATTAAAAAAAGAGAAGTGAAAGTGAACAAATTAATTCATGTTCTGCAACAAAAAAAAAAAAAAAAACCACAGTGCTACTAATATTGATAATTGGAACTACTATAATGCATTACAGTTATAGCAATCAAATTGCCAGTCTGGAATAGCTATTACATTTTTAACATTCATGAACAATGATGTAGATGATGGTTCCCTAGTTATTAACTCTGCAGAAAAACTAACCCTCCTTCAGAATTCAGCATATTTTTCAGCTGCAAATTAAGGGAGAAGGAAACATAGCAACAGTTTTTGCAATACAGACTTTAAATGTTTGAATAGTCTAGTAGGAAGAAGTGATCAAATCAAAATTTAAGTGAACACATTACTGTGACAAGTCTGCTCACTTGAGTACACATCTCCCAGGGGATCACTTTAGCATCTTTTTTTCAAATGCATTGCTAAATGAGGAATGTTTCTAAAATATTTTAAAAGTTTTGCATGGTAGGTCTTCACAAGACTGAGAGTCTGGACACATCCATCTGCAATTATTCTTTTTGAATATGGGCCAGTGGATTATTGAAGCGCATAGTTTTAATAGTAGGTATTTAAGTAGCTTATTTCCTCTTGAACCAGAGGAGCAAGTCTTAACAGTGTCTTATTTTTGTAAGGATTTTGTTTCATCAATTTCAGTCTTGCTGCCTGTTAGTTTTCCTTGTTTAATTGTAAAGGGAAGCATGAAAAATGCTAAAAAAAAGTTGAATACAGAAGCTAAAAAGGACAAGGAGGTGAATATTTTGAGTAAGAATTCTTTCACTTGAACCCTTCCTCTTAAATCTCAGCTTAAAAGACAGGCTCAAGGGTCAATAATGTGTGTTTCATAGTAGAATAAAATTAAGAAGGAATTAAGAAGACCCCACCTACCCTTATGATCAGCTAAAAAATGAAAGAGATTTACTTGGAATTCTAGATATGTTTCAAAAGTCTGTTGTCACCTATCATGTTGTGTCTAAATGACTTTTAATAAGTATGGACTTCTAAAAATCAGGATATAAGGGCCAGTACTTTACACTGAATCTCCAGAGGTTATTTGACTTCTATTTGCCCAATTTACTGCATAGCCAGAAAAGTTCCTGTCCCTCCACACCCATCTACTTGCACATCTTCCCTTTGGAGATGAGAAGACAAAGGAAACTCTCTGAGTGTGTAAAGACTCAGAACTTGTACACTGACAATCCCTACAATGTTGTGGGATCACAGACTGGCATTTCCTCTATGTATCATCCTAAATAAGCTCTTCTGAAATTCTGCAGGAGCCAGCAGATGTTATGGCAGGATCCCTTGCTATCATCTTGGGAGGCTGGGGAGGTTCCTGCTGGCTGGAAGCCAGCCAGTGTTATTCCCATCTACAGGAAGAGTGTGAGGAAAGACCCAGGGCCAGTCTGATCTGTTCTGTTCTGTTCTGTTCTAGTTTGGGATTAATTGCAATACTTCAGATCTAAATACTGCTTAAGGACAGAGAGTTGGGGGCAAATGGGGAGGTGGCTGAAGACAGACAGAAAAAAAGATCTTAAAAAAAGTGCATGACTGGATTGCTATGAAGTCAAGATTTGATAACCAAATTGCTTTTCAATCTTTCATTGATATGCGTCTCAGGACTAATGATATTGATTTCTGCAAAATGTTCTTATGATGTGTCAGAAGCAAAATGTTGCTTTGTCTTCTTCAGTACATTTGTAATCTGATAACCTTGATTTAAGGACTAATGTGCACAGCAGTCTTTGTGGCCAAGATGGCCAAAACCTGTTCAATTCCAGGAACAGAAACTGATTTCTGTGAAGCTGAGCACCCAATGCAGGGTTATGATCGAGAACCACATCAAGGAATTTTCCCACTTATAGGCACAACAATAGGCAGGACCAAAATGTAAAAAAATGTGATATTATGGTTAATGTCAATATTTAGAAAAGATTGATAACTAAATTCTTCTGCCCTGAACTTCTAGCAAAGTCAATATTGGTACTTCATAGGGGGTTTCCCCCTATTTTCACAAATTTTCACAAATTGCAATTCAAGCATAAGAGAGTTTGACTTAAAAGAACTGAGATTCTTACTCCCTTTTCTTCTACTTCTCACTCTTTCTTAATGTTCTTAATAATAAAGGTAAAAACCAGCCATGTCCATGTACAAAGATGTATTTATTTTCTTTCTTTTTAAACNATATAGGGTAAGTTTTAATCAGATTGGGAGACTTCTATTTTTTTTGTAACCTTGCAAAAGTAGCATCATGCTTTTCTTATATCAGATGTGAGTGAAGTTCAACATGAAACATACCACTTTAAAGAAAATAACTATTAATATCCACTAGCTATAATTTCAAATTACTGACTATAATGAGGTGATTACTATCCATGTTTAGAAGCAGAACAGTTTACAACAGAGCTCTCCTTTCAATATGTTATTGTCAAAAGATGACAAAAAAAAAAAAAGACAGAAAAAAAAGATAAAAGTCTAGTTGTCTAGAGAGTTTTTATGGTTTAACAGATTCACAGTAAATAAGTTGGTGTTTCATTGCTAGTTCTTCTGTCCTCTTGCTACTGAGAAATTCAATTTCCTGATTTTTTTTTTTCCCAGCTAAAAATCTTCAGTTATATCTATGTAGATTTAAACTTTTGCTTAGTAGGACTTGTCCTTTACCTATTACTGACCTCTGCTCATCTGCTGTAGTAGCAGCAGTAACAGCAGTAGCAGTGGCTAATTTGGGTTTAGTGGCTCAAATATAATGCCAGTGTTGCAATCTACTTCAGTGCAGTCAGCAACGTTTGTCCAAAGAAATGAATCTCCAGGTCTGAAGCATTTCTCATTATTCATGCACACTGCCATTAATTTGTTATGCAGCAGATTTCGAATGAGGAAATGAGCTGTGTTGCTGGTTTTTATATGATTTGTTTTTTATTACAGTAACAGTGACTGATAGAATTATTTCCTTATCTACAAAAACACGGGCAGATTTATGCAATATTAATATCTACAGCTAAGTCCAGGCAGGTAACTCAGCAGAGGAGAACAAACATTCTTATGCAGCTCTAGTTATCCAGAGGTTTAGAACATCCCTTCACTGTCAACAGCAACCATAAAGGTAATAAAAACTGTTTAAATTACATTTAAACATTTACAGACAAAAAGAACCAGCTTTCCTGACCAATGTAGACCAAGCAAGGTAATAAATTCCTGGGAATTCAAGCTAGTCCTTTGTTTTTGCTCCTGCTGCTTTGTCTTATCCCCTCACTGTAAACCAGCCAGGCAACCTGCTTACCCAAGCTCATGCTTTATCCTGACCCACTGCATTTTTTAGCAAGACCCATAACCTCTGGCAGTAGGAATCAGCTGCAACTGTGCTCTGCATAAAGTGCTGTCATCACAGTACTTTTCCAGTGATGTAAGGAAAATTCCATAAAGACCTCAACAAGCTTTTCTGAGTTCATCCACCTACTTCTGATTTCTCAGCTCTCCTTGGTGTTAAATTTGTCTTTCTTAACATCTTCCTTCTACCATCCCATTCCTTCCTATTCCCTAGCACAAAATCAGTTTTCTAAATGCTTACACAATGCCTGCAATAGCTCTGCTTATCCTTGCTCACAGCTCCAGCCAATACCATGAACATAGCAGCATTTACATAATTGTACCATATTGTACCATATATACTGCAAAAGCAAATGTTTTAAATAATTGTGAGCAAGATTGATTAGATCAGGCAAAAAGAAAAAAAAAAGCCAAAATTCTCATAGAAGTGGGAAAAACCATCATTTTTTATATCAGTTTTGGATGTTAAACTGAAAAATTATATAAGAAGTAATAAAACATACTTATCTACTTGTCAATCTGGATGCTCCCAATGTTCTCAAATACTTTTTCTATCTGTGGTTCTAAGACTTTCACAGTTCATCAGAAGCAATTTTTCAGTATGAGATGTAACTGTGCAGTATAGGGTATTCTCTTTCATGCCTATTTTACCTTTATGAGGTGATTGCCATTTTTGGGGGAGTGTCAAATCATAACTAGATACATTTGGTTTTTAGTACTATCCTAATAGCTAATAAATTATACTGTTATTGTTATGTATACTGGGGTTCTCGTAAGCATCTTTTGTGCTGTGTGCAAACTCATACACAAATTTATGAAAAACTCTCTTAAAATTTCTCAAGAACTTCAACAAACAAAGCATGATAGTTTCCATTTTCTCTAACAGGTCCTGAGATATCTGGCCTCATTTTAGATTTTCAGTAGATACCCAGTAGCTGTCTAGGACAAACTTTATTCTGGAACTCAAGCTAATGGAGAGAGAGAAATTCATCTTGGTTTATATTTTCTAATGAATTAAGTACCAGTGTCTACTATGACTGATAAATTTGGTGGAATGTTATGGTATGTGTCCTATCAACCAAATGTTTCTTTTCCCCATTCCTTCACACACATATAAATAGTTATTTTTTATGAAATCAAATGGTAAATACTTAATACAAAATTAGTATTTTCATATATCACTTCTTGATGATACATTGCATTTATTTATTTTCCTAGATAAATCTAATCTCAAACAGTTGTTTGAGATCAGTACTTAGTTATTAAACACCAGTACTTTCAGTAATTTCACACTCTTTTGCTAAGCAAGTGTGATTTCAAATCTTCCTTATATCTATTCCTATCTTATTTATCCTTTATCATAAATAGCATAGCAGTCAAATTAAAAAAAAAAAAAGTCAAAGTATTAATATAAATCTAAAGAAAAATAGTCTAGTATTTCACTTCACCAACTTTTTGGTAATGATAGTGTTTGTTCTATAAGTTTAGCTTTTTTTTTTTCAGGCAACCTATATGAGTATTATTTAACATATTCTTCAAATATTCTTTAGCTTTTCATCAAGGCCTTTTATCTATTCCTTTGCCAAAGAACAAGGAAAGAAGCAGGCAGAATGTTTAAAACTTGAGAAAATAAAAATATCTCCTCAAAGATGCTTTATCTTATTAGGCATATCTAGTACCACAAAGCAGATCTATTTTCCTAAGGAAAGTAATTTTTTTTCAGAAAAAAGTCACTGTTACAGAAGTTGTGTGCCACACAGTAAGATTTTTGAAGGTGGGAGAATTAATACTTTTTACAAGTCCTAGTGTAGCTTTAACTATTGGTCAGTGCTGATTTTTATATTGAATAATGTTTATTTAAAAAAAAAAAAAGCACAACATTTTCCTTTCAACACACTGCATAATAACTGCACCCACTGATGTAACTTCTGGTGCAATTGAGCCACTCTGTATTCATATACTGCCAAAATGCACAGTAATACCCTGAATTTTGTCCATTTACTTACTAATGGACAACATCTGAATTGTTAGGAACTTGCTGTGATTTATGCAACTGAATTAATCAGTGTTCCCATTATCTTGGTATTTAACATCAAGTCATTCTAGTTTAAAATAAGAAGGGGAAAGACATTATGCCACATATGTGAACAGGTTAAAAAAAAACCCCAAACAAGTAAAAAGCCACCATAAAATCAACTCTCATTCTGTCTATATCCAAGAAAGGGAACAGAAATGATCTGAAAAGCAAGATGTTTAAAAAACACATTGTCTGAACATTATCTGACTGATCTTTTAAAATAATTTCTGAAAACATATGAGAGCCAGTGCTCTTCACATATGTTACTAAATTTTATTATTTATTCTTCCTAATACTGTGAGGCATCAGTAAACTGCAAACTGCACCTGTGGACGTTTCAGAGCATTGTGACTGTCATAACATCTTATGCAGAAAGGATAAAACAGAGCTACTTCTCTATTGGCACTGACACAGATAGGAAAGCTATTTTCATAAATAAAGTGTGCCAATATCCAAAATGATAACAAAAATCTGTCAACTGACAGGAACAGGAAGTTTTGAAGAATAATCTGCACATCTTCTAGCATCCTTTAAACTAAATGCTGGGTTCTATTAGCAAGAGAAAGAATGTGCTCAAATAAAAGGATAAAGAGTGTGTGAAAAAGTCAGTGAAAATTAGCTTCTCAGTTTTCTAATTGCAGTTGGAAATATTTATATTCTTTTTGGGGTAGGAAATATGAAGACTAATTACACCATAATATGGACAAGTCACTTCACAAAAGCAGAAATCTAGTCCTGAATTAAAGTCCTTGTGCTTCTCTTATAAACATGAGAAAATAAAGGAGGGAAGAAGTTATAAAATTGAACAGTCTGATATGTAATAAAGACTTCTCCTTGATCACAATTAGTAGTAATTGTATTATTACTGTGATTTAATTAAAACCAAATGGAATTTTTTTTAATCAATTTTTTCATAATTTTCTTCATCATCATCATCATCATCATCATCAATCTCTTAACCATGCATATCCATTGAACAGTAAAGAAACTGAAATTGGTTATCAAGAGCCTCTTGTACTCTACATGGAAAAGATTCATTCTGTTATTTTCAAAAATAGTCCAAGGAACTTTCAAAGAAGCTGGAGGTGTTCATAGACCATTCTTTTAGGCTGGGATGATGCAGAGACAACTTCTGGAAGAGCTGCTCCAGAACTGAGAAGGGCCACTCCACACTTACACAGATTTTACATTCTTTCCCTGAACACAGTCATTACTGGCACACACAGAGCCAAGCACTGCTGGAGAAAGGATACTGACATTTTTTTGACTTAAAAAGCTGTTCTTATCTTCTTCTGTGATAGTTATTCTTAAATAAAAAAATGTGAATTTTTGCATCTCTTCCAAAGACCCCACTGTTAAGGGGCAGATAAATTTTCATACAAATACTATTTGATAGGCTCAAAAATGAATTTATAAACCATTCCAGTTCTACATATATGTCACCAAAAGTAATTCACTACTATATGAATGGACTTTTCATGTGAGAATTCAAATTATTTATAACTGTTCCTTAATCATTCCTCATATCTTACCTAAACCTGATTCGTGTATTTCTTGTGGTTTATATGAAAGCTTGAATGTAACTAAAAGTTGCTCATGAAGATTTATTTGCTTCAAAAGGATATTTACATCAATATAGAGTTAATATTGGTCTATGCTCATCAACAACAGCTGTATTAAACCCAGTCAAAACAAACTCTGTAAGAAAATGGTTTAGTAGAACCTTACAATCCTCAATTTAGTAACAAAATCCAAGGAGAAAATTGCAATGAAATTCTGAACCTTGAATATGTGCTTTATAACAATATACAGTCTTTAGAGTCCCAGTTTTCTCCCTTAAAGGCACTGAAAATATGACTTTGAAGAAGAATAACCTAAGTATGCACAGAGATGTGAATAAGAAGGATCCTCTCAAAGGCATTAATGTGTGATGAGACACAAATCAAAAACAGTCATAGAAGACAAAGGAGAATATAATTTTAGACCAAGATAATAGTCAACTTTAATAAGCATAATTGATTTTTCAGGAGTGTGAGATTGGAGGAAGAAAACTCTAAAAAAGGTTCTCATTACACAGACTCAAACAGAAAAGTAACTCCACAGAGAAATTCAAGGTGACTGTTGTAAATGCCTCCAGTGTCAGATAGCAAAAAGAGTGAATGAGACACCATCACTTGTGATGCACTGGAAACCACATAAATATGGGACATAAAATTTATCTTACCATATTTAGATATCTCAAAGTTATTTATCAAGTCTAAATCACCTTATCACAAAATAATGGCTCTCTCTAGGTGGGCATCTCCAAAGACAGATTTATATCCTGAAGGGGCTCAAGAGGTTTTACAGCTTGTAGAGACTGGACTTAGCATTTTACTTCTAAAATAGTTCTGTTTAAGTGAGGAATTCAAGAGTGGTGCAGTAAGAGAAGACACAATAATCAGATAAGTAACCAAGTATTATTGGTTTCTTCAAGGCCAGCTGCTATTTGTCACTCCTGCTGTGAAAACTGACATTTCAAAGACCACTCAGCTGTTTGAAGACTAGCATTCTCCCAACCAGGCAGACTGCTTCAGAGCCTGCTTCTCCCATTAACAGCATCTCCCAAATATTTCAGTCCTTTTTTAAATACTGGTTTATCTAAAGATCAGGTTTGCAGCTTAAGTTTCCTTTATTCCAAATTTCAGTAAGGATCAGACAAAAAAAAAATCTTTAGTGGACTCTAAATTGAATCAATGCACTCAGCAGCCCATTTCCAGAGTCCCCAAAAGATACCAACTTTCAATCTTAACTCAGTTCTGTTATTAGCTATTATCTGCCTTTTAGTTATCAGCAGTCTAGTGTGCCTTTAATTAACCATATGCTAAAATTATAAATATAAACATAAACAAACATAAACATAAATACAAACATAAAGAAACATAGACATAAACAAGCTGGTTTTTTTAAAAAAAATCATTAAATTAAATCATTGCTATATACCAGTTTACCTGTATGTAAGGCATTTTGTAGCACACACATTTACATCATAAAGATGTAAATGCAGACTTTCATTGACCTTGTGGAGGATTGCAGACACCCAACTTATTAAGATGTGTCCAGCTGTTTAGCAGTCCCATTTTCAGCCTTCCAGCACTCCATTTGCACAGTCACAATTAGTTTCAGGGGTATAAGGGGTATTTCAGAGATTATTCATAACAAATATATCTGAGTGTGTTACAGTGTACACTAAAAAATGAATCAAGTGAACAGGTCTTTCAGTGACTGGTGAAGATGAATCAATAAATCAAGACAAAAGAACTCAGAAAATGAAATACAAGATTTTTGCATCTACAGACCATCAGCATTGGTGCTGAGATCAACACACAGGAAGGAAAACTGAAACATGGGCATCATAGGGAAGGGGCAGAGCAAAAGAAAATATTGCTGGAAGATCACAATGACAGCAGAATTTAAGAGAGGCAAATCAAATGTACAAATTAGGAGAAAGCATAACTAAGAATGATACAGACTAAGGAGATTTAATCCTAATGTCATTCAATGTCAGTACATGATAGTATGTCTAAACATTATTTTGAAGACTTTTGAAAACATATACTTTTATATTTGATCATTTTCAGAGCACTAAATTTAAAAAATATTTTGTTTACTATAGGTTTGAATAAGGACTTGACCTTTGAGCTTTGTGTCATACAGAAGCACTCAGTAGAGCTTTTCCTTTAAGCATTTATCACATGGAAGAAGTGGTTTGGTTTTAACAAGCCAAAATAAAGCTTGTTATAGATGACAGCTGAGCTAAGAATTTCACAGTACAGACAATTGACAAGGTCTCTGGAATATCCTTCCATAAATTAGAGGTAATCAATACAATCTATTGTGAGAATTAAAAAACAACTTTTCAGCAAGAGCACATAAAGATGATAGTGAGTCTAACAATTCCAAGCAAGAAAAATTAGCATGCTACAAAGCTCCCTGCTTTTCTAATTTTCTAAAGTCTAAGTTCCTAATTTCAAATTTCAGATGTTGCAAATATAAAAGAAGGGAAAAGATCTCTTTGAACAATTTCCTATATTTTAATCAGCTCTCCTGCAGTTGAAACAGCTTTGGAAGGAGCAGCTGTGTCTGTCAGGGCTTATGTTAAGCAAGAAACAATCAAATAAATGTGGTTTGGTCTGCTTACATGGGTCCTTATGAAGTGGAAATTATTTGAATGGGATAGAATAATAGATTCTACCTAGATAAAGCCTGACATATTAGAATCAAGGAATCACAGATTATGCTGAGTTGGAAGGGATGCATCAGGATCATCGAGTCCAGCTCCTGGCCCTGTGCATGACACCCCCCGAGTCACACCATGCACCTGAGAGCATTGTTCAAATCAAACTCTGCCAGGCCTGGGGCTGTGACCACTTCCCTGGGCTGCCTGTTCCACTGCCCAGCAACCCTCTGGGGAAAGAGCCTTTTCCTGATGTCCAACTGAAACCTCCCTGGCTCAGTTTCATGCCATTTCCTTGACTTCTGTCACAGGTCATGCGAGTGAAGAGATCAGCACATCCCCTCTTGGGATGTTGAAGAGCCCAGTGAGGTCTCCCCTCAATCTCCTCTTCTCCAGACTGAACAAAACAAGTCTTAAAATATGCATCAGATTATGAATTAGAGGGTTTTTATAAACTTATGTTTCTTTCTGTGAGGTCTTAAGACAGCTAATTGCTGAAATCTACCAGAGATCAAAGGTGAAAAGAAGGCCATTTTTTGATAATGTGGTCAATAATTTTTTGAAGGGGCAATTTTATATTATTGGTTTAGTGAAATCTAAGTAAGACAAAGGAATGTTATTATTGAATCAAGGATACAGGGAAAAAATAAACCATCTAAAATAGCATTGAATTTTGCAAGATTTCATTTAAAGCTCTTTATTTTTCCTTTGTTTATAAATAGAAAAAAGAACAAACTATAATAAAAACCAAAATCAAACTACTTCTATTTTATAAAAATAATCCTCTTGGATTGACCCAAGCTGAGTTATTTCTCAATACCTTGTTTCATAACAGATTTCATATATAATTACATTTTTATGGTGTAAGGGGAAAAAACTGATCAAAGTGAAGAAATTGGGATGGGAAGTCAGTTACAGCCAGTTCTCCTGCTTACGTTCTCCACCTGGCCAAGCTCCCAACCAGCTTCAAATTAAAAGTTTTCTCTCACTACACCTCACTAGACAACACTTAGAATATTCCAGCTCTGGGTAAAGAATTAATGCTTCCTGGAGGCAGGACTTCAAGGTTCCACTTTAGAGTCCATGGGCCACCAGTTCTTACTCTGCCAGAAGAGACAAGTATTTAAGTTTTGCTTCAATTTTCTGAGAACACAGTAATGGCAAGTGTGTTTCTCCTGAGGTAAATATCAATATTTAAATGTTTTGGCTAGTCATTTTCTTCATGGAAACATGATCCAGTTCAGGTCCCAGCCCAAAAGAACTACCTCAAAAATGGCTGCAATAAGAAGTGGATGATGTTCTCTCTTTAAATTGAATCACTGAGTGAATGTATAGACTGAGAAGCAGAAAAGAGATAAATGACCCTGTTGCTGGTCATCCTTTGTTCCTAAAGGCAGTTGTGACATGGACAGGTTCAATGCACCTCGAGATCTAAAGTAGTGGGTCGATGAGAGTTAGGGGCAGCTACTCTCTGGCATATTTATGAAGAATCTCTGTTTGACAAAGTTGTGTACATTCCTTTTTGTAGATATTTTCATTAATAACTTGGATATAACTTGGATCCCCCAGTTGCAGTAAATAGTGTAAGGTGCTGTTCCAGCTGTTTAGTATGTGTTGGATTTGTTCAGGTCCATGTTCTTAACTGACCTGCAGTGCACCTGGCTGTTGCTTGCTTGATTAGCCATGCTTATTATGCAAATTAGAAGCTTGGCCAAGAGAAGTCTGAAAAATCAGAACACAGCAAAATACAAAATACCACAGAAAAAACAACACAGAAAAAAAGTGGTGCTCCAGAACCTGGCAATTCCAAACCAAGAGGCTGACTGCAGTTAGAAGCAAAATTACCAGAACCTGGGGGTCCTTGTGGACACCAGCCTGAACCTAAGACAGCAATGTAGCAATGTACCCTCCCCACAAAGAAGGCTAAAGATATCCTGGGTTAAATTACTCAAAATATTGCCAGCAGGTTGAGGGAGATCATCCTTTTCCTCTATTCTGGACTCCTGATGCCCCACTTGGAGTATTGTGTTCAGTTCTTGGAGAAAGGCATAGACATCCTGAAGAGAGTCCAACAAAGACCCACAAAGATGATCAAGGGAAGAAGGGAGGAAGGAAGTAAGCAAGGAGGAAAGACCTTGACTGCCACCTAAATTCACTCTCCATTTTTGATCACAATTTTCCTTTTGCACCAATCATTTCCCTTCTGAGCAGGTACAGCTATGTCCTGGACTAGATGAATTTGCTCCTTGCACACGATCCTGGATCTCAGAAGCCAGACATCTCCCTCTTCAATTCACAGCAAGAGTTTAATCTTCTGCACATGCCTAACAAATCCACATAGGATTGGATTTCTCACAAACACAGTTATAAGTTCAGGCAACAGAGCCCAGCTTCTCTATAATTTCTGTATGTAGTATGTGCTATGTTCTGTTCTGTTCCCCCATCTGAAGGGGGATTTGCTGGTTTCCACTGTATGCTGAATAAATTTAATAATAAATTACACTGGCCAAACTTAAAAACATTTCTGAGATTAGGGGACTAAACCCAAGGTATCCCCAGCCAAGAGTATTGAATTAACCTCCTATGTACTCCCCCATGCCCTTAGACATGCATTCCAATAGAGGGCTGAAGATCTACACTCTGAGTAAATCACTGATGCCAAATCTCTGGTCTTTAAGCATGAAACTGATGTGCAAATTGTGAGCACTTACAGCATTTTTCAAAATCATGCCTATGCTCTGTATTTCCCACTTCTGACATGGTTGATCTATTTCTCATGGGAGGTAAAATAACTGTATATACAAAAAAGTGGGTTTTATCCTGAGATACTAAAAAATATTAAAAATTTTGTTAAAACCACCCTTATTACAGAAATATTTATTATTATAAAGTTACTTTTAATTATATGACCAACCAATCCTTTGCAAGTGCGTGTTATTGTAATGAAATTTATATTTTTTTTATTTCAATGTAGGTGTATTACTGAATACAGAAATTAAGACTATAATTTACTGTAGGTTTGATTATAGAGTTACTTTGCTGATTGATGGAGAATTAATCCTGTCAGGTAAGGTACAAAACTCAATAAAATTAGGGAAAAAATCCGTCATAAGGAAGGCATACTAAAATCTGCATATTGAAAAATATGTTTGGTCATAAAACAACAAATTTTTAATTTCAAAACACCAGAGATTAACATTTTTACTTTTGAAAACAATGTCAGGAAACATAAAGGAAAAAACTTTCTTTTAATTTTAATTTTTGTTTTTAAAAATTGGACCATTTTTATTTCAATTCTCTTCTATAAGTCATAAATAAAATGAAATGCATTTACTTGATTCCCCTCCTTTTTTCTTTATACTGTCTTCCACCTCTCAACTTCTCAACATTTTTCTCTTTTGCTAAAATCTGAATGGTAAAAATAGGCTCAAAAAAAATTTCCAGACATCTCAGATTGTAGTAGAGTTACAGATAATGAGGAAAATGCATTTTTGTGACAGTGATCAAAATTATGATTTTTTACCTAATTAGAAATAGAAAAATGTATTGGAAAATCCTAAAAGGAAAGACATAAGAAAGGAAATTTAGAACAATTTTCTAAAAGAACGTCCTTTCTTCACAACTTTTTATTCTTTGCAACAAATTCACAGTTAATTATTCTTTGCAACCTGAAAGTCACATATTTTTCAAGTGTTTAAGTGTGAAAGGGTACAGATAAATCAGCAGGTGCCTCTTTGCTTTCCCAATAATATAAATAGCTTTAGAAATCCACCTATGTATCCCAGGGACCTTCTCAATTTTTTGAACATTCAGACCATATCAGATTTGACGTATGTTTGAAGAATGGGCAAAGGTTAGGGCTTGTTCCTATTTCATCTGAGTTAGTGTGGCCATGATGATTCAGAAGGAACTCATTCGTTCCCATGGCAATACGGTGAATTCTGTAAAACTCTGCTTCTGTCATTGCAAATAAAGCTTTTTTTTTGGTGAAAACATACCAGTTGAAAGAAAATATCAGGTAACAGACAAACCTAAGGTCCTTGAAGATAAATAATTAATTTCAAAGGGATTTGCAAGTAATTCATAAACTGAAAATAGGTCAGTAGAAATCCGAGAGGACTCCAGTATGAAAAAGTGCAGAGGAACTCCAGGTTGGAATTTTTAATAAAATAAGAATTTGAAAAGTTTTCTTCTGGGACAGATTCTGTCATGTGGCTGCCCTTGGGTATCATGAAGGGTTTTTAAAGCCAAACCCAAATAGCTACCAAAGAAACAGCAGCTCATGTCTTTTCACTTCCATCTCCTCAAGGGTGCAAGACTATTCCCCAAAATTCGTCTTAGTAGGGCTTTAGAGAAAGGAGGACACACCCCTAAAAGGGTGGCCTGTCAGGGAGCATGAATCTTCTCAAGGAAGGTAGGAATAGGCTTTTTGGTGGAAGTATTAGGTAGGAGGGCATTTCTCTCCCAGTGGTTTTTCTTAACAGCATCACAGGGCATTGCCCAGGTCATTACACCAAGAATTAACGCACTGCAGATCCAATTCTTTTAAAAAATGCTTTTTTAGGAAACCATAAGCTATTCCTTACAGTATTCCATTTTGGCTAAGTTGCCATGACCTTTCAAGATGTTAGAACAGTGATGAATCTAGTTGTCTGTTATCTCTTTATTCATGACCCTCTAAGAAGAAAAACCAACAAACAAATCCAAACAAAGCAGACAAACAAAAAAAACCCCACAAAACTAAATTCTAGATTGTCACAAATCATACCAAAACAAAACAGTCAAGACTTAATTGTGAATATCAGCAATTGTACTTGTTAACACTGATATATCACATTTCATGGAAGTAAAATGAATTTTCACTCTATAAAGTGTGGAATTATTAGCACTGTCTTTCCTATTCTAGAACAAATAAAAATAATCACATTAATTAAAATAAAACTTTGCCAAATAATTTTTCTTCCAATACAACATGTTAGTAGAAAAGAAAAACATACAGGGCTGTGTTAGGGGGGCTGTCTTTTGCCCCTCCCCCCCCAAGCAAAAACTGGATTAAGTTTGTTTCATTGAAAGTGATTTAAGATGGATATTAGTCCAGTACCTGCTTTGTATCTTAGAATAAGATACAAACAGAACATGCCTTCATCATCTTCTTAATAACCAACTAATAGTGTAATCAAAACTGTTACCATCTCTCTCATTAATTCTACCTGAATATTTATGTTTTAGTCGCTAGTGCTTGATTTCCGTTTACTGTTTCAAGCATATGTAGAACCACAAAATCATGGAGTCATTGAACCATAGAATGGTTTGGGTTGGAAGGAACTTCAAAGATCATCTTGTTTGAGTTCCCCTGCCATGTGCATGGACACCTTTCATTAGACCAGGTTGCTCCAAGCCCTATCCAACCTGACCTTGAAGTCTGACAGGAATGGGGCATCCACAGCTTCTCTTGGCAACCTCAGAGTCACCATTAGATAATCAGGATTTTAGTTTGCTAAAACATAGCAAACATAGATTAGCACATGACAGAAAGACAGCCTTCTAGATTGCAATCTAGATGCTCTCAGAGTCACACCCTGCTTTTAATTTTAGTGGTGAAAATGAGGGAAATAGTGTGCAAACTTATTAATTTTATTTTTAGTTTGGGATGTGAAATATAGGCGAGTTCTCTGCTGTTCAAATCAGGAGTTAATCTAAGCAACATCTTGAGTCTTCAATTATACTCCTGTTCATTCATGATATGCACATATGTGACTGGGACAAAATGATCAGCAATAAAATGCATAAATTACTTTTACACATATACAGTCTGTAGACTGACTTATTACATACTTATAAAATAATCCAGGGAAAATCTACTTTCTAGATTGTCCTCCACATTTGTCCTCATGCTTTTGAAGCTCTGAATTAAAGGCTTGGGTTTTTTTTAACTCTGCAAGGATGTTTTATCACTGTAGACAGACAAAACTGATAACAAACATCTCTGAGCATTCTGTGTCTCAATTTCTGGATCATCTTTCCAGACCCAGTTCTCCCCTGCTCTCAGAGGTTGTAGCGTCTTTTGGAAAGCAGTGGAGGAATTTTGTTCATGTAGCTCTTCTGCCTCAGCTCATCTTGTAGTGAGTTAGATTCTGCTGTTGAATAAATTGGATCTCCTGTTACTACAGACTGTGACTTTTTGTCTGTGCAGAGCCACAGATTTATTTTACCATGCTTGTTTAGAGGACTGTAGCTTTGGGCAGAGAGAGGTGCAGGCACCTTGTGGCAGGTGTTTGTGAACCACCTCAGGGAGCTCAGTCAGCTGTCCAAAAATTGATTTCTTTCATTTTTTGAACCACTTCAACAAATTGTAGTGTCTTAAGGCAGAACCCTGAGAGTGAAGCTGCTGCTGGAGAACCCAACACAGAAAATCCAGGAAACAAATGACAACAAATTCTATACGCCATGCATGCAACTGCAATGTTCACTTATTATGAAAAAATCTATTTTAACACTGTTTTACATTCTACTGTAGCCTTCATAAAGCAAGAAGACTGGAGAGATTATTCAGACAGACACTACACAAAGGTGTATAAGGCATACAGCATCTCCACTGTTCCATAACTCCCCCAGTGAGACCAACAGTCCTCATGACCTGGTGAATATTTGAACTTAACCATGACATATGGTGTTGGCCTTCTCTCAAAAAGCAGCACAGATTAACCATAAATGTCACAACAGTTGCTCAGAGGAAGAAGCCATCTCACATGCAGATTTCTGAATCTATCAATGTTTCACACATAATGTCAGAAACAGGAATCCAGTTAATGGCCACTCTGTTAGAAGAGTTCTCAGGGAAAGTTACCATGACATTTAAGAGAAATACTGCTCTTGAACTGGGATTCTTGTATCTGTCAAACATCATCAACAGATTTTTTATTTTAAGCTTAACAATGACCACACTTCAAACCTTGACTTGACTCTTGCCAGCACAAGAAACAGAGTGCTCAGACACATCACTAGCCTGAGTCCCTTACAGCACCTTGCCATAGCAGTGCTGTGTGGCATTGTGATGGTGAGAATGGGGAAACCAAGCTGGAAGGTGAAACTGCAGGTGGAGTGACAACAATTTATCACACTGTTCCCAATTTTGTCACTAAAGATATTGCTCTTGTTGTGGTGTCCTCTGATTTTTTAACAGTTTGTCCAGTATAGACCATGCATGTATTTCTATGCTTTGACAAATAGGCCAATTTAGCATTGCACCCTCCAACTGTTAGGGGCCAGTTTTATACAGAAATAAAATAAGTCTTATCAAATAGCAGTATCTGCTTGGGGGAACATGATTTAGTTTGTCAAAGGGAGTTTGGAAAGTTATCTGAGAAAAAGGATTTTAAATCGTTGTGCCAGTATAACTACCACACAAAACTTTTCCCATTAGGTTTTCATGTTTAGTATAAAGGTGTCATGCTAGTATAGAATATCCATCTTCTTAGACAAAAATATCTGTACAACAAAAAATGTTTTCCTAATAAATGTAATGATAACTCATTTGAAGGTGATCTGTATTGTTTTTCCATCACTGGATTAGCTGAAGTTAAGATTGAATTAGACTTTCAGTTAAGATTTATATTGTTTATTTAAATAAATGGTATGAAGAGAGGGTCAATACAAGGATTTGCATAGTTGGCATTTAGTTTCACTTCAGTTTGAAGCAACACCTTCTCACCTCTGCCACATTTTTAGTGACAAATTAAAACCAGCAGACTAAAGTTCTAGGCAACATGAGACCTAAAGACTCAGGGTAAGCAGCTGAACTCTAAACACAGAAATTTAGAAATGTCTATGATTTCTGACTCGATATGACAGAGAAGTGATAGCCCAAAGACCTGACATTTTTTGTCAAGTGAGCTGCAGATGACCTGAGCCTGACAACTAAAAAGTTGCATCTGTGTCCATCTGGAAGATTGGTATAACTGGGTTATACAATTTTGCAAAAAACCAAACGTTACAAATAGGACCCACAACACCAGTAGAGTTCAGCAAGAACAATGCCAAATGACACCCAGAGTGTCAATACTAAAATATCACCATGATCACCATGTAGTGTTTCATACACCTTGAATTAAAGTCCTTCAGTAAAATCATTAAGTTGGTGAATTTTCACTAATATCTTTGTCTCCAAGTCACTGATGTCCTTAAAAAAAAAAAAAAAAAAAAAAAAAAAAAAAAAAGAGTGAAGCAGTTTGGATCATTCATTGATTTCAAAGCAGATATGAACCAGAAGTGAAAACCTTCCAAAGTCAGGTTGCTGGTAGGAAGGTAATGATTCATACTGCTTCTATTATAGCTAGGGGAAAATTAACCTATCTGGATATGAAACAGAAATAAAACATCAAGACATGAGGGTTCTACCAGTGAACTATTAAATTGAAGTCAAAAAGTTGGCAACACAGCATGTAAAAATCTGGAATTGTTAGATCTGCTGCCTGATTCTGAAACCAAATCATTTTGGCTTAAAGAAAAAAAGAATGAGAAGAGGAGAAAGAAAAAACAGGAGGGGTTGAAGAGGGAGAGACATTTTAGCTGAATCACCTTCAAATCCATCTGCATTTATCCAGATGAAACCACAAAACCTTTTGAGGGCCACTAATTGTTATCCTGCTGCTCAAGCTCCCCTGTGTCATGCAGCAGAGATTTTAACCTTAGTAAGTATAGGATAATGAGTGCTTATATGGCACAAAGGAACTACAGTGCACACAAAAAATAATGATTCTGTCAGTTACGAAAAAAGTATTTAGTACCATAAAGTGATTTTTCCAGTGTTGCAGTCAACTGCCTTCAATGTCTGTTGTCTCCAAGGCTGAGTGAATCACCTTTTAAATATATATAAAGATCTCCTGTGAAATCACTTTGTCAGTAGCTCAGCTGCACAAGGTAGAGATAACCTATATCAAAAATTCCTGACAGGGACTGTGCTTCCTTACCAGGTCTTTGAAACCTTCCCACTCAGTGACCTCAGGCTCCAATGAGTCACTGTATAAAAGTCAAGCTGCTCTATGTAGGTAATGAATGCACAGATTCATGCTGCTGGTATTACAGCTATGAAAAAAATGAACACTTATGAAAATGAAAATCTGTGGAGTTTATATTTGGAAAAAGAAATGTAACAAAATCTCACTGATTTCACGGTGTGCATCTATGCTGTCAGATGGGTTCAGCACCTCTTTCACTCTGTGACACCAATCTCCAAGTCATCTGCACTGCATGTATGTTGCAAACCAAATTCTCTTCTTAGCAAAAGGAGCCAGAAGAGATTCTTGGTCAGGAAGTTGCATTGCCCAAGCAGTATGGATGTGGTGAGCCTTGCCCATTGTATGAGGGTCTGCACGTGAGTGGGACAGATATGTGCTTGCTTGTCTGGAGAAACAAAGCCACAGTGAGTGTATTCATACTGGAATGTAGCATTAAGAAGTTCTTTTCTTTCCATTCTAATCAGTCTTTGTGGCATCATTCCATTATGAGAGATACATGGAATTGCTCTTTGTACCAAGGCCGAGCATGGAGCTTTGCCAAGACACACTGTGGCCAGCTAGAGGAAAGGGTTTTCTCCTATTGCCTTCATTTCTTTTTTCTTTTCCAATATAAAACCTTTACAGCTTAGATTGTAGGCTAAATGTAGTCTTAGGTGCCAAACAGCACCTGCCATTCATTGCAATGCATATGCTCTTATGCAAATTCAGCCTAGTATACAATTCATTACATAGTCCTTCATTTCAAAAATCACTAGAACCAGTGTATTAGAAATGAGCTTTTTTACTCCAGTCTTTCTTATAGGTTTTCATAAGGAAAAAAAAGTTGCAGATGCATTTTTTTAAAATTCAGCCAATGGCCAAATTGCAGGGCTACATAAGTGAGTGCTGAATGAGTTCTCTCTTTTACTAAATTAATTTGAGCCCATATTTACCTCACCCAATAATACCTATCAAAATGCTTTAAGTCAGGAGAGCAATCTCCCTGAATTTTCCCTTTGGTTTGTCTAAAAAAACCAAACACTCCAGGGAATGATTGACTCTCTATAATTCCCTATAACTGATCAGTGTGAGGATCAGCTGTCTGAATTCAGCAGCTGCACAGAAGGGGCATGGCCCACGAGGCAGCAGCATGGCTCCCTGAAGGTGTTTTCAGTATCTTACAAATATTTTAATTGGCTTCTTCTCCTATGAGTAAGGTTGAGGACACACATCCATGTTGCTCCCCCACACTTTTTTGAGCAGATGCCCACATCCAGACCTAGCTGTGCTGAAAGCCATTGCTATTCCCCCCTGCCTATATATGCAAATACACAACTTGCTCAAAATTGTGCAAATTCACCCCAGAAGCACATGAAACAAAACCCATGTTCCCTGTGTCCCACTTCTTTTGTCTAATTAATACTCCATATGGTCTCTCAAGGAGGGAACAAGAAATCATGAGAGAGAGATCTTTTTATAACACTCCACACTCCATGGAACTTCAGAAATTGTCCCATCTTCTAATAAACATCATTATTTTTTGTATACATCTAGATAGGTACTTGCACACATGTATAAATTTGTATTATCAATTACACCTTGGAAATGCACAAATACAGGGATTTGCAGTTAATTACTGGTCCATCTGGTCTCTGTGGGTTGTTAGCAGGGTAGTTAGTTATAGAGTTGCAAACTCAGAAGCTCAAATTCAAATCTAGCTTGTGGGCTGTGGATCGCACTCCAGTCTGTTGTCATTTACTGCTCTCAGCCTGAGGACCATCCTCTCTCTCCAGGGCAATTTTGAAACACAACTCTCAAGTGCTGGGATGTGGTTTTCCTACCTTTTATTTTTCTAGGTATGTGTATATGATTTCTTTTTCTTTCACATCTGTTTAATATGAAAACAGCATATAACTCACAAGGACATATAGTTTATGTATTACCATATTTTGTTGGCAGAACTTGTACTCAGTCAGACAAAATGGAGGGAGTGAACAAGCTTATTCTAAAGTCCTAAATACATATAGGTACACATAACACACATCACTATCAGGGTAACTGGCCAAGTAGGGTAAAGTCTCCTTTTGCCATTTGACAAACTGTGATTTTTACTTAAAACGGATGAGAATTGTATGAACAACTTTGGTTTTTTCCTAGTAAACTAGGCTGTGTTGTCATCTGTTTTGAGACATAGATATATGTCCCAATATAAAATAGTTCACAATACTTCTGACAAAATTCATTAAAAGCCTTGGCAAGTGACAATGAAGCTACAAACAATGAAGCTACTTCCTGTTGCCCATATTCCCCACAGCAATTGGTCCTCTCTGTGATCTGGATGACATGGCCTTCAAAACCTGAAAATGGTAACAAACTAATTTCTAACTGAGGTTTAACTGGTATTCCAACCATTAAAATAGGCAAGGACACAAACAGGTCAATTTTATGAAATGTATTCCTTTAAGACTCATAATTTCCTAGGATTTTTAGGGCCAGCCTATAATTCCCTCCTGCTGTTTTGTAAATTGACATATCAGAGTGTGACCTGACCACTTTTTAAAAAAAAGTTGTGGTTATGTCCTCTATAACCAGTTTCTAGGGTTCTGGACAACAAGGACAAAGGATTAAATGTCTGAATCCATAATTTTCTTTCAAACTTCTTCATGTTTGTAGTTCCACTGACATTGCTATGCCAGATTATCACATCTGTCAAATAATACTGATTTGCATGAACACAGCAGTTTAATTTCCAGGAATACAGTCCTGGGGAAGGGAGAGCAACAGGCAAAAGTTTGTTTGTTAGTGTATTTTCTCAAGTGCAATGCAAGCAGGTCTGCTTGTTTTATTCTGAGGCCAATTATTTCCATTCTTCTGGCCTTGTATTTTTGCTTAATTTGACCAATGTGTTTTGCCAAACAATTAGGTTTAACTTTGCCTTCAATGATGTTATTCACATGAGATCACTATAAAATATTTCTGTGCTTTCTTTACATTTTGCAATTCTGATACAATGTGTGTCTTCTTCCTGCTAATCCCTTTGGAATGACTTTTACATATCCCTTTGGAATTACTTTTTCAAAAGTCCTGAACAATATTTAAATACAATTCAGACTGAAAACATGGCCTTGTCCCAGCAATACTCTTAGTAGATCTATTCTCTGTGTAAAATGTCATCTTCAACCATTTAGTTCAGCTTAGAAAGGTGAAAATTTTCTTTCTTGAGAAGGCAGGTAGATATTTCATCTCTTGAACTGACTGCAGCATGCTCTAGTCAAATGATATAGAGCTTGAATTTTAAAAGAAAAAAAAAATCTGTCTGTTTTGTCTTCAATTAGAAAAACATTTACTGTACGTATAAAAGTGATCCCTGTGTGTTTGTGAAATGCACAGGGAGTTTTAGCAGTAAAATTAGTAGCAGTCTCTGTAGTCCTCTTTAGATATTTTTGAAGCACAGAAATTAGCATTTTTCTGACCAGCATACAGCCTCATTAATCTTGGATGGCAGCAGATATATGAAGCATAGAAAAATGCTCTGGTATCAACCATAACTCAAAAAATGTCTGTCCTTTCAGAGTGGAGAGCATTCCTATTTGGCATAATTTAGCTCTAAAGCTCTTAAGAAGTAATGTACCACATTTACTGACCAATGTGGTTTTTTTTCATTCCAATTCTACTTATTCTACAATCTTCAGAAAAATATATCCATCCAAGATTCAAATTTAGAAGATGGATAGCTTCTGAAGTTCTGTTGACAGTTTTCATGCAACCATCTTGTAGGGCATCTTGTAGTCTTCTTTAAAGATCTAGAATTTCCATCTGATTGAACCCTGCCTTTTTCTCACCTGTACTGGATTTTCTTTTCTTAATAGTGAAGAAGAAAGTAAATATATAATTTTCAATCTATTGTTTTCTACTTTTTTTTTTGTACCAAGATTAATTCCATGTGATTCCATTTCCAAAACTTCAAAGAAAGATCTCTGTAAAGTTTCTAACCTCCTAAAGCTCCATTCACAGTCAGAGGAAGACAAAGCAGGAGATTCTCAAAATCTGACTTTACGTAAGTCTACAGATTAGGAAAGCCTTTTACAGAGAGAAGACATCTGTATTCAATTTAGACTTTGATTATTTGTCTAAATTTAGACTAATTCAGTACTAAAAAATGAACTCCATCCATTTACCTTCAGGTGTTTGGCATGACTTTGTTTCTTTCATTGTTTTGACTTGCAAAGTTCTGTTATAATCTAAATCTATATGTTTTCCATATTAATTTAAGTTTACAGTGGATTTACCTCACTTTGTGTCAGTGTTGATTTTTTCTGGAAAGGGTTCTTCAGAACTGACAATTTTTACCATTATCTTCTTTGTTTAAGCTCTTGTTGTCACTTAAAAACTCTTACATAGTGAGATAATTCACCAGAGTAATTTCTGGAGTTTTCTACCTCCTGTGAGCCACTACTGTACTCTTAATTGTGAACTACTCCACGTGTCTTCATGCCTGAGGTATTCATCCTTGCAGTGCTTCAGATCTTCCATCAACTCAAACATGTGCAAACACCATGGCTCAGGGGCTTTAACAGACAATTTCTTTGGCCTGGAAAAAATTATTTTGCCAATGGTGAGCTCTGAATCTTTCAGTAGCCTCTTTCTGAGTGCTTTGCCCTAGATGGCTTCATAATTTAGTCAGATGTTAAGGACCAAGTTAAATCCAAAACTGAGATATCTTCGTATAGCTTGAAATTGTACAAATTCCTCCACAATTCTTGCAAACCTCTTTTTTTCTGTCTTACAATTGTTCTGATGATTCATTTTTATGTGAAGTACTCCTTGAATTTTTTACTTCCCTTTCAGAGTTGGCCTCTCTGCTTGAGTTACTAAAAACCATTTAAAAATCAAGTAGTTCAAAACCACCTACTGTCAGAAACCAAGCTGCCTTCTGTCTTCCCTTTTAGTTGCTGCCCATTCCTTGTAGTTCCTTTTAAACTTCCTCCAGTTGTTCTCCAGGTTTTCCAAAGGGTTTAACTCTGCTGGGGTCTTGAACAGCTCCTTTCTTCTATTCAGACATAGCTCAGTTGATTTTATTCCTGTTCCACTGTTTGGCTCAGCAGCTGCAGAGAACAGGGAGATGGCAGAGACCGGCTCCACTTCACAAAGGCATTCTTAAAAGGCAGAAAAAATTAAGTTCTCCTTCCTTCATAACTAGTAATTTTCTTCCTATTGTCACAGACAAACAGAGCTTAAAGGGGGAGTTTCCCAAGAAGTGAAGGGGTAGCAAGAGACAGGACATAGAGAAGATGGGATGAGAAGCTCTGTGGAGAACCCAAAATTGATGTGGCCTACTGAGACATGTCAGATTTATTACAAAGAGAATCAGACACTGATGAGCCTAAATAACAAGCACTGCCTTTGCCTTTGTATTCTTCCTCTTGTGTCTTCCTACCTGCTTGTGCAATTAATATCTTTTCAGGCAGAAAAGAGCAATGGTATCTCAAGGGTACTGGCAATGTGAGCTGGAACTGTTGCTCTGTTCAGGCTTGTTCTGCCACCTTAGAAGACCAGCATCAGAGGAAATGGACACACCTCAAAGAGAGGAAATGGTATCATTTTTAGCAAAAGTATAAAAAGAAGTTGGTGATGCTATTCTCAGCTTCACCTTTTTATTCTTCTGAGAGTTTAGAAATAGTTTCATTATCTATATAAAAGCAACTCCACACAACTGAAAAATTTTCGCTTCTTAACTTTTGGTTTTGTACAATATTGCCATAAAACCAGAATATTCTAAGTTTTTCAATGAGGGGGAAAAAAAAAAAGAAGCAAAGAGAGATGGAATACAGCCAACAGTCCAGCTAACTAGGTCACTTAGTAGGGATAGGAACTCTCCTTGCATCTCTTTGTGTATTTCTCACTGTATAAATATCTAAACATCCACTGCATTACGAAAGGGTGGACTTGCTATCTATGGCCTGATACAAAGTGTTATGGCTAGGCTACAAGACACTAATGGAAAAGCCTCTTTTCCTAATTATATAGATCAAAGATTTTATCTGTCAATAAGATCCAACTAAATCTTGTCTTTACTGGAATGTTGTTGTCCTGTAATGAAGGTCACACTTTTTGTGTCCACAAAAATCCTTCCCAGATTCCAAAAAAATTATATACACCATTTAGAAGACACTAGAATACTTTGAAGACGTTTTTTTCTCTAGAGGTTTTAATGGTAAGGCTATTCATTGAAAAAATTGTAACCAGTTTTGGAAAAAGCTGGGATTTATGTGCAGGTAACTGATGAAAATGGACAAGTGTTTCATGAGAGGAACATTTTTGCAATGCATATATTTTCTTCAAATGTAAATATAATAAAAGTTAATCACCTTCAACAAAATCAGAAAACTAAAAATATTTTAGTAAAATATATTTATTTTTTAAAGTTGAGATTTGTAAAAAATATTTGAAATATTTCACTGAGAAATATTTCTTGAAGTTTAATAATATCCTTTCCATCTCTTGTTCTATTTACAACGTATACAGGATTTTTATCTGAAAGTTTGTTAGTTTTTCTCATTGATGGCTATAGAGTTACTTCACCACTACAGTATTCCAGTTGTCTGCTGACATGGTTGGATGGAAATAGGTAGGCATTGGCAAAAATGGAGTTATGCAGGGATAATCAAGCTTCCATAAATGGAGGAAACTTGTTTGCATACAAAACATTTTTTAGAGGGCCATGTGAAAGGAGATAGATTTGCTTGCAAGAAATTGGCACATAAAATCACTACAGAGGGTTCAGTGCTTGCTCTTCATCACAGTGCAGGGCTGAGTTCCACGCAAACACCTGACCCGTGTGCTTTGGATTCCAGCGCATCACAGTAGCCTGTGGTTGTTTTGATGGGAAAGAAGGAGTGATGAAACAAACTGGGCATTTCAGCCTCTGCTCTGCCTCAGCTTAAAACACAGGATGCTGTGAGTGCTGCTCTGTTGTACGCTGATCAATGTGATTGCACCTTTGAAGCCGGCTGTACATCACGCAGCAAAGATATCTTTGATTAATCCCCTCCTGGTTAGTTTAAGTGATAGAAAGCCCCCTGAGGACTTAAACTTGCTCTCCTTCTTTTCAGAGATCAGAGACAAATAGTTTTTTCCTGTGTTATTCTTGTCTTGTGTAAAGAGGATTTGTACAAGGAAATCCCTGGTGTAAACAGTATTGAAAAATTGTTCTAAAGGATTAAAGCTTCTCTAACGATCTGTCCCAGGGAGTGTGTCTTCCAGCAGCTGCTCTCATGTAGAGAGGTTTGGGCTTCAAGTAATGAGGCAGTGCACTGTACATAATGTTTTAACAAGATGTGAAAGACAGAAGCCTCACCCTATTCTATTTATTAGAACAAAAAATAATGACAATTCTTGCTGTTTAAAGTGAGGTAACTTTGCTCAATAAATTATACACTCAAGAGCACACTAGTGTAGCTTCAATTTTTGCCTCTTTCTACGCCTTGAGAAAAAAAGGAGGTGAGTACTAAGGAAGTAGGATTAGGATGAAATCCTACAGGCTCCTCTGAATTCTTAGACTTCCCCTGTACAGTTACTTTAAGATGAAAAGGACACTTTTTTCCCCCAAAATCAGAGTGTTGTCTGATTTCATTTCTAATTCAATGAGAAATGCTTGTATGACTGTCAAAAAAATCTATACAGCTCACTAACTTTCAACAACTTTATCCAATATTAATTTCTCTTTTCTTTAGACACAGCCAAAAAGACCAAATTTTGTACCTGAAGTAGAACTTTAATCAGGAGTTAATGTTTTGAATATCCTTCAAATTCATTGGCTTTCTCTTACTAAATGGGCATTTATTAGTTTTTCTGTTAGACCAAAGTTTTTCTGTTTACCCTCAGAGAAGGCAGAACAATTCCATCGCATGGGCAGAATTGCATAAACATCCTGCCAATTACTTATTTTTGGAAATACAGAAACCAATGGAGCCACAGAGCTATAAGGTCATATTTGCTTAGAGCATAATCTGTGTCAAAGATTTCAGTCTGCCTATAGTTATTTTCTTACAGCAGGGAGACTACAGAGGAAAGGGAGATATAGACTGAATGCCAAAACAACACTATAAAGAATTCTTTTTGTTCCACAAAACAACTCAGAGAGGAGACATAAAAGGAGAAGAAAAACAGTTGATGCTTCTCTGTGTAAATTGTGACTCTGGAAAAAACTACTGTTTGCACACATGTATATGTACACTAAGATCAAATTAAAATGGCCTAACAAACTCAATTCTTATTTTTTTCAGATCTTCCAAATATTGACTGAGCAATTTGAATGCTCTTTATTGATCCATATTTGTTTATGTGTAAATGGGAAATTCTTCTCATTTTTCACCAAAAAAATTCTATATGTGAAATATTTAAGATTATATGAACCAAAAGTGATGCAACTTTTAAATTTACTACCATCTGTCGTGTAAGTCAGTGCAATAGTAGATAACATCAGTTATCTTCTTAATGGACTACCTCTTTAGTCTGTTTTAGTCTCAAAGTTACAGAAAGAAATCCAGATATTTGGGTGCACATCTGCCCCAGCTCCAGGGAGCATGGCCTGGCTCACAGATCTCTTGTCCCTCTCCTGGCATCATTCACTTCCCATCTCTCTGTGCTGGATCTGTTACCCTCACAGCTTCCAACTTCCCTCTCCCCTTGCATGGTCTCACCTCTGCTGCTCTGTGCCTCAGTCCATGCCCAGGAGACATGAGCTCTCATATCAATAGGATATCCTATTTGAATGCAATGTAGCAAACTGATAAATTCTTAAAGATGGCACTGAAAGAATTAATTCCACCTTTTTACACTTCCCATTTATCTTACTCCTCTTTAATGTCTTGCCAGGCTTAGAGCCTGAATCTGCCTCAAAGCAGTCCTGACTGCAGCCTGCCCATGCATCTTTGGAGTCTCCAGCACTCACACTCCTTATCCAGGTTTTGCATCCTCGTTTCACCAGGGTCCTTCCCATGGAGCAGCTGCTGTTTCACAACTCCCAACCCATTCACACCTCTTGTTCTCCCTGCTGACCACATTGTCTCCATTTCCATTCTCTACCCTACTTTCACTGCTGGCTGGGAACAAGAGTAAGTGACTTGCTGCCAGTTTCCTGCCCAGATGTGAGCACCAAATTAGTCCAGCATAGTGAATCAGAGGTGCCTGCAGGATATTAATACAGAGGAATGCAAAATAGAAGCTCTTTAGTAGAGGCAGAGGTGAAACCAAGTAGACTAGACAGGATCTTTAGTTAATAAAAATCAGCATAATTCCATTATTTTATATTTGCAAACTCCCCATCCTCGTGTATGAAATGAGAACATTGCTAACACAGCCCCCGTTTCATCAGGGCACTTAAGCATATATTAATCATCTATATTTGTTCAGCAAAGTATTAAGCAGATGTTTTACTTTAATTCTCACAGAGGTCAGCATATAAGAGCATATTTAAATGCTTACGATAATGGAATTAGGATGGAGCATCTGGGCCTAAGAATAAAACCACTCTGCTGCACAAAAAGGAAAAGAAATCTGAAGAGATAAAAATATTAGATTAATTCTTCTTTTACACAGCACCAGCTTATCAGATACATCATCTAACTTCAGTGCACTTCTGTAAATTTGGTGCCTTCCATAAATTTATTTTCATAGATGCATTTCTTGGTCAGCTAAAATTGTTCATATAAAGATTTCAGTTACTTTTCCAATCTGTACTTCCCCACGTCCCTTTTTTTTTTTTTTTGCCATGCTTAATATATGATCAAGAGAAAATGAAAAAGAGAGAAGGACTAAGGAAAGCAATCACAGATTTTCTAGTAACTGCTGAAATAACTCCCTGAAGATGATGTGCTGTGCTTCCTTTCCATTTTTAGTTGGCAATCCTCAAAAGCACATCAGATGAGTGACCTCTTTTGTCCTATCCTTGTCCTCAAATATTAATTAGTTTATGCTTTGTGACTGACTCCTGCTGACTGGTATCTCTGAAGTTAATCATGTCACTAGGGACATTTGTGTAAGCTTAGGTTCTGTGTAATAGCACTAATTATAAAAGGAGATGTAAGGTTATTTGGCTACAGAAGTGTGTTTTTTCAGAAGGTTACAGAAAAACAAGAAACATTTGCAGATATCACTGGTAAGAGAAGCCAGTCAAATATGGACTGGTGTCGTGGTGCTCATCAGTTCCTTAACACCTCGATTTGTCTTTCTTCACTCTCCTTTCCCTCACCCATGGCAATTCCTATGGCAATGGAATTAGTCATTGTTGGGGGAAAAGGAGTTAGGCTTTTGTGCAAATTTCTGCCAAAAATCTTAGTACAAGGGAAAAGGTGAGATGGAGGACAGGTTGCTTGAGATAATTTTTATAGGAATAGAGGAATGTATCTACCTTTTTTTATTTACCCTTTGATAGGGCCATCACATCACTATGAGGATGCTCAGTATCCTGCTCTTTGAAGTGAAACTATACTCTGGAAAGCTCCTGAAAATGTAGTTTTGTATGTGGATTTTGTTTTGGAATGGAGAGTTCTGGCTTTTAAAATGTTTCCATTGCCCTGAAAGGCAGAGTGAGGTCATCTTTTGTCAAAAAGCTGCAGTTTTGACCAGTAAAGACATTGGGAATTCTTACAAAGTTAACACTGGTTGTTCTAGCAGTAAATCACAGTGTTTGTCCTTGCAGTCTGGCTCTGAAAGGATCTTCATTTAGTACAGTAGTTCAAATACACATGAACTGAGAAGCAGTTTGAAAGTTTATCTATGATAGTCATTACATCCTTTTCACTTTGTACATACAGCAAGAAGCTGAAAAACAAAACCACTAGAAAGCAAAAAACATTAACCACAGGTATGAAAGGAGAAATGACATAAAATTTTACCAGTGTTCAGTGGATTTAAACTAGAAATTCTGATGTTTTTATTTAAGTAAAGGGGGTAAAATTAAGTAATGTACAAAATTATGTCTAAAATTAATGGATGAATCCATAACATTTCAGATAGGATGGATTTGGATAGGACAGGACAGCACAGGACAGGACAGAATGTCTGCATCTTACGTTATATAATATGCCACTGGAAGCATGAAAGTGCCAGAAAATATGTCCTGACTATAAAAAGATTGCCAAGGAGGATAAAGATACCTATTGAAATCAGAATAATTCTGACCCTTGTAGAACACCTTCTGCAGTAAATGTGGGTAACAGAACAGCTGTTTCAATAACTAACACTCCCCACAAATGACAGCTTGAAGACTTATGCCAGTGTCAATCATTCTTCCTGATGCTAGCTCTGAAGTGCAAATGAGATAACCTCACTTATCCTGCCCTATCAAGAACAGGAACCAAAATGTCTTCATTTGCAAAGCGCTGGTGGCGCGATCCAAGCCCAGCAGAGACCCTTTTGCAGAATGGCAGCCAGTGACAGGCTGTGAGACTGAAATGTTCTTCAAAGTTTCAATCACCCAAGGTGAGAAGAGACAGCATTTCACCCATATGTTCCCATTGCACACATTTTAAAGGGGCAGTTAAGCAATTTAAATCAGGGACAGTACCGATCACATAATTATACCTAAATATTTTCTGAATATGTGCAATGAAAATGTAATTCTGCCTAGGACACTGGTTGGCCTATTACTTCCTCCAGCTATTTATCTGAATGCAGAGCAGACTGAATTTCTGGGAAACCATTGTGTTTCAGTATGCTGTTATTTATCTTAAGTAAAATACATAAAAAAATTTATTCCAATGTGGTTCAAAACTGTCAACACAACTAGGAGTTGAACCAGGCCCAGCTCTGTCAGCCTTTCCTCATAAGAGAGATGCTCCAATCCCATAATCATCTTTATAGCCCTCTACTGGACCTGCTTCAGGAGCTCCACATCTCTCCTGTACTGAGGAGTCCAGAATTGGACACAACACTCCAGAGTGGCCTCACCAGGGAAAAGGAAAGGGGTAGGATCACCTCCCTTGACCTGCCGTCAATGCTCTTTCTAATACAGCCCAGGATACCGTTTGCCTTCTTGAGCACAAGGACACACTGCTGACACATGGACAGATTATTGTCTACCTGGGCTCCCAGGTCCTTCTCCACAGAGCTTTCCTGTAGGTCAGCCCCAACCTGTACAGGGATTGTTCTTCCCCAAGACCAAGCATTTGCTTTTGATGAGCTTCAGAGTGTTCTGTTCTTCTCTGCCCATCTCTTGACCTGTTGAGGTCTTTCAGAAGGGCTGCCCAGCACTCCAGGGGACCACTTCCAGCCTTGTGTCATTAGTGAAACTGCTGAGGAGGCATCTGCCTCTTCATCCAAGCCATGGATGAAAAAGCTACACAACACTGGATCAAATATGAAATCTTGGGGGACACCACTAGTGACAGGGCTCCAACTAGACCCTGTGCCATGACCTCTCAATGCACCTCACTGTCCACTCATCCAGTCTACACTTCCTGAGCTTTTCTATGAGGATGTTGTGATTTTTGACACAAAAAACATTGCAAAAATCAAGATAGACAATATCCACTGCTTTCACCTCTTCCATCCAGGTAGTAGTTTCATCAGAGAAGGCATTGAGGTTTTTTGTCACTCAGTTCTTCACTTGATCCTACAAATCCTAAAACCAGTAACCTTTCACTAAACTGTCTGTGAGAAGGAAAAGGTCATATCTGACATGCAGGAAATGGAAAACTCTCAGTCAGGTAGAAATGTTGTTTTGAGGTGGTTTTTTTTCACATAGCTCAGCTTTAGCTATGTAAAGGTTAAGCTTCTCCATTATCTGTGGTGAGAACTGGCAATGGACAGCTATCCTGAAACAATTATTCCAGAAGGTTTCTGTCTCTCTTTATTGACTATTGAGAAAGCCTGTGAAGAGCCTTGGCCCAGTCATCAGTGGTTTTATGTCTAAAGCTTGGATAAATTTAATCTCTCCATGGCCATCATAATAACTGTCACAATAATCTTTAGTTATTACAATAAGTCCTTCAGCACAGGAAATATCTTTGTGGATCAGTTTTCCTGCATTTGATTAATCTCCCTTTCCTCAGTGCTGTGCCCTGTCTAGAACGCTGAATAATCTCCAGCAACGTAAATCACTGCAAAACTTCTAATGCACCTCAGTGTTAGAAACCCTGGTATTTCAAATTCCCTATGTTTTATATGAGATACCATATTCATCCCATCAAAAAGAAAGCTGTTTTTGCAAGGGCACTGTACTGATTCAAATAGAAATGTTCAGAAAAAAAAAAAAAAAAAAAAAAAGGGAACAAAGGACCAC
>VZRH01007340.1:170708-210415 GCA_013397555.1 Urocynchramus pylzowi | reverse complement strand
AAAAAAAAGAGTGACACTAGGTACCTAATAGGGTTAAACAGAAAATTAGATTTAAAATATTCATGATTCTCATAACAATTAATAACAGGAATTTTCCATTTGCAAGCAAGCCCAATCTACAAATATCCTTTATAGATCATTCTTGGTAATGTAATGACAAAGTGATTTCCACCTCAAGATAGGAGAGTAACACACCCCAGGGGCATTAGGGTTGTTTTGTCTGTGTGTCTTCTGGGTTTTAAATTGGAAAGAAAAACTGAGTTTACTCTTCTTATTGGAAAAAGGAAGGCAGGAGAGGTCTGCGTTTTCTTGAATAAGTCCTTGCTCCTGATAAAAACAGGGGTGTGTTATAGGCCAACAAACTTGAAAAAATAGCAATGCTGGCTGTTCAAAAGATTTGTGAGCTGGGAGGTTGCAAACAAGGTTACAGTTAGACATAAGCTAAAAGAATTTGCAAAATGGTCTTGATCTGTCCCTCACAAAAAGCACCAATCTCTGAGAGATTATACTTATTAAAAATCTGATGATATTCATGTTTTTTAAATACAGTGTAGCTTAATCTAAACAGAAGAGACTCCAAAGGATCTGTCCTATTTCTCACTGACTCCAGCACAGTCAGTCCATGTGCTATGATGGCAAAAATGTCCTTAAAAAGACAAACACCTTGAGGCAAAGGGTGCTACTAAGTCTTTATCCCCATTCACAGGATTTATTAAAATAATATAAAAAGGCAATAATAGAAACCATCATTTTATCAACGTGACCTTCAGAAAGGACATTTCAAAAGAAGATTCTGCAATTCTTTACACATAATACACAATGCATACAGAGCCACCTAACTCCGAACAGACTGCACTTAAAGCTTTCAGCATGTTAGTGGAAAGATTAGGTATGTTAATTGAATAATTGAAGCTTTATATAGTGGTATTTATTCTAGATGAATTTATAATTTCCTATTACAGAATGTTGTAACAGATTAATATCCACTTATTAATCTCTGAACAACTCTGTATCCATTACAAGGAAACTCACTGAAAGATGGCATAATCACACTAATAGAATAAATGTACTGTTCACAGGGCAGTGTTTTTATTTAAAATAACATGTGAAGCATCAGCAAGGACAGAAAGTCCTTGGAAGAGGTATCTGTCCTGTATTAGCCTAAAGGACATATCTGGAGATGTTCTAGCCTTCCACTGAGATCCAATTTTAGCATAAACTTCAGCAGTGGGGAAAAAACAGGTAATATAGTTTGGTCCTTTGGATTGCTAAGCATCATGAGTGAAGCCTTTCAGTTTCACATTCCAACTGAATAATGAGTTTGAATAGTCAATTAAGTTAATAAAAATACAGGACATCAGTACATTCACATCAAGGTGATGTATAAACTACTATCTAATGAATGCCTGATAGGTATATCTGAACTTAATTAACCCTTATCCTGTTCAAAATGAGAGTTTTAAGCACCTTACAGCTAGATTGCCTGTATTTGTAGCAAATTGTCAGTTATCAACACTTACCCTTCTTTTAACAAAGCTTAAATGCAAACAGTGCAAGAAGAGTACTGAAGCAAAATACCAGGAGGAAGTAGCTTAAACTTATTATATTAAAAAAAAACCAAACAAACAAGCAAAAAACAAAAACCTATATGCACTGGATTATTAATGGTTGTACAGAAGAGCTCATCATTTTCAAAATCAGATTTGCATACTGCATCACCCCAGAAACCAGGGTGGCATGCCATGGTTTGGGCCTCCAGACTGTCTCAGTGGCACAGTGGTACAGGCACATGAACAGATTGGCATCATATATAGGAGATATAGGGACTGCACAGGGGCTCTTTGTAGTTTGTTTACAAGGGATTAATTCAGCACTTTGACTTACTTTGAATGTATGAAGTCTGACAACATGATGCAAATACTGTGTAGGACTAATGTTTGAGATCTGTACCTGACGTAGCTGTATCTTTTCCTAGTATACTGAGGGCAAAAATAGGCACTGCTAGGTTGCAATTCATTTTATTCTAAAATTGATATCTAAAATATGTCACACCTGTAACATTTATAACATGTATAACACCCAAGAATTGTCCATGCCCCATTGACAAGAAAGGTAGCCAAAAGCTAGATCACATTGTAGGCATTTTTGGTTTTATTGAAATCAGCTGGAACTTTGATGAGTGTTAGATATCTAAACAGTGTTGATGTTTTTTGTCCTGCTGTCTTTGGTTACAAGTATAAGGTTTTTTTAGTCAACACTGAAAAGAAACAGCAATTCACAGGCAAGGTACTGTGAATAATCTTACAGCTATACTGATGAAGAATAGCAGCCATAAGAAGTACAAGTCACACTTACAGTGCATGAAGATCACAGAAAGCATCAGCAGGATAATCCAGAGAGCATCAAAAATGTATTTAGGATCTAGCCCCCAGTGCATTTCTGGTGCATGCATGGGATTTACTACTGAGACGACAATTTGGTTTGCACCAGAGCAGAGCCCTGGTAAAAACAAGAGTTATGTTTCTAAATAAAAGATATTTCTATGTCTTAGAAGACAAAACTTAATCATACCTCTTTGAAATATTAGCAGCAAATGTTGGCACTGCAAAGAATAGCACTGTCACTATCTATAGGTGTCCTAAGATAAAGACTTATCACATTTCAGTGGTGCTGCCTACTGATGTGGCTTTTGGTTCTATATGCAGATATGAAGAAACAGGGGTTTAATGATCAGTATATACTTTTTTAGTTTAGGAAGATGCTTTATGAGAGATTATATATGTGACAACCCCTCTGTTTTTACCTTTATATGTATTTGAGGTAGGCACAAACTATTTATTACAATGTAAGATTAGTTTTACAAACATCCCTTTTCAGTAAAAGCAGTGAGGCAGACATCATACCTCCTGGCAAATTTTGTGCATATAAATAGAAACATTTTGTAATTTATTTTAGATTGTATTCCTGCTCTGATGTGTAGTCGAGGGATGTAGCACCTGGGAAAATACAACTCTTTTAACATTAGGTATCACATTCTGATATCTACAGGACCATGATTTTCTCCACTGAAAACATACTAGTTTTCTTCATGATGCATCAAAATATTTCATCTGTGCAGAATGCATGAGTTGTTCAGAGTAACTTGAATAGACAAAGTACTAGACTTGGCCACACAGTGCTATTTTCATGTCTCATTTCTATTATTAAGCAAAATTGCAGCAGCAGTTCAAAGTTCAGACATACCTAGGAAGGAAGATAAGAGGAAAAAAATAATAATGAAAAAGAAATGCACTTTCAAAGTGCAAAAGACACAAAGCATTGATCAAGAGAATAGTGACTGAATGAGAGTAGCTATAGCTGAAAGCCCTCTGCCAGAGTAGCTAATGGCCATTTATGCAGGAAAATAAAATTTCTGTATGCACACAGACATGTCAAACACAAATGTAAATGTGAAGAAATTCTTCAAACAGCACAATGTGACCACAAGCAAAACACTTCCATGTCTGGGCACTGTATTTTAAAAGTAAAATGACATAAATAAGGACTGAGAGGAGGACAAGCACAACAACAGAGAGACTCAAAAACTCCTTTGGCAGCTCAAAATGTTCAGAGAAATTGCTAGGTAGGCTTTTAAGAGAGACAAAACTGCACTGATTCTAAGAAATAACTCTTCAAGAAATTAAAGTGTTTGAATGGAAATTGCAGTCATACCAGCAATGAAAGTAAAACCTACAATATTAAAGTAGTCCAGAGCTTTATGGCTTTTTATTTTTAAGCAGAGATAACGTCTTCCATACCTGCCTCCTACTCCAGCTCCTGCACACACAGAACTCTTCTTAGCAAAGACAAATATCCAGAGACTTAAAGAACCCCAAAACCTAACAAAGTCTTTGCCATATAATTCAAAGTTAGGTTAGACAACTGAAGTTAAGCTGTTATGATTTACATGACTGGAAGCTCCACAGAGAGCAGCAAACCATACTTGACAGCCATGTGTCCTGAGCACATGTCCATACACATGCCCTAAACAAGATTGAAATTTGCACCTCTGGTTTACAGCAAGGTACTTTAATGTGCTACAGGCATTGCCCCCAGTGGGGCCAAGTGTGGTGACAAGCTGCCCAAATGCTCAGATTAGTGACAGGCAGGCAGTGCCTGGACATGGCTCAGGTTCCACAGGGGCCATGTGGAGTGTTTGCTCATGCACTGAGACCAAATGACTTCTTACAGTGGTCTTCAATATCTGATTTGTGCTTTAAAAATGAGTTATTTGTGTTCTTTCTCTCACTTTATTCCAACACAAGTTGCATTTACTCTTTTCAGAGTATCACATATCTGAACTAGGGTAAATCAGTAAATTTACCTGAACTAGGGTAAATTAAATGGGCAAGTGATGCCTGTGAGATACTACCATGGAAAATAAGGATTTACAAACTAGAAATTCCTTCAGAGGTGGTGGTGTGTTGACAACAAAGGACAGTTTCCATCTCAAGTTCAAGGAATGAAAAATTGAGTAATCCTGTGGATTAGCTAAAGGCCCAAAGATACAAGATATACCAGGAGATGGGTGAAACTAGAAAAGCATCCAAAAGTGCCAAAGAAAATAATATCTATGCAACCACTGTTAATATTTATTTAAAAGAAAAATCATTGCAGTGTTTCCCTAAATTAAGAATACTTTTCAAAAAGTATCAAGTCTCAAAATCTCATCTCATTGTAAATTTGTATTACATCAAGAACCACATTCATGACTAGACCAATCTCAAGTCTTTAAAATTTTTAGCATCATAGTCAAATTTTTACATGTTATTCAGAAAGTGTAAAACAATCCATCAAGAATTCTGTGGAAAACTTATGCCCTCTGCCCCAGCTGCATTTCTTTAACAGAGGAGAAGGATGGAAGGACATTAATCATCCCAGAATGTGTTCTACCTTCCCTACTATCTAGTTTTCTGAATTTATGCAGACATCTCCAAAGGACCATATATCCCACTGGGAGATAGGCCTGCAAGGTCTGGGGGCTGAATTGCTCTTCTGAGTTACTTCTGCCCTCTCACCAAGATTAGTTTGGACTAGCTAGTGAACTCTCAGATGACTCTCTTGAAGGCAGGGAGGCCCTGAAGAGAGACATGAACAAATTGGAGGGCTGGGCAATCACCAGCCATATGAAATTCAACAAGGGAAAGTGAAGGGTTCTGCACCTGAGGTGGGGCTACCCTGGGTGTAGGGACAGACCAGGGAATGAGAGGCTGGAAAGCAGCACCATGGAAAGGGACCTGGGGGTACTGGTTGATGGCAAGCTGAACATGAATCAGCTGTGCCCTGGCAGCCTGGAGGGCCAATCCTGTCCTGGGGGCATCAGGGACAGCATGGCCAGCTGGGCAAGGGAGGGGATTGTCCTGCTCTGCTCTGCACTGGGACTGCCTCACCTCGAGTGCTGGGGGCAGTTTGGGGTGCCACAATATAAAAAAGACATTAAACTATGAGAGGAGGGCAACAAAGATGGTGAAGGGCCTTGAGGAGAAGCTGTGTGAGGAGTGGATGAGGGCACTTGTTCTGTTCAGCCTGGAGAAGAGGGGACTGAAGGGAGACCTCACTGCAGGTACAGCTCCCTGTGAGGGGAAAAGGAGGGGCAGGCACTGATCTCTGCTCTGTGGTGAGGGGCAGGATCTGAGGGAATGGCCTGAAGCTGTGTCAGGAGAGGTTTAGGTTGGATATTAGAAAAAGGATTTTCCCCCAGAGGGTGTTTGAGCACTGGAACAGGCTCCCCAGGGAAGTCACAGCACCAGCCTGGCAGAGCTCTGGAAATGTTTGGACAATGCTCTCAGGCACATGGTGTGATTCTTGGGGTTGTCCTGTGCAGAGCCAGGAGTTAGACTTGATAATCCTTCTGGGTCCCTTCCAACTCAGCATATTCTCTGATTCTGTGATTAATTAAGTCAGATCCCCATATCTACGCTACACACTTTCTACGAATAATGCAGAAAATAAAGGCAGCTGAAAATTCCAGGGCTAAATCATAACTTGTTCACGAAATGTAGGACAAGATGCAAAGCCTTCATTTTTCCTGTTACTAAAAAGAAATTTTAAAAAATACATTAGGTTTAGCACTAAAAATAATGAAGTTATAGCAGGTAAGTGAATACTTTGCTTACCAGCAAATACCAAGTAAATGCTAAACAGAGCTTCATGTGTGGGTCCTAGAGGAAGTGTGAAAGAGGCAGGATTATCCTAAACCTGGAATGTGCTGGAATCTGTCCTGTCTACTCACTCTTACCTTGCAGATCAGAAACCCAAGCAAATGAAGAGCAACTATTTCAATTTATTCTTCCAATTTAGGGTTATTTAGGGTCTTAATGCAAGACATCCCTGAATAGTTTGGTAAATTGACTTAGGAATGAGGACACATTTTCAACAGTTTTACTCATCATTTAGTTATGTAGATTGAGAGAAAAAAATATAAGTGGAAGTAGTATGAAGAACATATTGTTTCTTTCAGATAAGAAATGTTTTATGAATTCCTATGAAGTGTAGGAAAATGCATAATGAAAAATTATGTCATCAATAATATAAAATGGAAGGAGAGAAATAGAACAAGTTAGGCCTGCAGCACTTTGTTTATGTAAAATAGCTCTTTTATAACCTTGTCCTAATAAACAAAGAAAAAATATTTAAAACTTTTTTTCTATATAAATCTTTCTGGTTTTGCTCTACTGTTGAAATAAGATAGATGGTAATTAGTAAAAAATACTGAGTGCAGCACCATGTCTTTAAAAGCAGCATATATGAAATATTTACTTTGACAGCGTTTAAGTCAAGGGTGTAAAAGGAAAAAAACCTACAACTTATTGCTTGTTCCATTATAATACTTCCTATCAGTAGAAGCACAGTGGGAGATACTTACCTTTACTTATCTCTAGCAGCAATGCTGTTTGCACAAGTGACATAACAATTTTTATGCTCAAAAGGACACTTAGTGATACAAACAGTTGTCTTAGTGCTATGTATGAGCCTGCCTGTAAAAAATTGTACTCAGTAAATGTTCAGGAAAAAAAGAAGGGGATAGAGGAAAAGTATGATGTGGCCATCTTCTGCAGCAGAGTGCAGATGTTCTGTCATAGTTATTAAGGAATTCAGTCTTAGCATTGTCCTGCCAGAGTACACCACATTCATCTATGAGATGGGAGGCAGCTCCCTGGGTGTCAAAGCTGTTGTCCTCTGAGTGGGATCATTTGAAAGGAAGGACAAAACCTGACCCAATGTCATCAGCTCAGAAAGGATGAACAGAGCTCTGCCAGCTGGTGAAAGCAGAGGATCAAATTCGAGGGAATCCCAATTATCTGCCATGGCTCTATTGGTGCAATGGCAAGCTACAATAAAAGTAAAATGAAGAAACATAGGCAGAAGTATTCAGAGGAGAAAAAAGCTTTCACAGGGTTTTAAAAAAAAAAAAATGCTGGTCTTCCTCACATTTAAAAATGGTTTTAAGAGGACATTATGCTAAAGGACACATTGGAGTTATTCATAATATAATAAAACTAATGGCAGAGATAGGATCTGGCAGTAAAGACTGGACCTTTCTTGAAGTTAAGAGTCAAAAGATTTCAATAGTTCAGAAGTCTGTAGTTACTTATATACTGCATTTTGAACATCACTTTCTGTCTACAGGAGCAGAGAGTGAGGCAGTCTGCACTTTGGATAGGCCTCCAGAGATCAGCGGAAATGGCTGAAAACTGTAGATTATAAAATGTGGTTTGCACCTTTCTTTTGCTTTCTGTATAAGATGGGAGTGATCCCTGTGAGCTGAGGAAGCTGTTTTGTGCACTGCTGTTTTGTGTGTTGCTGTGCTCAGGTCAGGGGTTATGACTAACACTGCTATTGACCTCTCTGCATTGGAGCCCCTCATGAGGGGCAAAAGACATTTATAAGTTCAGTGGAGCAACCATTTTATAAATGTAACATCTTTATAAATAAATAAACCAACCAGATTTAAGGTATTGTCTAAAAAAATAGATGAATGGAAAGGTGTCTCAGTATTAGCTGGACTTCTACAAGTTTAGATAAAGGAAGAAAACATTGCTTGGAACTGCGAGGATGCTGTTAAAAATGGTCAGTCTGGCTGCAAACTCCAGATAAGTGCCCAAGGACAAAAAAACTGCATCATGGTTCCAATTCTAGTGTTTAATGTGAAATTATATATTTGGCTGGAAAAGAGCTCTTTGTCTGACACAGAGTATGGAGCTTTTGTTTATGATGTTTATTAGGGCTTACCAGGAAAGGTGGCTAATGTAGGGTGATAAGAGCATTACTAATTTTCTTTGACAAATGGCTCTCAGATATTTTCCATTGTACATTGGTACATTAGACTGCAATTTCTTTCATGAATTTCCTTTCCTTACAGCTATGCAATACTGATTCCATGGCAATTCTAATGCTCACACACAATGAAGTAGTATAAAGAGTGCTAAGAAAACAAGATTATAATAAATAAACATAAGGCTAAATATTTTTGCAGTCGTGCTTCTTCAAACAAGTTGTAGCTATATGAAGCCTGGAGTAATTCAAAAATGCATACCTAATACTGATATGTAAATAGAAATTTTTTGTCTTATCTTACCAGTATAATTTTCAGTTTCCCTTTATTATAAGATGTACCAGTATTAAAAATACTGCTTTCAGCTAAGTTAAAGCTGAAGGACCTGCTTTTCTGCATAAGAGATGAGACCAGTGTAGGCTTCTCTGCTTTTACTCTTGGCAACAGTTTCCCAGCTAGAGTGAAAGACGGACAAGTAAGTGCTGAGATGAGATACTTTTGTTAGAGAAATTATCCCCTGTCATTCTCAGAAAGGACATTTGAAACTGTTTAGTTGAAAATAACCATAATAAAATCTTAATTTCATGAGCATTTCTAGCTGTAATAACTAGTTAGAAAAATCTCTAAAACATTAAAAACTCTCTGGTTTTAATTAACTAAACCAAAAAGACTTGACCTGAGCACAGCCAAACCATGGTATCTGTATAGGCAGAAGAGATAAAAATTGAAAGCCTTATGAATGTGGGGTAACAGTTATTTTTCAACTTTCACCAGAAAATATTGTGCAATTGATATTTCTTTTTTTTTTTCACTTGGACAGAGAGTATCTGAACTTGGTCTGAGGTGCTGTGGCATCTTTCACAGTGATCCCTTTCACCCAGACAGCCTCTTGACAATTTTTTAAAACCTTGAGGAGATCACATAACTGGATATGAAACTCTGTCTGTACCATGTCCTCCCTGAAGACCAACAGCTTTCCCATGTAAGTGCTATTTCCAGCTGCCAATTTCATTACTTTGGACTGAGAGTAAGGAGTAATATTGTGTACCCCTTGAGCATCCAGCTCTAATCCCCAGAGCACAGCTCTTCATTACTAGGTTTGGTTTAATGGTACAAGCCCTTCAAGGCGAAGGTCTTCATTGTTGTGTTCAGTGCTGCAGGATATTTTAAGAAAATCAAGTTCATTCAGCTCCATATGATCATAAATTATTTAAGCCATGTGTAATAGTAACTGCAGTAACTTAGTCCTGCAGCAAGAAACAATTCATGGGGATGGCATATTGAATTCTTGTGTTGTAAGGCTGGACAATGAAAATGCCCAACTTTGTTATTTGATATGAAGGAAAAAGCCTTTTCCCCAGCTCCAGAGAGCTGAGGTACTGAAATAGTCTCAGAGTTTGGCAAACCTCTGTCTTTTCTCTTTGGAGGCAAAGACCTCTCACCTTTCACTTAGCAACCCTGCCACTGTCCCCAGGCAAGAGTTTTCTGCTGCTGGTAGGGCAGAAAAGCTCTCTTGGGCTTGTGCTTCCTGGAAGAAATAACAAGAACAGGTCCAAATCCTTTTTGTTCCACAAAAAAAAGCATAGTAAAGGAAGTGAGATTCCAAGGATTCAGGATAGTGGAAGTGAGTCTTTGCATTGGAGAATGTGCTGAGATGGAGTAATTCTTGGTAATTAAAGCCAGAAAATCTGCCTTCAAGAAACAGAAATGGGAATTATCTGCTGTGGACTCTATTCATTCCTGCCTGAGAGATTGTTATTTCTCAGTGTCTGTGAATCTGGGGATTTATTCCCAACAACTAAGGCTTTTTTTTTTTTTACAATTTGAGTTGATTCATCACTTAAGGATTCAGTACCTTTTAGAAATCAATACAGTGTCACATATATTCTTGAGCATTTAACTCCTGCATGGTTTTCATGTCCCTCACGACTTCTTTGATTTTTTGGCTTCTCTTCAATATCTTTTACTTTTGACTGTAAAAGAGATGATTGCTTGAGGTGGAACAGAAAGTTTTTCAGTATTTGTCTTTTCTGCTGTTCTAATATAAGTATAAAGCTTATCTTCACTTGTGACACTTTATAACACTGATCTTCTGTCTTTTGTTACTTGTAATTCAAGAATGGTACTGGGAACACCAAAATACTGAGTGCAGAGCACTGAACCAAGAACCACAGTGTTAATGACATTATAAAGTTGGCAGGATTTTAATGAGCAAATTCTGGAAAGCTCCAGTCATTTTGATCACCCTGTCAAGTCATTATATATGTCCCTACATAAATAAACATAATGTATGGATGAAGGAGGGTGTGGTGGGTTGACCATGGCTGGACACCAGGTACCCACCATGGACCTCCATGGGCTGCAGGGGCACAGCTGCCTCACCATGGTCTTCACCATGGGTTGAAAGGGAATCTCACCTCTGGCACCTGGAACACCTCCTGCCCCTCTGTCTGCACTGACCCTGGTGCTGATTATTTAGTAATTCCTTTGGTCCAGGGGTTTTCCAGACACCTTCTGTCCCTTCATGGTTGACAGAAACTGATGTCTTGTGAAGGCTGACCTAGAACAGAGTTAAAGAATAAAGCAGGTATTTATTAAAAGGCCTCAATGGATACACCTTGAGCAGTACAAGAGCTCAGCCAGGGCTACACCCAAGATGAACCTAAAATGGTCACAAAATGGAGGACTGGTCATAGGGTCTCACACTTTTACAAGTTCTGGTCCATTAGCATATTGGACTTAATTGTCCATTTATAGCTTTGGGTTCTGAAGTCTCATCCTTCTTATTTTTCTCTCTTCATTCCACATTGTTTATGCTCTTGGGCCTGAGATTTGGATGGTTGTCTTTGGTCCCCAGCTAGAGAAGGAATTGTCTAGCTAACCATACCTTGGTATGAAGCTCAGAACTACACACTAAAGCAGTACTTTTCAGAATCTGAAAAATACAAAAGCTAAAGCCTAAGGCATAATTGCATCTGCACAGGGATATTTATCCCCCTCTTTAAAAATATCATCCCAGGGTTGCTACCACTGTCATAGATGGGCTCAGCCTTGACCAGCAGCTGGTCCACCTTGGAGTTGGCTGACATTGGCCCTGTTGGACATGGGGGGAGCTTCTGGTAACTTCTCAAAGAAGACACCTTGGCAGCCCTCTGCTACTGAATCCTGGACACAAAACCCAATACCTACTTTTTAAATTTATTTTTTGCTTTAGCATTAAATAAAACATCAACAAATCAATCAGAACCTGAGCTGCAGCCACAGGGGTATTAATAATAGAGACAGCGGTCATCATTCCAATCAGGCAACACCTGGAGTGATGTGTGCAGTTCCAGCCCCCAGACATCAAGGACTTGGACATGACTCAAGGTCATGGACAGACTCTCAAGGAAACAGAGGGTCACAATGATTAGCAGAGGTCTGAAGAATCTTTTCTACAAAGCAAGACTGAAGGAGACAGATTTTTTCTCCCTGCAGAAAAGAAGGCTTATGGGCACCTCATCAAAGTGTTCCAGTACTTGAAGGGTGGCTACAAAGAGGATGGAGGCTCTCTCTCCACTCGTACCTACATGGAGAAGACAAGTTACACCAGGAGGAGTTTCAACTCAAAATAAGATTTTTTTTTTTTTTTTTTTTTTTAGGGGGGGGAATCATTTCCTGGACCCCCTNGACTGAAGGAGACAGTTTTTTTCTCCCTGCAGAAAAGAAGGCTTATGGGCACCTCATCAAAGTGTTCCAGTACTTGAAGGGTGGCTACAAAGAGGATGGAGGCTCTCTCTCCACTCGTACCTACATGGAGAAGACAAGTTACACCAGGAGGAGTTTCAACTCAAAATAAGTTGGGTTTTTTTTTTTTTTCAGTGAGAGCAATCATTCCCTGGAACCTCTCCAGGGATATGGCAGAGTCCCCATAACCAGAGGTTTTCAGTGGGCAATTGGAGAGAGTGCCAGTTAATCTCACACAGTCTCTCTTTCCTACAAACGACCAGATGCTCTTTGGAGGTCCCTTCCAACCTGGCTGATTGTATGATATGGCAATGATATGTCATTCTTATGGCAATGATTCCATGATTTTACCATGCACAGTTAAAAAGTACTTATTTTTGTTTGCTTTAAGATTGCTACCTGCTCATTTCACTTGAACCTCCTTTCAATCTTTCCTGAAGCAATGAATAAATGCTTCCTGTTCACATAACAGATGAATAATTCATTACTTTATTGATCTCTGTCTTAATCATCTTTTTCCTATACAGAGAGCACTAATCAACATAAGCCATTCCTTACTTTGATCTCATCAGTCGCCTTTCCATCTACTTTTTCATCTACTCCATAGAGTTTCTTATATGTTTTTAGTGATAAGGGACACCAGAACTGTACTCATAGAGTGTGGAAATCATTGAGCTGCATGTGACATAATAATGCTTTATGGTTGGCGTGGTGGTCATGTTTGTTTGATGCCTCTTAACAATTCCTAACATTTGTTTTGCTCTTTTGACTGGCTGTTCAGTATGGAGCTGTTATTTTCATAAAACTGTCAGCTACTTCCCTGACATTTTTTTCCCACGTTGCAATCTGCAATATAGAAACTGAGTTTATTTATAATGCTGGGGGTTTTTTTTCTCCACATGTACTACTTTGCATTAATGAACATAGGATTTCATCTGCCATTTTGTTACATTTTATGCATTTACTCAGTAACATAAGCAGTCAAATTCCTTTCAACCAATCTGTTCCCATAAAACACACATTTTGATAACATAAAAAACCTGTTTGTGCCCTCTACACCCACTATGTCCTCTGCTTGGGGGATAAGAGCAAGTTGAGAAGACTGTAGGAAAAAGATCTTGAGAGACAAATATCTATGTCTAGGTTTTCCCAAAGTTTCTCTTCATAGAAAATCTATTTGCAGCTTCCAAGTTGGCATAAAGATAACCTGTCAGTCTCCCTTGTGACTGTGAAGATGGCACTACTGAAAAGTACAGATTCCTTCCATTAGGACCATACTATATAATAACTGAAAGGTATTTTTTGATAGAATTTTATATATAATCCAATTATAAGAAACCATACATATAATTGTAAGACTTTGGATCACCCAGTTTTACAACACACATTATGCCATTGCCTGCCAGGCCTCCAAAATCCTAGATTTAATTGGAAAATTGTATATCTGTGAAGAGGTTACTCTAATTGCTTATCACCATTAGGAATATCACGGAAAAAGTGCTAAATTTTGCATTTTGAGAAAAATTCCTCATCTGTGCTGAAATACGTAGTTCACACTAAGAATTATGTTTTCTGGATTAATACGCCATGGAAATGGATTAACCTAACCCATTCAAGACACTCTTAGAGTTTCCTAAGATGGTAGAATTCCTCTCACATAATTTTAGATAATTCCATTAAAGATGCAGAGTTTAAAAATCACCATCGAATGTTGTTGTCATGAAAGAGATGCACTTTTAAGATATGACTCATCTGGCCTACTTCAGCAAAGGGTGAATCACCCTTACCCTCATTTAACTATACTGACCAGATCTTCAGAGACCATAAGGGCATTCAGGTGATCAGCTGGGTTGGAGCACATCCCAGAGTAAAATGAAGCCAACACTTTGCATCAGGTATTCTAGGCTGTAAAGTATACTGAAGTGCATTCAAAAACACCATCTTTTCCAATCAAAATAAACAAGAGATTTAAGAAAGAAAGAAGGTAATGGCCACTGAAGCAAGAGGGAAAGTTGTCAAAGAATTAAGCACTCAAAGAATACCACTCCATTTTGCATTCAGGCAGAAATCTGAAATGCTGGCAGTCCTGGGCTGGAGTTTAGGATGTATCATTTCTTGATAGTTCTAATGTGCTTGTCTTCCCTCTCAGAAGAAAGACGATACTGAAAAAATGTCAAATGTGGTCTCACTGGAGAATTAGTGAAATTAGTTTATACAAAGATCAAATAATATTGAGGGAGTACCAAAGACAGAACCACCATTGGAATAAAATGTCATTTGGTAGGCTGGGTAAATTACAGGAGTAATTTACCCCTTTATTTCTATTGCCTAGATTCTGCAACTTTGATTTTGTGTTACAGTTTTGCATCTGGATTTTCTGTTTAACTGATTTTGGTTTTAGGCTGGTTTCTGGAAGAATAAGGACTATTTGTGTTGACAGATTGTCAGTTCTTTCTTCCCATATTTTTTACATAAATATAATTGAATGTAATGAAAATGTCAGTGAAGTTCCTAAAATCTCTCTGAAATCAGAGAGAGAAAAGAGACCTTCAATGCTTGAAAGCCTGCAGTAAGATTGCAATTCTTATTAAATATGAGAAAATTGATACAGAAAAGCAAATACAAAAAAGTGCCATAAGACTTCTTCTTGTGTAACCACTAATATGTATTTAATTATTTCATTATTTTGTTTAATATATTGCTTTTGTGTTTGGTGTAACTGATATGAAATGTCTATGTATTTTCTGTATCCAAAGTAAAATATTTCTTTTAAAAAGGCGATGTTTGATGTCATGACCATTTTTAATCTTTTTAAAAAATACATGGTTTCTGTTTGAAACGTTTTACCAGCAGTCTAAGATAACAATTAGAATGCTGAGAATGATGAGTTGACAACACATTCCCTAATTTCTTGGGAAATTAATTATGCACACATGTACACACAACATACAAATCTCCTGCCCATTCTATAAGACCAATACATATGTCACTGTAAGTGTTCAAAAGCTGAAAGTAGCACACTACAAATCACAACTAGAGAAAAATTAGAGCAATGAGACTTCCACAAATTCCTCCATAGTAAATTTGCTACACGGCTTGTTTTAGGGCTTTTTATTGCATATATTGTTTAATTGCTTCCAAAAATCAAAGTGACAGATTAAATTTCCCTGGATTTTCAAAAATCTCTTCTAACTCTTCAGATGGGCTTCAGTGTCTCTCGTCAGATTAGAAGTTCTTAAAGCTTGAAAGCCATTAAATAAAACTGAGTGACTCTGTCACTGTGAAGACTTATCACAATCACTAACACCAGTCTTGGTCTAACAAAAATTCAAACAGGCAAGGACACTGAAATATCACCTGTTGTTAATTTTCAGTCATTATAAAATGGCTTACATTTTAAATTTTCTCTTTTTGTAAGTATAACACAGCAAAGCTGATCCAGAAATAGTGAAGATGCCTCTTGAATTCTGATAAATTTTTTGAGCAGAGAGAAGATGTATTGAAACCAGCTCAACAAGAAGTACTTTCCCAGAATGAAGAACATCTGCTCACATCCCCAATGCCTTGGGAAACCTGCAGGACTACGTCAGTGTTCAGTGTCATTAGTGCACCTCAAAGTATCTGAACCTGTCCAAATTGCATCTCCATTCTCTAAAGAATAGAAATTTGGATGGACTAAGATGCAGAAGCAGAATTGTAAGATTTTATGAGAATAATTTAATGCTAGTTTTCCACTGCAAGTGTTTCATAGCATATCTGTAGGCTTAGCAAGCTCTTAAGATCCCATCCCATAATCACTGTAAGATTGCATATCACTGAAATCTTCAGTGGAAGATATAAAAAATGGAAATTTAATGTGTTTGTGTTTCTTCTTCTGTCCAGCTGAGGACAGCAACCAAATCTATAATGTGTAGTTCAGCAGAAGTAGATGAAGTTGCTCCGTGAACTTCATGGGAGATGGAGAAACTTTTACCAGCTAAAGATCTGACCTTATGTCAGATGACACGGTGAAAGTAACAGGGAAGTTGGAAGCAGTTGAGTCTGACACAAGCCCTGTTACCACAGAAGGTTTGTGTGTCATGTGGGCTCTACTCCTCCATGAAGCCAACCCCATCAGGTGTTTTAGTATTTGACTTTGTGCCAGCCCAGGCTTATGTCATGCTTGCTTATCTTTAAGCTTGCTTTTTTCTCTATTATTTTTCAAGATTCCCACTGAAGTGCCTGCAGGATTGATCCCTTTTTTGATTCGAAATGCAAAAATCAAGGTAAGAACAAAATCAAACAGGTCAAGCAGCTGACAGAAAGGCAAAACCACAGTCTGTATAAAAATGACTGGCAGGATATTTCTGGTGTTGTCATGTCACCAAAAGTCTCGTAAAGCTTTCAGACTTTCACAGTGAGCAGCACCATCTGATGCCAGATAGATTCCTGGGACTGCTCTTCCTTTTTCTGGTGTAATTCAGAGGCAAGTTAGGCATTGCTCAAAAGATGCCAATTTGCTCTATAATTAATTGCCTTTCTCCAGCCAGCTTCAATTCACGGCAGACAAGGGCCTCATTCTTAACGATGTTGCACATTTTATCCTCTCCAATTGTTTAGCAAATCCTTTATTCTGTCATAAGTTTTTCATTTCCCCCCTGACATTTCACCCACTATATTATGGGCATCATCTGAGGATTTAAATCCAAAAGCTATGCTGTGGTTCCAAAGCTTCAAATCGACATTGAAAGATGTAGTTCAGCTGTTCTTCTATAAATATGCTGCAATTATAAAGAAATAAGGGTCAATACAGACTCCCAGAGAGCTCTGCATTAACCTGCACTCACTATATTTAACTAGAGACATGAAAGCTACTTAGTTTCAAGGAAGCATTTAAGTATTACAAATTCATGAATTTACAAATTCATGAATTATTGATGAAATAGAAACCTCTCTGGAATTTGAGTAATTTTTATTTGAACATATTCCCCATATTTATGTACAGGCATCTTAACAGCATTTTTCAATTTCAGTTTTGGGTTTTGAATATACAGCAGGAGGCTCTCATTTTTTAAGCATCTGGTGCATTTGCATTACAAGTGTGGTTTGCGCCAAGGGTTGTGAGCTTGTTGTCACCACAGCCTAAAATTCAACTCACAACCGCATCCAGTTTCCCTCTGTCCTTCCCGCTCTGCTGAAGAAGGTGGCATTTGGGATACAGAGGAGTCCCAGGGGTGTGCTGGCATGGGATTCAGGCAGGTGAGACAGGCATCATTTGGGGAGGATTATGTGGCTTATTGTCAGTTTGTCTTTCCTCTGTTTTATTCCAGAAAACACTTCTGTTACAATTTCCATCACAGGAGTGACTGAAGCAGATCAGGCAGCTCAGAAATTGCTGGTATGATTGACAAATTAGCAGGCCTAATTAGCAAATATCAGCAAACACTTAGAAATTCGCAAATGAAAAATTATTCACTTTGCAGCACCTACTTAAAACATATAGTGATTCAACATTCTCAGAAAAGAAAGATACATCCTGTGACTGAAGTTCTTTTTTCAGTGGAATTTGGAAACAGATAAGTGACCCTGAGATTAGCTTACTTGGTTAGAGGATGATGCTAATAACACCAAGATTGTAGATACACAATGCCTATATGTGCTATTTAAGAGTTGGACTCGATGATCCTTATGGGTCTCTTCCAACTCAGAATATTCTGTGAATCTGTGAAAACCTGTCCCTTGTTAAATTATGAAAAGAATTCTGATTTTGACATCCTGCACAAAAATCTCAGGGTCAGATTTGGAATGCCATATCTAGGGAGGTTTGGGGTCAAGATTTCCTCTGCTGAAATAACTTCATGCAGCTGCAATTTCATAGAGAGGCAAGGTGAAATCACTCCTGTATCAGAGACCCTGCATTTTGCAGCTCAGTGACACAACCACAAAACCTGGACAGAAACAGGTTGCCCATGAGGAAGTTATAGACCCTAGAAACCACTCATATTCAGGATCAACACACACTGATTGGTGCTGGTCCCCAATAACCCTTCCTTGCTGATTTTCTGTAAAAAAGCTCTTTCTGGAGAACATGTGACCTCTTCTTCTACTGGAGGAAGTGACCTGAAAGGAGAGGAGATAGAGATCTCCCATCCTGTGTTTTAAATAATTATGGTTTCTACCACATGAAATCAGGCAACTTTATCATCTCTGATTTTCTACCATCTCTCTTCATCCCTGGTCATGTAATAATGCTTCTTCCCAAATGTAATTTGGAGCTTTAGCCATTAAAATGCAAGACTCACACTGTCTATAACAATTTGAACATATCAGTCATATAGCCCAGATGTATATGCTTGTCCTGTCAGGCCAAAGACAGACAGACTCTGTTTGATTGGTGATAATTATCATAAGTGAGTGTGCAAAGCTACCATCATTGTCAGTACAGGGACATCACACAGAGAGGTATCAGGTGGATTTCCCATCACAGCCTGCTGTACACCTCCCAGGTTAATCACTGACTGAGTCCTGAAGAGTCTGCATCTCTTCCCTTCAGCTTGATATCATTCCCTGGAGAATGTTTTCCATTATTTCTTCTTCATAGGATTCTTCTCCACTGATTTTCTTTCTGTTCAACTTCACTGCATTCTTTTATTCAGGACTGATGTTTCTATCTAGGATTTTCACTGCTGAGTTTCTGAACTACGTTTCTTTCCCAAGAGAGAAAGAAGCTGGGACAGGAAGACCAGGACTGCCAGTCCAGGCAGTACTGGTTTGGTACCTTTTCACACCTACAGTCTTTATTATTTTATGAACCACATGAAACCTCAGACTCTGCCAACCAGATGGAACATGACTGCCCAAAGCTGCACGGACACTCAAGGCTACAAATGAGTTGTGCACACCAAGGGAAGAAACTGCCTCTTCAATGCCAGGGCCAGTAGCACTGGGACATTTTTAATAAAAGGTGCAGTGCTAGGCTGTAAAATCCAGTCTTAACTTTGTTTCCAGCACAAAGGTCTGCTTGCAAGTCCTGCCTGTTGTTTCTGGTCCCTTTCACTCTCCACAACAAAACTCTTCTGAAGTGGAGGATATGGAGAATGTCCTTTGTGTCCAAAGAAAACAATCTCACTGACTGTAGCAAAGGACTTCTTGTATTGTAACATAAAGACAAAAGGGAAAAAGATGCTTTTTGTGTCTGGTTTCACATTATAATTCTAACTTGAGGCTTAGTAGGAGTCTTAGCGAATACTTGCTGTAAAATCTGAAAAACCTCTGCATTAATTCTGAGACAACTCTCTCCCTTGTGTCTTTTCATCCTCACTGATGAATGGACTGGTAAAATTTCCCAATTTTCTCTTGCATTACATGTTTCAGCTAGCATGTGATGTATTTCTGTTCCACTGGGGCAGCCTGAGCATTTGACATCCTCCTAAACTGTGAAGGAAGACCAAGGTTTTTCACCATTCCTTTTGTAGTCACTCAGTCTTCCCTTGCCAGACACTGGGAGCAAAAGTGATGCTGTTGTTTTGGTGAGTCTATTGATACATACAACAAAAATTGAGGAGATTATTTTTATACCCAGAATAAAAAGGTGGTGCTTTTGGAACATAGCAGCAAAATTTTCTTGACAGCAGAGAATGAAGACAAAAGGAGATGTGAGAAGGGGTGCTGTAAGGAGGGGAGCAGAACATTGATTTGGTGCCTCATTTCTGTGTCCAAAGAACTAGAACAGAAGTTTACCATTTCCATCCCATGAATACCTGAGCACCTGCAGACCTCAGCGATCTCAGGACTGGCTCAGACTGTTTGCAGAGCTGTAATTCTGTAATTCTGAGCAGCCATTCTGTAAAGCTGACTGGAGCAGAGTGTACATAGGGCAGTGGCAGCAGGCACAGGTGTTGGCAGAATATATTACCTGAAAGGTGAGTCCTTCAACTGCCCCTGTTCTATGTTTTTCAACTATTTACTCTGCTTTTAACATTATAAGAGCTAAACCTTACAGGAAAGTGACCTGTTTTCAAGTATTAAGAAGAAGAAGAATGAATGGGAGAAGAAAACCAGGTGCATAACAAGGGTTACTTCTTGAAAAGGTGATGGCTGCTGGTCCATTCATTCTTTGGTCTAACGCTGTGTAATTTATCTTTTTGTCCCTCATCCCTCTGCAAGATGATACCCATGCTGTGTTTACAGAGGAAAACAAGACTGCACTGCATCACTCAGTCCAAACTGAAAAATTTCCAAGCATTCAACTTTAAAACCCTTCTTATTAAATGAAATTTGCACTGAGTAAGTACTATTTATTCCATAATGTTTGCTTAATTTCTGTTTTTATCATATGAAGAGGAATTCTGTAGTTCTGTTTATGATATCAAATGCTCTGATTTTTCATAATTAAGAGCTTTGTTTGTCAAATTGTTGATGTTTGCACATCACATTAAAGGAGAGAGCAGTGCTGTGTGCACATGAAAGATGTTCCCAGAGAATGCAACTGCTGGCTGTTGATGTTTGTACAAGCTGTAGCTCTCAGTAAAACCTGGTGTTGTGTGTTGGGACATCATTGTATAACACACACCCATCTCAAAATTTCTTCTCTACTTGCATTGGGGAAATCTTTCATTCAAACAACGACCTCAGAACTATAAATCCATTTCCTGCTTGATTTAACACTGTGGCCTCGTTAATCTGGTGTCTAGGATTATCCAATTTGCATGTGAAGCAGGAATATTTTCATTCTGGCACCTGGATGAAAAGTTTTGCCCATGAAGTGAAAATGATCTTTCCACTAAAAAAATACCAAAACAGATCTGTTTAGTCTGTTACCACTCTATCATCAGGAGAAAGGCTTGCATACTTTGCATGATTCTTAGTTCTTTACAAGGAAAAGAGTGGTTGATGCCTTTCTGCTCTACGCTGTTAGAAAGAGAAGTTGCTTAGCTTGATGTTTTTGTTTCATCTTCTGCATGTAGAACTCCTGAATTAACCCTATTTTCTTACTGGTTTCTAATATAGAGAGAGTTGTATATGTGTATAAAGATCAGTTGGTACAGCCAGTGAACAGCACAGGATGTTCCTATTGGTTTTCTTGAAATGTGGCAAAAGTCTGCCTAAAACCTTTAAGTGTCTAATTAAAGAAAATTACTGTTCCTTCCTGCTACTATGGAAGAGATGTGGTGAAAAGTACAGTTGGTGACAGTCTCCCACGCATGTGTGACTGCCTTCAGAACTGTCCATAACAAAATTCTTACTTTCTGTCAAAGTTTTGAAGAATGTCTAATCTCTTCTAGATTCTGTTCTGGCAACAACCCTTTCACAAAATTAAACAGCTTTGATCATTTTCTCCAACATCTCTTTGTGACTCTTGTCAATGCTTATTGTGAAGACAGCATTCTAAAATAGAAGTCAAAGCTGATCAATCTAATCCATCCCATATTTTTCATGCTAACCAAAAACAATCCTTTTTTCTTTTTGCACGTTTCTTTCACGCAGTTTTGAAATATATTGGTGCACAGATCTCTCATTGTTCATGGAAGACACATCTGGGGTCCAATACCTCAAAGAATTGGAGGGCTGGGCAATCACCAGCCATATGAAGTTCAACAAGGGAAAGTGAAGGGTTCTGCACCTGAGGTGGGGCTACCCTGGGTGTAGGGACAGACCAGGGAATGAGAGGCTGGAAAGCAGCACCATGGAAAGGGACCTGGGGGTACTGGTTGATGGCAAGCTGAACATGAATCAGCTGTGCCCTGGCAGCCTGGAGGGCCAGTCCTGTCCTGGGGGCATCAGGGACAGCATGGCCAGCTGGGCAAGGGAGGGGATTGTCCTGCTCTGCTCTGCACTGGGACTGCCTCACCTCAAGTGATGGGGGCAGTTTTGGGTGCCACAATGTAAGACATTAAACTGTGAGAGAGTGTCCCAAGAAAAGCTGCAAAGATGGTGAAGGGCCTTGAGGGGAAGGCACATGAGGAGTGGGAAGGGCAGTGGTGACAGCACAGCCTGACAGAGTTCCAGAAGTGTTTGGACAATGCTCTCAGGCACATGGGGTGACTCTTGGGGATGGTGCTGAGAAGGACCAGGAGTTGGACTTGATGATCCTTATGGGTTGCTTCCAACTCAGCTCACTCTATAATTTTGTGATTTTTGAATACCAAAAATTTACTAAATTTCTGTTTTTTCAGCTATGACTCAATGAAAAAGCTTTGAAGTTCCTCATCCTTCACTGGAGCATTAAAATTCTGATCCTGTATTTTATCTGATGAAAACTTCACATGGTATGAATTTAATTTCCTTTGGTTAAAGTAATAATAATTAGGTTATAGATAGAATTAGTTAAGCCTACTAAGATGCTTATGTGGGAAACTTGTCCTTATTCCTTTGTTGTTGTGTTTAATTCCTTATACTATTAAATGTTTGTGTTTTAGAGGGCTGATACATAACACTACTCGTGTTATGTTTTATATTTGAGGACTGGAAGATGTTCATCAGGTAGAAACACTACTTGTCCCTGAGATGATACACAAAGCTTTTGCAGAAGAGACAATCAAATCTGCTTTTACAGACTTCAGGTTAGTATTAGAAATAGTGCAGTGTTTTAATTTGGCATTAAAATTCACCTTTTTACTTCTGCAATATAGGTTTTCTGTTAAAAATTACTGATTACCTGAAATCATTGGTAGTATGATTTCATAAAAAAATAAATTAAAAAATCATTTTTTACTGATTTTGACAGCAATTGCTGTTGTTGCTCAAACAGCTGTCCATGGAATAATACTGCCTCAATAAAGTTTTTGTTTCTAACCTGTTGTTTAGACCAGTGTATCAGTTCAAATAGTTGAACTTAATGTATAGTGCCTTTATGTTGGAGATGTTTCCTGGGTTACAGTTCTCACTCTCCAGTAAGAAGTCGTTGTGTCCTTGATTGACTATACAAATATATTTCTTATGCTAAACTACTATTGAAGTTTTTTTTCTTGGAGATAACATTCTGAACTGATGCCACAGACATGGTACCACAGATATGTTGTATTTGCAGTAAAGATTCTTTGCTGCAATTACTCTCACAGTTTTGTCAAAGACATAGGCATTTTGCAATAAAATGCCTTTTCACAGATACATTTCAAAAAAACATTTCATTCTTCTTTTCTTATTTTGCATTCTGTCCTATGTGTTATCTGAATTAGAAGGATAAAATTTATAACAAAAATTTGAATCAATTTATAATTATGATTTTAATGTTAAATTGTTGTATTTTGCAAAATTATTGTATTGTAAAATGTGTATGGCTATATTAAAAAGTCAGCATAGCTGTCCTGAAAAACAATCTGACTTTTTCTTCTTCTATGGACTCCTTATCTCCTTGTTTTCTGTTTCCATAATCTACTCTTAGAACAATACTTTAAAGAGGTGGTTTTATCTCTGATAATCACTAAAGCATCACTCTTCAGGAAATTATTGTTTAATAAGCTTGTCAGAAGGACACATGTGAGGAAGTTTAATTAGTCAATATGCAATGTATTGATATTCAGTGGTGCAGAAATCACAGATCAGAGTTTTACCTTCACATACCAGAATTTAAAGTTGATGGTTCTGAAAAGATATGATGCAGTTCTGTTCTGCTCTACACGGGAAATACAATTTTTGTAAGAAATTTGTCATTTAATTTTTTTTTTTTGATTCTTCAACGCTCTTCCCTTTTTCATTAGTTGATACCCAAGTGAGTACTTCACTGAAACCTGAGCTATTTGAGCTGCTTCTGAAGTGGCTGGCACAGTTGTGCTACTTTGTGCATCATGAGTGATCAGCGACACTAACAGAGAATGGGTTGTCACAGGGGAGGAATTTGCTCAGTGATTGCCAGTTCTCTGGGTGTATTACACTAACTGCTGGCTTTTGCATTCCTGTGTAAAGTGAACCCTAATTAATACAGCCATGGAAGTCCTGCTTCATCTTCTGAACCTAGCTCATTATGAAAAATGTAAACAGCTCTCTCAAAGCACTCTGTGTGCATATTAATTTCTGCTGTAATGATGCTTATTGTCCCATTGGCTTAGCTTTTTTAGCTCAGTCTTATTTTTTACTGTAAATGCACTATTTCTAGTTTTTTGTTCCATCTTCATCTTTAGCATTCAGATTGGTGTTTCCCATTAACATGCCCTAAAGCAAATCTTCATTTTTAGTACTTCAACCAATTGGCATCTCTCTGGTATGCTCCAAAATGGCTGCTCTAATACTGGCGTGGAGTGATCCTCCCATGGGCATGCAGTACAGCAAGGATGTGCCAGCAGCTCCCAGGGGTGGGAATCAACAGCCTCAGGGAAGACTCAAAGAGCAATTTACTTCTTCATTGTTATATATCCTTAGATTAAGTCATTTATCTAATAGAAATCATGCCTAGGAAGCAAGTTTGATGGAATCAATGCCAAGTTGTCCTTGGTGCCTCCAAACTCCTTGAGGATGTAGAAGCTATGTCACCAGAAGAATTAAAGCCCCTTAGAAAAGGTGGGGGCTTTTCCCCCTTTTGCCTGTAAAGAGCTGAGTACACAGGGTATTTATCACTGCAAATCAGGATACCCAATCCTTTGATACACATTTGGGTGGATCTCCTTTCTACTCCTTTCATGAAGTAGATCCATTCTACTGCACAGTCATGTAAAAAACAATTCATGAATGGAAGGCATGGGAAGAGGCACATCATCTCTTTCCACAGGAATAGGTCCAATGTTTTGACTCATTAATTCTACAATTATTCAGAAGAAAAAAAAAAAAGAGAGAAAGATCAAGGATGTTGGAGAAAAGAAAATACAGGTGGGAGAAGGGAGGAGGGAGCACAAGGACCCAAGTTATAGCATGATCACTTGCCATGGCTTTCATTTTGAGCCCATCCACTTGCCTTTTCCACTCTTAAGGATGGAAGCCACTTTCATCTTCCTTCTCTCTTACTCATCTCTTCAAGAGCTTGTTTGTCCCAAAAATATGAAGGATCTTGATTCAGAGTGTTGCCAACTATATGCTGCATTATAGATCACTTTGATCTTCATTTAGCTGTACCTCATTAGAGGAACATGTTTTGTTTAAGTAGTGATGAGGTTATTCATAAGTAATTCAGTGCCACTTAGAGAAAAATCAATTGTAGGAACATTAAATTTTCATTAAACATGGTAAATACAACCTGACAGTCAGCTGGTTTCCAATCTTATGTGTTTTACTGCAATATTGCTGTAAGTAACAGACTGAATGCAGGATTAGGTGGTAAAGAATATTTTGCATGGTTCAAGATAAAGGATAAAAGTGGGGTATTTTTCCACCAGCATTCACTCTGTAGGGATTCTCACTTACAGGACCATCTGCACTTCTGGAGATGCTGTGAGTTTGAAGTGAGTCGTGTGTGCAAGATGAGCAGATTGGAGCTGTCTGGGCAAAGAAAAATCAGACACACGGGGTTTTGTGGGAATATGACATATTTTGTAGCTCCTGTAGGCCTGGAAACATCACACACTGCAACTTCTTGCACTTCATTCTCTCTAATCCTCACCTTTTTCTGATGATTTTGACATGACCTCCATGTCTTCCTGTCCCATAACATTGATCTCGTCCCCCTCAACACAGAAATTTCTATCTGTTCTATCCCAAACCTCTTTCTCATTTCACACCAGTGTTTTACCTCCCCTCTCCTATTTGCTACTGCTCTAACTCTCTGCTGACATACCCAGTCATAGTCCAAAGTCCATACTTCCCCCACAGCTGACATACAGCTCACAGTCCTGTAAGAGACCCATCCTTAGCCCACATTTACCTGCACCCTGGTCCCACTCCTGCAATCTGACTGTGCCCTGTTTTGCTCACCTCCCATCCTCTTCCTCCCTCCTATGCAAGTGCCTGTTCTTCCCTTTTCCTTTTTCCACTCCTTGCATTTCTGCCTGACTTCCAGGCTTCTCCTCCCCTCTTCCCTCCCCAATCCTTTTCTTTGTTGTTTTTGGTCTCCAGTTTAACCAAGCCTTTAATTTTTTGCCAAAGAGCGAGCTGCAGGTAATTGTCCAATCGGCTGCCTGTCTCTGTCGGACACGCGTAGGGTGGTCCGCAGGCAGCCTGCGGTGAACAGATGAGTCTGGACTCTTCTTTTGATCTTTTTCTCAGGTTGTTTATTTTATCTTATCTAAAAAGTTCTTCTTCTGCCCAGCTGAGATCCGACCAGCAAGGCAGCCACACGCACACTCCCCGCCCCTGGGGCAGTAGAACATTCTTATACTGATAATTACGTATATGATATTTATAATTTTTCTCCAATTCCCATCACCTTTGTTGAACAGTGCACCTTTAGCATAAGCCAATCCAAAGTGCATACATCACACAGAAGATGGATGACAAGAAGAAGAAGAAGAACCACGAGGTCGGGCCTAAATCCTCCATCTTGTCTCCATCATACCCCCTTGTACCAGAATCCTAAAACCTATGTTCTAGTCTAAAAAGCATTTGTCCTTCACCATTTACACCTCAGAAACCTGTAAATCCTCATGTTGAGATAGCACGACTCTTGAAGGGTCAAGATCAAGCCACCAGGTACTTTTGGCTACATTCCAGGACTTCTGAGCCCCCCAGGGGCTCTCCCTGGGACTCAGAGCATCCGAGGTGATGCGCTGAGTTCCCACAGGTAATCCCTGCTGCTAGGAAGTTATGATGAAGCTGCTACTGGTTGTACATCCCTGGGCTGTAGCAAGGGGTAATAAAACTTCTCTCCCAACTACAGCAAAGAGGGCTGTGCCAAAGTCACACCAAGAGAGTCTTTCAAACAGAGCTTTATGGATGGAGCACAATCATCATTCAGCTTGTACTGACCGATATTTATGACATTCTGAGAATCTCACAGCTGGCCTTTCCAAGTTTAGCATGTAACAACAGCACAGCATGATCCTATAAATTTGAGTGCAAGGTTTACCTCAGCTCTTTCTGGTGATGTTTCATTTCTGCTTATCTATCACAACTAACTGACTGCTGCTCAGAATGGGATGTACATATGTGACACATCTTTCCCTGGTTCCTCTGATAAGTCAGTGTGTAGCAGTCAGTTGGGCACTGGTATGAGAAGAACCTGGATTTTACTTTACAGTTGCTGCCTGTCTCTTTTGTTCTGATACATCTGTCTAAGCATAGAAAATTATACTGTAGAAGTACAGAAAATCTGATTAGATATATGACTGCTTATTCTGGTGTCACAGATAAGTACAGCAATGCAGCTATACCATATGACAGCATTTTTACCTGTTCCAGCCTTTGGAAGGCATCAGCTACTGCTCTTCAGAACAATTCTATGCTGAAGTTTGCTCTTGAATTCTATAGGAGAGAAAGCAAATGCACACATTTTGCTGTTAGCACTTTGAGAGACTTGTCCGCCTGGATAGTGTCTGGAAAAAATATTTGATCTTGATCTTGATCCACCAAAATTAAAGAGAAAATCCTAATGTTATACAAAAGACCCCCACTGGCTGCTACAGAGATGGGCTGTGGTAAACACACCTCTTTGCTTCAGAATTCTGTATATTTAACACCACTGCCACTTTAAAATAAAGATGGCAAAATGACAAAACAAGTTTGATTCACAGACAAATCACCTTCAATTAACTTTGGAATATAAAAACCTGCGGTTCAAATACAACAACAATGCAATAAAAGATCTTGATCATTGTATTTTCCAAGATTTCACCTATAAAAAATATGAGAGTAATTTTCAAAAGAATGGTCTCTTGCACTGATACTTAAAACTTTTATGGAAGAAAAAAATTTTATTTGTATGTGAATACTGGCATATTATCAAGATAAGTGGTCTGAGGAATACAAACTAGATTATTGTCCTTATTATGATGTTTGCATCTACCTACCAGGCTGTTTTTCTTTGAGAAATTTTGAGTCCTGGTGAATGATACAATATTTTTCTACGCATTTCTAAGATGTTCCAAGGTTTCCTAAGAATTAACTGTTTCCACTGAGCAACAAACCTTTGAGTTTCAGAGGATCACTACAAGTTAACAAACAGCTGAAATCTGAGTGTTGAGTATTGTACTTAAAACCCTTTTCCCAACGACTTCCCAGGGATCAGGGAGACTGTGGACTCATGCCCTTCCCCTACTGAGCACACTCTCAGCTGACCAACTGAGTAACACTACTAATTCACTATTGCTAAGGATGATTGCTTTAACACATTAAAACCAACTATTTTATGCAGCCACAAGTTTGAACAGATTTTTCAATTCAAGAATATGCTACTTTGGCTCCTTCCAGCCTGTTTTAATGCTGACCTCCCTGGAGAGTTTCTAAATAGTTGTATGATTGGCAGTTTAGGAAAGCAAGAGAATTTCTGGCATTCTAGAAGCAAAGAAGATGTCACAGCAAGTTCAATCATTATTACTTCAAAAAATGTTGCCAACTTTTGATGGATGATATTTCAGAGCATGGGGTCATGTCACTTTGATTTGTTTTTAAGGATAAATAAAGGTGGGCTTGGTTCTTGTCCCCTTTTTTGCTGTTGTTTAAAAAGTAAGCTTCTGATCACATGCCCTAGCTTTCAGCATATTTATCTTTGCCTTGGTTAAGTGATGCATAGGTAAAAGATGATTTCTTGCTTGTATTCAGAAAAATTACTTAGTTCATGCAGTCCCCAGCAGAGAAGAACATCTCACAACAGAGAACAGTAGTGCTCTTCAGTGCCCTGCAATCAGCAGAGCCTTTGTGAGGGTATTCCTTTGTCTGCCACAATCTAGACACACAGATTAGTTTACAATAAACTGCAGCTGCTCATTTCTGTGTGATGAGGGGAACAGAAAGGTGCATTGCATCCATCTTCTGTTAAGAGCATAGAACTGCTATTAGTCAACTCTTCTGAATATTTTCTTTTTCAATGTGCTCGACAAGTTTTTACAAGACTCCTAATTAGGAAAATATTTTCTTGAATTTCTATGGGCAGTGAGTAAAAACTGAGTGAAGGTTGTGAGATCTGGCTTACTGTGGATAATTTGCTATTGCACTTCCAAAGACATATGTAAACTTTGCATGGTTTTTTAATGCCAGAGACACTGTTTTGATACTTAGAATGTTGGAGGGCTTCTTCCTAAGACTAGACAGGCATGAAGAGGGGCATTTTAGGCTGCTGTACCAGGTAAAATAATTTCATTAGGGCTGACAAAGCCAAACAACACAATAGCTGAATACAGAATATGATTTTAGAATATACAAAATATGCAGGAGCAAATATCTTTCTGCATTGGTATGACATCAAATAAAAGTATAGTAACATTTCTTCAGATTTATTTATAATTTGAGTATATCCCAACTCATTAAATCGTATGTGGTACCCAGATATTTTGAACTAAGCCTTTTGGCAATAGCTCTTACTTACTTAAATGGGATTTTATTTGCTGCTTGCTAAATTCTGAACAATTTCAAGCTTTAGAGTGAGAGATATGTTCAAAAGAATATCTATGGTATAATTTCACTGTTACCTTTAGTTTATATTTACCAAATAATGCTTAGGACAAATTCACAAATCCTTGGAAATGCATGGCTGTGGGAGCTTGATACTAATCCTTCATGTTAAAGACCACTCTCAAAGAAAGCAAAGTGTTACCACCAGGTTCATATTTGTATACAGTGAGAGTGAAGATGTTTACCAGCTTGTGTGAAGCCAGTTGCAAGCTTTATCTCCAAACTAACAGTGCAGGCACAAGGGATCCCCATATGAACATTATCATTAAGTAACTCAGGATGGCAGAGGATTTTTCTTCAGTCTATTAATTTGTATTTCCCTGTCACATGGATTTATAATTCATCCTTACTATGTGTAAGGATTAATTGCAAAGACTTAGCTTTAATTTTTTAATTTTTAGCTTTTTTAACTTTTTCTATTAAATTGCTGTAGATTCCTATGGAAAAATTAGACTAAGACTCTCTAAGCTTTGGAGAGGTGATCTGGATTTAAGAGTTTGAAACTTCTTACAATGGCCCTTTAAAAATTTGATACCCTAAACTAAAAAATGCATTGTAGAAGTTTAACTTAACGCTTGCTCTAATACAGGAAACTTCAAGAATATTTTGTTCTTATTATGTGTATTATGTATTATTATGTGTAGTTATGAATACATGTGTCAAGTCAGATCTCACACTAGCAGCACTTTGTATTTTATAGTACAGATTTATGAGACTTTTTTTCATGTCATACTTTTGTGAAGCCCTAAAGAGTTTGGAATTTAAGTTCTAGTGCTTCAGAAGTGCCTTCATCATCTTCAGAGATTTCCAAATTGGAATAGTGCCCATGAGAAAGATGGAGGGTGGAATAAAGAGTGGTTCTGGAGTCTTCCAATTCCACTTACTTTCCTTCCATTATATTGTTCTGCTTAGGTTTTGATCTCATTTTGCATTTGATATGTGAAAATGAGATTGACTTCTTGGGATGAGAACTCAACAGGGTATTTTTATTGATTGTTTTTATTCTAACCATGGAAGATGGAGGGCTGGAATCTGGACCTCGTAGACTTTCAAATCCATCTCTTTCACTGCCAAGAAAACTGCCTTACTGTTTATTCTGATCTGTCCTATTGAAGCAAAGATGCCGTGGAACATTCAGGAAGGACCCTTAAGAGGAAAGGAAATCTACATTCCCAGCAGATAAGGTAGTTTTGAGGGAGTCATGGGCTTGATTTTTTGTGTCCAGCACTGTTTTCTCTTTGGTAAAACCCTCTGTCCAATACATAGATGGTGTGACTCAATCTTTGGAGTCCTGTATACCTCCTCTCTTTTGGTGAAGACCCTTATCTAGTAGGTCTGTAGTTCTGTGTTCCAGCTGCCTTTTCTACAGCAGTTATGGTGAGGTCTGACTCTGCTAGTGACAGACTGAGTGTGAAAGTATGGATATCCCTTCACACTTCCCATCTGCATCCTAATGAGGAACAGAGACTTCCAGAGCCCATCACTTGCCTGTAAGCTTGTAGGTCCCAAACAAAAAATGTAGACATTGAAGGAACTTTGAGATCAAGAGGCCAGATGCAGTAAATACTACCTGATCAGTCTATATCACACTGCTCCTGAATATTTTGGTGTTTTGGAGATAGTGTTTATTTTTTCCTCTATGCCAATTCATGTTTTGAAGCTCAGACCAAACAGAAACTGGATAGCCAGAAGAAAAAAAACAGTTTTGAGGAGTGAAACACTGTCAAAACAATATTTTTCTCAGTTGCATTAGATTATAAAGTGTAATTACTGGAAATTTCTCACCTTACCTTATTTGCCCCTTGATTTCCTTTCATTCGGAAGCACTGCTCTGACATTCCAGGCTGGCTTTAATGCACAAAAATCCTTCTAATAAATTTCAGTCTTGTTTCAGATATTGCTACTGTGCTGGAACTGCTCTTGAGAGAGTTTGTAATGAGGATCTGTTGCTTCAAGCTAACTGAGAAGCTCCTTCTTTCATTGTCTTGATTTATCAGCAGCCTTTGATGCTGTTGATGATGGGGCCCTATTACATTGCCTTCAGCACCTCCTGGGTTTTCCAGGCTCCACGCTGCCCTGTTTCACATCTTATTTAATGGACCCCTGTCTCTACAGTTATATACTGCAGTTCTCTTGTCATACTGATGCCTGAAGCTGGGTTGTGCAATTGGATTTTGATGGTGCAATTTGCCATGACAGCACGGCAGTGTAGTAAAATTCTCACTTTTGTTTGTTAATTTTTTATATATAATGCACACCAGGTGTGCAAGAGCGATAATCATTTGAGAAATTATGCAGCTGCTTGTTTATGGATCTGTATGATAATGTGATCTGTAACAGTACTTGACACTTCCATGTAACTGACTTAGGTTCTAAGACCATATGGTGTTAAACTTGCAGGTTTTATGTTCAGAAAAAGCTATTTTAAAACAATTTTAAAAGGTTTATTATATTACTACATGTTTTTTGGGGTTTTTTTCCCTTCTCATTACCATGCCTTGAAAGAAAGGTGTTCTTCCTGTTAACAAGCAGTGTCTGTTACATACAGACTTTCCTATTTGCATCATTCATTGATTTTAATGTGGAGCCAGTAAATTAGCAATGGAGCTTGGACATCAGAAAGGTAAATGTGGAAAACATCACAAGGTGAAAGTTTGCTCTCTGTCTCTGCTTCTTACATTCATAGGCCAGAGACACCTTTCTTTCTATTGTGGATTTCCTGCCATTCATCCATTTCATACTGTCCTGTTCAACAGAGCAGATCTATCTCCTCTCTGCTGCAGGGATTTTTCCAAAATGACCAAAAAATACATGTGGAATCCTCCTCATGCTTGGTATGGAAGTTTCTCCAGTGCATGAAGAACAGCCTTCATTTGTAATGCCAGCTTCAGACCTTCTTCACATATTTTTTTCCCATATAAAGTCTAATCTCTAACCTAATGGGGTATTATTCCCAGGAAGCAAGATGCCTACTTGTAATGATATGATAAAATTTCCTGCTGCATGGTTTTCTGATGGATTCCTACAATTTTTCTTTGCTAGTTTAAAAACCAGTGCTTGTGGCTGTGGAAGGCTGCTTCCAGTGGACAAGTAGTTATGCCTGCACTGCTAAATAAAAGTGCCAGCTAATAAGCCTGAGCTCTGCATCCCAGACCACTTACTGGGTCAGTGTTAGCATTTCTGAGCTGAAGCTTGGCTGTGCACTCCTAAGCAGTTGAGAGGACTGCATGGACACAGAACAGTGGGCTCTGAAGGGATGGACTCAGGGGCAGGTGCTGCAGACCCAGCCACCCAGTGCCAGCCAGCCTCAGGGCCAGTGCATGGCTATCATTTATGCTTTGTTCATTTTAGACACAACTAATGAAGCTGCATCTTACTAGAAAAAAAGCCTGAGGGGACAGATGGTGGCTGCTACCAGAGAAAGCCAAAGGCAGTTTAGGGTTAATAACTGGAAACTTGCTGAGTCAGACCCATTAATGGGTCTCTGCTAGAAAAAGAAATTGAGCAGATGAGGGTGTATTTCTGCAGCACTGGCAATTGCATTTGGTTTTCTCTGAGCTGGAGAAGGTGTAAACAAATGACACCTACCAGCCTTCTCTGCAATGACCTTTGCATCCCTGTGGGCAGAGCTTCCACCCTGGTTCCTCACCTTCAGCTGGGCTAACTAAGCAACTGCTTAACTTATTGCAAATTAGCCCAGATTTTTGGTTCTTTGGGAACCTTCTTATTTCAACCTGACCTTCAGCATGCTAGGACATTATCAACATCAGGTTTTTTTCCATATTAGAGATGCATTCACAGGATAAAATTCAGTGAGATTTGTTAAGGTATGTAGCTCCAATGTTTTGGTTCAGCTTCATTTCTGCTGCATTATACTCTGCACTTTCCATTAGTGAAGTGTAATTTAAAAATGTGGGAAGAAGCCCCTTTTTGAAAGCACTTGCTATCATCTTTGTATGGCCTTCACTTCCAAATGTGGCAAAGTAAGGCAATGTGGAATCCATTCATTAAATGACACATTAAGCAGCCAATGCCTTTTTTTCTATATTGCCTGCAATAAAATATATTCAAAGCACTTCATATTTCATTAAAATTATCAGTGAAATGATTTTCATCTAATGTTATTTCTGCTTTTAATAAAAAGGCCCTGCAAAATGAATAACTGAACATTTTTCCTTCCTTTCTTTCTCTTTTTACAATTATGATATTGAAAATATCCCACAAGTGAGGGAATGACCCATAAATTGAGTTATGAAGGTCATATTCTATGAAGAGCAGCTATTTTCCATATATCTTTAAAGGCAAAATCATTGTGTATAAGCTGGTTTAGTTTACAGTGAGTCTTTAACTGTGCTCTGAACATAATATGACTGTTTACAGTAGACCATGCTGACTTTGAAGTGTGTTTCAAATACCTGTATGTACTCTATCGTTGCTCTTTTTGCATGCACTGTGGCCATTTAACATTGTAACAATAGGTTTTGCCAAAATTGTCAAGTTTAAAGCAGTCTTGAAAGCTTTTCCTGAAAGTCAGAGCTGTGACAATTAGATTATTTCACTGTGATGCAGTTCATTGTTTACTGATTAGAGACTTTGAAATCAGAGAAATTATTAAATCTGAAATGGTCATATAGGAAAAAAAGACTTTGCAGACAGAATAATTATATTTCTTTTGATCTTGGGCTTATTGTGAATATAGATAAATGTAAGCTTTGCTGCAGGTATCTCAGATGAGTGTCAGATGCCCTGGAAAGGCTGAAAGTGGGAGTATAGCTCACCCAGGAGTTACAAAGAATATCAAATCTATGGGGTTAGTGGAAATAATCTGTATTTCTAGAAACAAAGATAATTCATAGAAATGTGTTTAAAATAATCATACAACAAATAAAAACAATGGTTTTCTTTTAAGTAGTCAAGTGATGTTTTAATGTTACAAAAGAAGATCTTTGGAAGCTTTCAATAAGGCAGTTAGTTGTCATTCTCTCTAATTTTGAATGTTAACATAATAAGAACAGGTCATATCATAGAAAGGAAGTTATGAGAAACTGTTTGCCCTGAAGCAGATCAACAAGGATTAATATAAAGCACGCAGGTTAATCACACAATAATGTGCTATTTTTTAACAGCTTTAATATGATCTGTAATTATAAGTATCCCATCTGCAGAATTAGGAAAGAATACTCAGATAAAGACAGAAAAGAAATTAAAGTTGGGTCAAGGAATTAAAAAAGAAGAAGAAAAGAATAGGCAATTATTTCTTTGCACTACAATTTGGAAAGTCACAGCTATATTCCATTCCAGACTCCTGTGAGGAAAAGCAGACAATGAAGTACAAAGCTGAAGTAGTGCAGAGGAATTCATGCACTGGAGAAAATCGTACAATGAGACAAATAATTTGTTGACTTCTTCTTTTAATGATGAGAAACTAAATCTTCTGTGTTGAATGGTCTTCCTGAGCTAAAAGATGATCTTCTTCATGTGTTAGGGTTTAGAACAGCAACACTCCAGGGTCAGTGAGGCTGATGAGCCCCATACTTAAGCTTCCTGGTCTGTTCTGTTCGAATGCTGTTTATCAGAGTTTTTGCAGGCCACCTTAATTCCTTTCTCTTAGATCAGCCTGCTTAGCTTCTGCACCTCACATGCTGCAGGTGTCCCCTTAGAGATACCAGGGCTCCAGCCTCATCAGTGCCCTGCCGAGACCTTTATCTGCTGCAGGCAGAGAGATTTCTGATTGGATTAAAGATTGATTGTTCACTAATCACAGCATCTAGACAGGCAAACAGGCAGCTTGTGGTCAATGGAATCTTGTAATCAGTGCTGGGATAATAACATGCATGCAGCTGGGATTGTTGAACAGCAGGTTTCAACACACAACCTCCATACTCAGGAAAAAAGACCATTTACACCTTAGACATCTTAGAGAATAAATGGATAGTCAATTTGCCAGCGGGAACATCAGTTAAAAGTATTTCCCAAACCATTAAACCTGCTATTCTAATACTGTAAGTACCTTCATTTCCAAAAGCTATCTGTAAAGGTCTTCACAAAAAGTCCACAAAAAGAGCAACAGGCCAATGGCTGCATGGTCGTAACAGCCTCAGAGGTGTTCAAAATTTGCCAGTTTCCAATTCTATCAGCCAAACACTACAATGAAGTTTTTCTTACCTTGGATCAACTCGATTTGAGACCAGCAAATCTCCTTGAGGTGAATTTGCCCCTGACCCCTCAGCTCATTGTGGAACGCAGCCCTTGCGTAAGCGGACGGGTGAGATAAAGAGAACCGCAGAGCAAACCGTCTCAGGGGTTGATTTAAGCAGACATGTGTTCATATGCCTCTGAAAAAGAAATCACCACACACATAAACACATCCCTCCAGAAAACAGATGGTTCTGCAGCTGAGAAAGTGTGCTGGTGGCTCGCTGTTTGAGTGTGGGGAGCAGTGATGGGTGAGTGGCCACTGGAATTGTCATTTTATGCCATTAAAATCAGAGGTCTGAGCATGTTTTGACACTACTGACTGCTACTTCTCACACAGATATTCTGTTTTGGAGGAAAAAGGCTTCTCTGCTTTTTGAAAGGGGCAAGGGTGGCAAGGGAAAAATCACCTAGTTTTGTTCCTGACTGGATTTTCCACAGAACAGGTATTCAACAAATATGAGAATTAGGAGCCACTTTTGGAAAAGTCTGCTCTGCTCACACATATTTTGGAAATGCACTGGTTAACAAAACAAAACAAAACAAAACAAAACAAAACAAAACAAAACAAAACAAAACAAAACACAACACAACACTTTCCTTTCTTTCCCCCCGCCCCCCCCTCCAAAGATTAGGAAAATTACATCTTCTTTAGGGATTCTGTCAGCATAAACCAACACATAGGCTCAAATATATGAGGTGTTTTAGGATTTTGTCAGCAGACAGTAATAGGGACATGGGCAACTGGATGGCATTTCTAGAGATCATTTTTTTCTTTCAACTGCTGTGTGTTAAACAGAGCCATGCTTCAAATTATGTGCATTTGAAAACACCAGCTAGAACTGTAAAGATTTGCCTCTGCTTCAAAACCAAACAAAACTGTATGCTGAAAAACTTTTAACAATCCATAGCATGGCTTTTTCTTGCCTGCATATTTAGGAGTATCATCTGATTTTTCAAGAAATTGCACAAGAATATCTTGTTGCATAAGTTTGGATGGGAGGCTGTGCAGCCACAGCAAGTATCACTATAGTACAGTGGGATAGCAAACATGTGAAAGCATTCACACTTTCAGTGAGGAGTGGTAAAATATATTTCAGCATTTTCTTTAGTGTGTAAACATGTGCAGATAATGATTATCTTGTGCTCTCAGTTTGCAAGTTATAATTACAATACCTGAAGAAAGGCAACAGTGAATAGAATTCTAATCACAGAGGGTGGCTGCTACCTCGCAGAAATTCAGGTAATATTTATTTAATTTTTAAAATTGAGCATTTCCTTAAAAATTTACAGTATGAATACAATTCAGAGATAAGGGATACTCTATTTTCAGTTTTTCATTATGGAATAGAAAGCTTTTAAAAATTTGTCAAAAAGCTAACATTTATGTTAAACTAAAGAACCATTAATTTCTCTTTTATTTTACACCTGCTTTTTCTAGCCAGCAAATTATGAAGCTTTTTCTAAAATTATAGAAAAATTATAAAGCAACAAAACAAAGCAAGAAACAAACACTAATCATTCTGTAGGCTTAACCAATTCTTTTGAGTAAAAATTGTGGACTTCAGGCTTGACAGTAGGTTTTACCACAATCAGATTTTCTTTACTACAGGAAGACTGCATACAGTGCCTCCATAAATGTTGTATCATTTAAAGACTCAGGGTTGGATTAGATAGCTTTTAAGGATCCCTTCCCACCCTGAACTATCTATGATTCTATGATGCCTTCCAAAATGGGAGGGAAGACTGTCCCTCTGAAATGAAAAATTCCTTTTGTCCAGTTCCCTGTATGGAGCTCTGCAAGGGAGAATACAACTTCAATTGGGACTAAAGGCAGAGGCAAGTGGCATCTCCTCCTCCCACATGGTGTCCCAGGTGTAAGTGAGGATGAGGTCTTCCTCCCTCAGGACCATGGAGGCAAAGGCAGAGAGTGTAGAGAGGAGATGACAGAGCACCAGGAGACTTCCTGAAGAGGATGGCAGAAAAAAGACTGGTGTTAATCACATCTTCCACTTCATGAATGATGACATAACAGAACTGAAAATCCAGGAGTTACCAGTGACATTAAACCTCTGCTGAAGTATTTAATGCCATATGTGGATACTATATAGAAGGGAATATATCTAATAAGAACATATGGAACTGCAAAAGCTTTTAATTTCACTTATTGTTTTAGTTTTGCTTTAGGAAAAAAAAATCCTTGTCAGTTGTTTCACATCTGGAAGTAATCTCCAAAGGGAAAAGAGGCATTGGTTTTGAAAATTAAAATAATTGATTTTTCCTTTCGGCATTTTAAAAAGTTGGCATAAGTTTGTTCATATTCTTATTATCTTATCCATTTCTGTCTCCCTTGAATTAACTATTCTTATATTATATTGTTCTATTCTCTTAAATCCCAAATCCAAGCTTGAAATTAAGTTAAAATTTTTCATCCTCCTCGTGATTCAAATACTGGCAGTACAACTATTGCAGACTCTAGTAAAATCAGTGAAAATCAAACTTCTTGTCCAGTTTGTGTTCTACCCAAAAGCCATAAACATGCATGACCTTCCAAACATCTCTAAATAAGGACTGTTTCACTATAAACTATATAACAGCATATATACATCCCATGTCTGCCCAGGTTGCTCATACCAATATTAAGTTTTAATCAATCCCATTGGGTAATTTCAAAAAAATCTAATTAAATTCTTTATAGAACATTTACATTCATTTTTACATTGAACTTTACATTCATTCACTCTCATCTCCTGAACAGAAACAACTCTGATTGAAATCTACATGAAATTCCTTTACACCAGGAAGGTACTGATTTAAAACAAGACCCATCTATTTACCCTCATTTAGTTACAGATTGCCATAAAGAAATCCATATTTAGCACTTAAACTCGAGGGGGAGAGGGAAAGTTGGAAGTCAGCATAAGATATGAATATATGTGATAAAAATTCTGTGTCAATGATCACTGCCTTCTAATAGAGTCATTGAAGGTAAAGGTTGTCAAAAAGAGAAAAGTTCCCCATCATTTAATGTTCTGCTGATCAAATGCTAAAGTAATAATTTCCCTCAGTGTTGCAAAATTGGTATGAAGTTGGAGAAAGAAGGGAAGGTGTTCTTCAAAAGAATAAAATACCCATTTCACTGCTAAAGATGGAAGAGCAAAGGCTTTCAACCTGGTGGATGCTGAAAGTAAAGTGGCCTCTAGGCATGAACCCAGCAAGGAATAAAATTGAAGCCAATGAGGAGGTGTGCTAACAAGTCCTGAGAAATCAGGGGAAATCCCTGAAGTGATACTGAGAGCTGGACAAGATGAGGGATTGAGCCAAGAGCTCCATCAAATATAAGTGAAAAAAGTCTGAGTAAGTCAATATTTATGAAGGGAAAAAAGGGGAAGTTTCAAGGGTGAAATGAGGTTTGGACCTTGGGTGATATCCTACAAAGCAAAGTCATAATATCGGCAGGTTTGGATTTGAAGTGGACTAACTGAATAAAACCCTGAATGCACTTCTGTTAAAAAAGTAGATCATACTCTGCCCTAAGATTACTATCTCTATGTAGCACAATATACTTAGTAAATACAATGATGAATAATTTATAGTTTCATTTGTTTCTTTTATATCTGAATGCAGTTTCCCTAAGCAAATCACCAGTGGTCATGGCTTTTTTAATAAAGAAATTGCTAGCTTGTACACCTTGTGAGGAGTTTAGAAATGGTTTTGCTCCTTGGGAAACAAAAAAGCAAAAAAAAAAAGAAAAAGACAAGTCCAGTGTCAGGATGTTATACATCTTATTTCAGACAGTTATGTTGTTTGATTATTCCCCACAGACCTGAGAGCAGAACAGAGTTTGATCCAAGGGAGGCTGAGGGCAACTGGGAAAATATCTTTTATTATTCTAAAGGAGAATTTTCACTGGAAACAGAGGACTTGGGATAGGCAGTATAGGAAAAAAAAATAGCAGGATGGTGTTTCAAAACAAAATCAAAATATATTGTAAAGTAAATAAATAGTAATACCATAGGGATTT
>VZRH01007340.1:124199-170668 GCA_013397555.1 Urocynchramus pylzowi | reverse complement strand
TAAAATAGGGTTTTTTTGCCTGCAGACGCGGGGGAGGGGGGGGGGGAGGTGTTGCAGACAATAGGATCTGATATATGGATTTGTTTCTTAGTGTATTTGTTTGTTGTCTTGTTTTTAAGCTGAAAAATCTATTTATATCCCTTAGGTCTTCACGGAAAACTCTTCTTCCAAAGTTTTTAGAGAATGTCACAAATGGAGCTCTATAGCATAGTACAGGGATTGTAGAAGCCACATAAATTTCTTTCCAGTCTCTTAATATAAATGACATTAACTTTCTATGTCTTCATTTTTCTCCTGTTTTTATTGCATGTTGCTCTGTGTTACCTGTAGTAATCCCAGCTGTTTTGCAAGAAGGCATGTGAGGTACTAACTCACCAGTGGGGAGGATCTCACTGATGTTGAGCTGCTACATTATGAAAGACTTCTCTCAGCTAGAATACCAAACTGAAGAGCTTCTTCTTGGATAAAGTCCATTCTCACACTAGATAAACAACTTTGAGGAGTAAGAAGTTTATTTTATAGTTTAGTGATAAAATGGAGACAAGATTACTTTGTTTACTTAAGAAAAAAAAAAACCACTATCAGTGTTCAATGTTATAATTTTCTGTATTATCTCCTGCATTTGGAAATATGAATAGATAACAATGGATTTTTAAAGATTAAGGTAGTTTCCTAGTGCAGTCTGATGTGATTGTAACTTGAGAATCCACAATGCCATCAATAAATATGTGGAACAATTAAATGCAATAGAAAAATTTAATTATAAAGACCCAGAACATGAAGTATGTAGTGCTTAGTGGGTTTGGACCATGATGCTTACACAGCACACATAGCTGACTAATTAATCTAGGGTTTTCCTCTTTGCTTTTTTTTTAAAGCAGCTATGGCACTTAATTACGTACCATTTCCTCTCTTCCCTGCTGTCATAAATATTGTTACTTGTCCTACAGGATGGCATGGTTGTGCCTTACTAAGCAATCTCTGACATTAATGGAGGGAATCTAAATAAATTATATAGGTTGCATGGAAATAGATATGCATATAATCATGCAGCAAATCACAGTCTTCCTTATCAACAGCATCTTGAGATTATTGCTGTGTTTCCATGAAAGAGCCAGCTTTTACTAGTTTGGAATCCCATTTTGCAGGTACTCCTATTTGCCTGTATATTTTGGTTCAAAGAAACACACTAAGGCCAGAAAGGTTTCTTATATATATATAAATATATATAAATATATATTAAAAGGACTGGGATCTTTCAATCTATATTATATAGAGTATATTTTAAAGGACTGGAATCCTGCAGAACTATTGCACTTGTTCCTGTGGAAAATGATGCTGCAGTTCCTGTAATATAGGAACAAGCCCTTCTGCAAAGGTGTCTGCTTGTGCATAAATGCAGATAATGTTATTTATGTCTGTAGCTGGATGTGACTCAGATGATGATCCTATGTAACATGCAACAAGCTTCTGCCTGTTCAGTCCCTGTTAGGTCCAAGTGATTGCTCAATTCCCATCAGTCCTTGACAAAGCCTGCTCCCTTCCTGTGCCTTTCAAGTGCTCAGCAGCAGGCACAAGATGAAACCCTGACTCCACTTCTGCACACAGGGCACAACAGGGAGCTCACACATTGAGCCACAAGGCTCCAAGTGATTAGATGGGTGAATTCCCATGTCTCCTACATGAATTCACCTTTCTGTATCCCTTAAGACAGGAGCAATAGCCCAGCAGTAAATATTGTTCCATATATGACCTTAACCTAATCAAATGCTAGGGGAAGTAAGGGGCCTTCAGTGGACTGTGATTCAGGATTGTGCTTTTGCTGTAAATGAGCCATCTTGAGCTCCAGAACTGGCTTTGTTAAAAAAATCTCAAAATATTAAGCCTCTCACTTATCTCCTTCCCCCTGAGACAGATCTCTAATGATGAAGTATTAACTGGTAGAAAAGATGCATTTACTGCTCCTCTCTCAGACTGCTCCTTCAAAAAAAGTTTTGCCCATTGAAATGTAACTGGAAACACTTCAAATGTTATATCATGGGATCTAGATCTGATGTCAGATGCTTCACAGTTCTTTATCTTCATTGAATCACTGCTGATACTTCCATTCTTTCAATGTCAGGAAATATATATTTTTGGAAATAGAACTATATGATGTGGTAATCCCATCTCCAAACAATAAGACTATGGAAGACTTAAAACCACTCACCAAGTCTTCAGGGTTGTACAACCATGAAAAAGGCAGAAAACTCATGAGGAGCCAAGAGTGGAATTAACAAAGTGATTCCTTAGGTCATGACATTCTTTGACTACTGTATTAATTGACCTTTTTTTCAACTGAGTGAATTTCCTTTCTTGAATAAAATTGCATGGGCCATAAATAAGAATTATTTCTTCCTAAAATCTGGACATCTGTACGTCAGGACAAACACAAACCCGTAATCATGCAGACTGACAAAATTAATTAAATGCACTCAATTTGATTTTGGACATCTCAGACTCAATGAACGGATCCCTAATAGCAATGGATTTTATAAACAACCCAATACATAGGGTTTATAATGTTACCTTAAAAAACAAGACAATTTGTATGAATCCTTTTCCTTAGAAAAATTTGGATGTGTTTCTCTAAAATCAGAACCTGGTCTTTATCTTTCCTGCCCTACCATACATTATCTCTAATTAAAATTGGTTGAGAAAGACACATACAGAAATAAGTCTGTAAGAAGCAGAACAAATTGTATTGGATTGGTTGTATTAATGAAAAGGCATTTCAAAAACAAGCATTCAATATTATCATTTTCAACTGAATGCTTGAATAGGCATTTAACAAGATAATCAGATTTTATTAAAGAATAAAAGTAGTGTTATACCACAGGCATCTAACCTTTTCTTTATGTGATAATTATAAATGAAGATTCTATAACAACTGCCCAAAAAGACATGAAAAATTGAAGTGTGATGATGGAAATGCTATATGGGAGCCCACCATGTGACACAGGTAATCCTTATTGGTTTTAATGCACTGTGCAAACATCAAATATAACAAAAATTTTATTTCCTCTGGGTCTGTGAGTCATGGTCAAAAATATACTCTGCTGTGCAATAAAGGGCTCATATTGCTGCCCTTTTGCTTGCTAGCACAGTAGTAAGGTCTTTGAGCAGTAGTGGCCACCTTTTTCCACAAAATATGTAGGTATAGAATATCTTTGAAATCTCTGCCTATTAAGTTCGGCTGAAATTGGCCAAAGAATCCCAGAAGTTTTAAAGGTGACAGTTAGAGGAGTAAATACATACATAATTCTCAGGAAACTGGGTGGAAGAAATGACTGCCCAAAATAGACTGGGTCATACAAGAACGAGATGAAGTTTGTGCCAGTGTCAATTACTACATAAATTTAGTGATATGATTCACACTGACACATTTTATATTTGTACTGGTGATTTTCACTGACATTTAACTCAAATATGTAGCTCCATGGAGGCAATGAAAACTTGCACATGTAGAATAGTGAAATCCAGATTATTTTTTTAATACTGAATGATAAGTCTGAACTACTTATTTTACTGTTAAGGATTTGGCATGATCAAATTCTGTGTGATAAATCTATCTCCCAGACAAAATCCATCACTGGCACAAATTCCTCTTTACTTTGAACTCATAGTTTTATTTATGGCTATAATTTGATCAATGTTTTGAATAGAAGGCTTTATACTCTATCTGTTACGCCAAAAAAAAAATAGAACATGATTTTCACTGTGTGATGCATGTGAGGAGCTAATACCAAATGCTGCCATCTATTACTCAAACACAGCTCTGCTCACTGAAATGCATATGTGAAAATGTAGTGTGTAGTTCCATTTCACATCTGAGGTATACTGCTGCCAAAAGGGGCTGCTGATCCACTCTCTGGTAGTCACACATTCTTCTTGTCCTTGCATAGGGTGCAGAAACTAGAAGACAACAGGATGGAACTGAAATATATGTGTCACAGGTTACTTTTATGTCATGTAAGCCAGCCAGCCTCTCCTACAACATCCTAAATGTTTTCTGGCAAAACTCCTCAATGATTCACTGAAAGTAACATGTAATTGGAAGCTGGAAAGTAAGAATAAATTCTTTCTGTTCTTGTTTTCAGAAGATAAAGAAAAGGGAAGTATCTTCTTAAACTACCCAAATATGAGCCAATTGCAGTTCCTATGTCTGAGCTCTGACGTATTTTCAGCTTTTACTATCTGACCTTTTTGACTTAGCAGAGTGTATCTACCTTGGTGTGGCTCTGTGCATATGGAAATAAAACCCTTCCATGGCAGGTCTGCAGATGTGGCTGAGTCTATACATAAGCAAAGCAAATAGTTGTGTAATGCAGCAGACAATTTGGAGAAAAGGGATAAGTTGTAGCTTCAAAGACAGAATTTCCCAGACATCTTTTTAAGAGAATTTGATCCCTCAAAAATTTTAATGAGGTCAGTAACAGAAATTGAGGACTATCATGTGCTGTTGAGTTTTAAATAAATGTAGAAGTATCTACATGAGGATCCATCAAAGCACGTTAAATCGACCATGTGGCTGAGTTTTTTGTGTTTGTTTGTTTGCTTGCTTGGGTTTTTTTCTCCTGGAATTCAAAGGCAGATTGTGTACTGTTCACTTTTGTAACTGAGATGGAAGAATAGGAAATGGAATATTGGCTCAGGATCTAACCAAGACTCAGTCTGGTGGGAGCAGCATTGAGAAGGTGTTGCTGTGTGCCTGCCCAGTTCTGATATTCTTCTAAGTATCTTTAGTGAAGAATATATAAAAATAGTTGGAGGAAATCCATATTGAATAACGAAGAGCCCTTGAAAAGGAAGTGGGGGTCAGAACTAAGAATTGATACAAAAATGCACAACAATAAATGAAGAAAAGGACAGAAAGGATGTTCAAAGGAAGGAATCAATAGAGTATCCCTGGCTAGACAGCACTCCCTAAGAGCATCTGAGGATCCTGTGGGTGCCACCCAACAGAGCTATGCAAAGAGCTGTGATATCACTGAGGACCAGAATTAGACTGAAACCTCCCTATTAAGTTCCCTCCACATGGCTACAGATGGAAGGAGATTAAAGAGAGAAGTCCTTTGCTTTTCTGGGAGAATCTGTAAGCAGAAAGTTGCAGCAATAAGTTTATCCAGAATATCAGAAAATCCAGAGAAGATGAAAAAGGGCTGAAGTCTGGTGCAGGGAACCTAAGTAATTAAACTTTCCTCTTGCTACAAGATGGAGCAGAAAAGTGAAATGAATTTAAACTGACCCACGGGAACATTTTCCAATGGAAGACTTCAGAATTAAAACAGAATGAAGCCTACCCAAGGAGGACTTCTTTTAACATTTTTGGTGATAAGATACCTTGCTTTTTGGTGTTTAGATGGGGCAGAAAGCTGAGGAAATTGAGTGCGAATGATGCATTCAGTCTGGAGTTATCTGGCTGGACAGTGTTTTTGTCTCTGCTAATTGCTCGTGTGACCTTATGGGATCCTATCAGAGTGATCTCTGTTGGATTGGGAACTAGGAGCAAATGAAGGCTTCTCTTCCAGAAGTCTTCTGACCATGACCAGTCATGGTCAGAAACAGCACATAGAGGTGTATTTTGCAGGTGGCACACTAGGACAGTTCCCCTTCTAAGCAAGAGAAAAACTCAGAATGTATCTGACTAGCTGCCTCCTGGGCTGCTCATATTACAACACAAATCATGGGAACATCCAACATACATTAGGGCTCTCTAAACGAAACTGAAGTAAGACAGTCTTGCTGTTGCTGCAGATGTTGCTTCATCTACTGCTGCTACATCTCCTAATAAAAGCAAGACTTGGGTTAAAATGATTGTTCCTAGTAAGTTCTCATTTTCTGACATTGGTGCAGGGACAGCAGTTCACGGCCTCTTGCCTTGGGCTCTGCCACCCAGAGCTCAACCTGCAGCTCCACAGCAGCTGCACATTGGGGTAGCTGCACCGAGGAAGAGGAGTACATGATGCTTATTTCTTTTTAAGACAAATCCATTGCAGAGACTTGAGTGGTTGAAGTCACAAATCCCCAAGGAAATAAGTCAGGAGAATGTCAAGTGTACAGAAGCAAAGCCACATGTGTAGGCTGCCATTAGCTTTATCATTAGTTTGAGATTTATCAGAAGTCAAACCTACCTGATTACAAACACGGTAGTGTTTAAGTAGCCAATAAAGCACAAGTACACCTGTCAGTGAAAGTACAGGTTTTTCACTCTCTGAAAAATTATCTGAATGTAACAAATATTTTTTTATCTTCCGATGAAACTCTTTTCACAGTCTCATGATAAAAAACTATAATCGCCCTATTGTTATGAAATTCCTCGTTAGCTTACTTAATAATAATTTCCATAGACATTTCAACAATGACTTATGTCCCTGTTGAACCCTGGAGTAGATGACCTTGGAGTGCAAACTGTCAGTAATAATGTCACATACCATTTTTTTCCCCACCGTTCTGAATTACAGCAATGATTTGAGAACGTGAACCATCCTGCTGGAGTGCACTGATGCTGCAGTACTGAGGACCTGTGTGTTGAGGAATGCACTCGGTGCAGCTACCCCAATGTGCAGCTGCTGTGGAGCTGCAGGTTGAGCTCTGGAGGGCAGGGCCCAAGGCAAGAGGCCGTGAACTGCTGTCCTTGCACAACAAAGGCACAAAAAAGGCACAACAAAGGCACAAAAAAGGCACAAAAAAGGCACAAAAAAGGGACCTGTGGCCAGCCAGGTGAGGGACATCCAGAGATGCGGCAGGAGCTGAGAAACCAGACTTTCACACATAAGGGTATAAAACCCCAGGGGTTCCTTTGTTCAGGTTCCTCTTTGGAAGCACTAGCTCCAGCCGTTACTCAGTTGATGCACCATTTTAAGGATCCAGACATCTAAAACTCTGCTATGGGAAACCTGGAGTTGAGCCAGTAAAAAATCTTGTCAAACTGCAAGAGAGTGCGGGTATGGCTGCAAAGGAACCTCAGTCTTAGCTCGAGGGGGTGAGACTGTGACTGTCAGAGCTGCTCCCAGATGGTCAGACAGGACACTTTCCTTAACATTTACTCTTGGCCATGCATGTAAAATAAACATGCTGTTCAATATTTTGATCCCAGTTTTAAAGCAACTCTTTGGTGGCACATTCTGCAGCTTTTTTTATTTCCTTTTCAAGATTTCTTCTAAGACTTCTAGAGGAAGATTACTTAGAAAATGAATTTCCTTTAAATAAAGCAACACCTTTTGTTAGACATGGAGTGAATTTAGACCCTGTGTGCATCCACATTGCTAAGCATGCGTTGTGAAAAGAGCCCTCAGCACTGTACCAGTTTTCTGGGTCTTGTCATCTGTGTGATACACCATCACAGTCTGGGAAAAACAGTTGTATAATTTTGCTCAGAAAAAGTCTTAGGGGATATTTCATATAAAGAGATTTTATTCACTGACTATGATATGAGTCAAAATCTCTTAGACTTGTTACCATAGCTATTCTTGACTGCTACTGCTGGTATTTTCTATACATATAAAATGTACTTTCGTTCAGAATTCAGGGATGAATTCTTGTAAAAAGCTTCAATAAATGATAGAAATACATTTCCTGCCTTTACATATAATTATGCAAAATAAGGATCTTCAATTTTAAACTTACTCTTCATTCTAGCACAGAAAATATGCTCTAAGAAAGGGTAGATGATATCATCAGTTGGAGTACTGCTGTATAACTAAGGATAAAAATTGGGGTTTGAAAAGATGTCTATCATTTATTGAAAAAGCAGGGATGTACAGGGACTCAGTCTATTAAAAATTTCTGTAGATAGTGTTATTCTATGCTTGTAGCAAACTCAAGTTTTTGCTGCCACTCCCACATCTCTAAACCAGGAACAAGCAGAAATATGGAGAGATTCCACTGATTGGCTGGCAAAAGGAAGCAGAACTGCCCTGCCAGCCTGCAGCTTCATGAACAGTTTGCAGGGGAAGCTGCTCCATCAGGTATTACTTATTGAGGTCTTAAGATGAGCAGATATCCAGATGAAATACTTGCAATATGAACAAAAGAGTTTGAGTTTAATTTAGACAAGAGTGAAAGTGGGTTAGAAAAGCATATATGTTGAAACAAATGCAAGGATCCATTAAGTCAGTTAATGTTGTCCTTAAGGTTGCCACTACTGAGACTCAGCCTGAAAGATTACAGTGCTTATCATTCAACAGAATTGGAAAGAAGCTTCCCCAGATACTTACTATAATCAAATATGAGCATCAAGATATGTTTTAGATTGAGTGCTTATGTCTTTCTCCCAGTCTGATGGGACTGGTGCTGTTTAACATTTTGTCAGCAACACAGACAGTGGGATTAAGTTCAACCTCTGCAAGTTTGACAAGGACACCAAGCTGAGAGGCTGAGTCAGCTCTCTGGATGGAAGGAATGCCATCCAGAGGGACCTGGACAGGCTGGAGAGGTGGGCACATGTGAACCTCTTGGAGCTCAACATGGCCAAATGCAAGGTCCTGTACCTGTGTTGGGGCGATCCCAAGAGAAAATACAGGCTGGGCAGAGAACGGATTGAGAGCAGCCTTCCCTCAGAGGAGAAGGACTTGGGGGAATTGAACAGGAAGCTCAACAGGTCTCAGCCTTGTGCACTTGCAGCTAGAAAGCCAAACGTGTCCTGGATTACATCCAAAGCACCATGGGCAGCAGGATGAGGAAGGGGATTCTCCCTCTACTCCACTCGGGTGAGATCCCATCTCAGTTCTGTGTACAGACCTGGAGAACCCCAGCATAAGAAGAATGTTGAACAGGAGGGAGTCCAGAGAGGGCCACAAAGATAGCAGAGGGCTGCAACACCTCTCCTATGAAGACAAGCTGGGACAGCTGGGGCTGTTCAGCCTGGAGGAGAGAAGGCTCTGGGGAATACTTATAGAGCCTTCAGGTACCTAAAGGAAGCTAATGTACCTAAAGAAAGCTGGAGAAGAACTTCTGACAAGGGCAAGTAGTAATATTTGAAGGGCAGAAGTTTTTTAAAATGAAAGGGGAGGTTTAAATAAGATTTTAGAAAGAAGTCTTTTACTATGAAGGAGTTGAGGCACTGGCACAGATTGCTCATAGAAGCTGTAGCTGCCATACCCTTGGCATTGTTCAAGGCCAGCCCAAGGAAGGGGCTCTGAGCAACCTGGTCTAGTGGAAAGTGTCTCTGCCAATGGCAGAGGAGTTGGAAAGAGATGATGTCTGGAGTTCCTTCCAACCCAAATAATTTTATGATTCTACAATTCTAAGATTCGGGTTTCATTTAATGCTACCAAAACATTTCTTGTGGTTTAAATCATAACAGTTTTCTCACTCTCTAAATAAAAAATGTGAAGAGGGAAAAAAATAAAAAATCCTTGATGAAAAATGTGCTGGTACAATTGTTAGGAGGAGAGCAGTGGAAAGTGTTTCATGAAACTTCAGGAAAAGATAATATTGTACAGTAAAGGAGAAATTTTATCTTTGGTGGAGCTTCTCCTTTGACTGTTACATACATTTGACAAAAATCTGTCCATGATGTGGCATTCTGGCTGCTGAGACTTTTGTAACTGAGTCAAGTGTGCTGCTTTCTGAACTGTTTTGAGCATCAAAGTGAGCTCTCTACCATTAAACTCATTCCTCTGCTCACCTTCCACCTTTCCCTATATTCCTGACCTGTCCAATAATTTTTTAGCCCTCTGGACAGTTTCAGACAACTTGGAGATTGTAGCTGAAGAAAATTAAGTTCCTACAAGTACTGTGAAAAGCAATGGCAATATGACACTTTTATGAAACTGCTGGCACACACTTCTGAGAATGTCCTGCTTTCTAGGAAGCTTTATCTGATTTTGTACTAGGCAAAATAATAGGCAAAAATCCCTAACTGTTTAAGACTCAGATTTGTAAACTGCTGAAGAAAGTATCTGTACACATCACTGTGCTGCTGTGCTGTCTGCTTCTCTTCATGTTCTCATGTTAGAGATTGTAATCTCACTGGATGAAGCCATGCTGCTAACATAAACAGAACTGGGACCCCAATTTGCTTTGATACAGAATTAAAAGCTCCTTTACACCAAGGCAAGAAAGCAGCTCAGAAACAAGAGTGCTCACGCCCAGTTTAAATAACTCTAAAATATTATGATGAGTATCCAGCAGCCTGCTCAGTAATGTGACCATTTATTTCCAACTTCATAAACTAAAAGAAAGCCTGTTAATATCAGCAGCTAATTACAGCGCCTCCTTCTCTCTCCAGACACATAAAAGAGGCTGTGAAGTGCAGGAGGGAGAGACTGCAGCAGTGGCAGATTGAAGCTCTTCTTGTAAAATTAAATCTGGCTGAAGATGGAATGTGTTAGGGTGGACGGCAGTGATAATGGGTACTGTTTCTTCAGTGTGTCTGTGTATAAATTAACTACCTTTCAGTGCTATCTGGACAATAAAGCTACAGCAGTTTTCCTCCTAGTTCCACATATGCTGCAATAATTACAAGCATGACTTTATTTACTTCTGGCAGTAAAAGTATGAATAAATGATGTCTCATTGCTGTGGTCATGTTCTTTTTGGCCTCTTCTCTCATTCTGCCGTATCGCAAATCGTGTCCTCTACTCTGGTAGTACTAAGAAACACAAAGTCGGCAGATGTCTTGCTGTGTGACATATTTCCCTTGCATTTAGGGCTTTAAACATTCAGTCTATTTTCTGAAAGGAATGTGAAGCTGTGATAGAAAAAGAGAGTGCCTGTAGTGCTCATGCAATGCACTGGTGCTGTGTCATGGCCCATGTTATTTCCAGATGATTTAAAACATTGCTGACTATTACCTTTTTCTTACTTTATTTGGCTTCCCTTTCAAATCATAGTATCTTGCCATCAGTGCTGAAACTAATTTGGCTGTGACCCTTATGTTTGGTGGCTAAATTGATTTTTCTCTTCCTGATTCTTGTTTTCCCTTCCATTACAAAGCACCACCAGGATTCCCATATGGGTAATGCATCAGAGTTTTTGGACAACTGGGTAAAAAAAATCCGGTATTTTCATGACTTGCAAAAAAGAAGCTGAAAAATAACAATAACAAGCAGGAAAAAACTAGCCTGTGAGTAAAATTTAAATAGATTATGCCTTGCTAATTCTGCACAGGGAAATTCAGAGTGCTAGTTGCATTCGTGTTTTATTCCTGTAATGCCTCCAATTATGTTTTCAGTTTATTTATAAGATTCACATTATTTAAAAAGCATGTTAGGCCAGCATTTGCAAATAAATGAATTTTGACCTGAATAGACAAAATATAGGGGGGGGAAAAGATACTATAATGCCAGTAAAATTGTAAAGCCATCTTTATCTGGAATACTCAGGTGCTATAAAAATTAGATAAAGGTATTTCAGTCAAGGCCAGGGTTGAGGTTCTGGATTCTGCAAATGTGTGTGTGTGTGTGTGTGTGTGTGTTGCATTTGTTGCTTTTAAATCATAATCTCAGAACTTTATAGAAAAGCACTGATACATTTTGACAGCAGCAAAGGCTTGATTTTCAGACATCCTTCATATTCGCAGCTTGAAGTAAATTTGTTTATCTCAAAAAATTAAACTAAGTTTCCTAAACACAAGGGCTTACTCCTAATTTTAGACCTTGAAGCTGTAGTTAATTGGAGTTTAGTGTTGCCTCGACATCCTCAACATTAAGTTTCACTGCACAGGGTTGCTGGTTCCTCCCCTCCTTGTAAACCTGAACATCTCCCCACCTCTTATGTTAAACCACTCTTTGACACAGGTAGGTGCATTCAGGGATGTTGCAAAAGCAATACAGATTTTGGATTTGTTTCAAGCTAGGGTTCATCAAAATAAATCTCTTTTTTAAGTAAAAGCCAAAGTTTTCCTTTTTCTCTGTTTTGGAAGACTTGGTGAGGGGTCATTTCATGTGACACAAGTGAAGCTGGATCCCCAGAGCCTTGCAGGGTGTCTCTCTGCTCCTGATTGCTGGGCCTTGCTACAGGAAAGCTGCCTGGGACCATGTCCTGTGCTGCCCTAGTGGGGTGGGGCTCTCTCCCATGCCCCAAAGTGCTGTTAATCCATCAAGAAGTAAATGTGCAGTTTTTGAGTTTGAACTCCCATCTGGAGGTTCCCTCAGTGACATTGTGAATCTTGCATGTGAGCAGCAGCTTTTCCTTTGTTTCCCAGGTACTTTGTGGCAGCCAGCTGGAGGCCCATGACATGCCTGGGTATGGCTGATGCCTCAGGTTTTAGCTTTTATATTATTCAGATTCTGAAAAGTACTGCTTTATTGTGCAATTCTGAGTTTCATATTAGGGGATAGTAAGGTCTCTTCACAGAGTAGGTGGACAAAACAATTCCTTCTCTAGCTGGGAACCAAGGACAACCAATCCAAATCTCAGGCCCAAGAGCATAAACAATTGTGGAATGAAGAGAGAAAAATAAGGATGGGACTTCATATGCTAAAGCTGTAATTGGACAATTAAGTCCAATATGCAAATAGACCAGAACTTATAAAAGTGTGAGACCTCGTGACCAGTCATCCATTTTGTGACCATTTTGGGTTCATCTTGGGTGTAGCCCTGGCTGGGCTCTTGTACTGCCCAAGGTGTATCCATTGAGGCTCTTTAATACATCCCTACTTTACTCTTTAGCTCTGTCTAGTCTTTGTTGTAGGTGAGCCTTCATAAGGCGTCATGGCCAAGGAGAAGGTTGTGGTGCTGCTCAGAGGGATCCAGACCTGCCAGAACAATAACTTGTATCCTCCCACACCAAGAGGATAATGTCCTGTCGACCCACACAAAGCATCAGAAAGAAGGAAAAGCCTGTCATTTCCTGGCAGGGTAAAGAGGGTCTGCCTCTTGCATCCTGTCACAGAATAGCATCATATCTATAACAGCAACAGATATTTGGGCCTAAACCTCTTTGTATCTTAATTTCTTCCAAGTCAAAATAAGTTTACTGCCAGCCTTACAGCACATTCTGTAATTCTTTGATGAAAGATATTTCACCAATGTAAATTATTATTTTATTACTTTTGGCAGCCAGAATGTTTAGCAAGTAATTTGAAATGTATGCTTCTTCAAAACCCGCTAAATGCAGTGGGAGTCTTTACAGAGAATCTTAATTTATCCCCTTATACTTCAGTTGTTTTTTAATCTTTCTTTTGAACCAGTGAGCAATTTTCAATCTGAAAAGAGAATCTGAGGAACGATATGCAATTGTCACACACATCAGTCTTTTAAAAAAATGGGTTTATGGCTTTGATGTAATCTAGACAAATGAACATATTTCAGAAACTTCTGAAGCTACTGACTGACTCATGGAAGTGCTGCTTAATATTTTAATAATTGGCTCTTCTAGCTTTTGAGATATGAACATCTGCAAATGAGAACTTTACACAGGAAGTCAAGTCAGCTTCTACATTCCCCTGCAAAGCAAGAGAGCAGTTGCTGCTTACCAACCCCTGCTCTGCTGCTTGGAATGTCTCAGCTAAGCACTGCAGTCCTTAGCCATTGATCAGTAAAGGTGGGTGAACCATGGGGAATAACAGGGAAATAATAAATGCTGTGTGAACAGGGGTCTTGATACTAAATCTCTCCTTAACATCATGAATATACCCATGTGTTTATAATATATATTTATTTGAATGCAAATGCATTTTATATTGCAATGATCTTTTGGCAGCAAGGGATTACTTTTTATCCTTTCCTGTATCATAAGGGTAATGAAACAGTCAATTAAATTAATCCTCTGCAAATTTAAAGTGGCTGAGAAATGAACACAGCTATAAGCTGTAGAATTTGCAGCCATAAGATATTGACAGGAAAACAGGTTAGTGCTGTTTGATAAAGAATTAGATACATAGTCCCAACTGCAGATTCACTGTGCAGAGATCCTCTGCAGTCAGAGTAGTCTTGCAATGGCTGCAATTCTTTACAAACCTTTATTTATCTCTTCTTTACCTTCCTATTGACTCTTATTTTACAGAAATCACTTTTTCTTGAAATTAACGAGGATTCTTTCTAGCCCAGAGAAAATTAAAAGTAAGGCTTTCTGTCTTTTCCATATTCACACCTTTCCATTCCCAAACTTTGTGATTCTAAAATTATCTTTACCGCTAAGATGTTGTTCCTTTTGGGAAAAAATTATTGCACTGGAACAAGGATAAGCATGTGGAATTTCCAGTGCAGTTCTCATTAATCCTTTTAACAGAATAACCTTCATCACTGGGTTGTGAAATAGGAAATACAATGGTACCTCCTTTATTAATTAGTTAGTGGAATTAATTAACTGCTAATAACTAAATAGCCAACCCTGCAAAAATTTGAGCATCTGCACATCTTTAGGCATGAGATAGGAGAATTGACAGGAGAACTGTATGTTTAAAATTAAACCAGGTTTGTATTAGCAGAAAAGAGCTTTTAATATTTCTCTATATAAAGCCTGAATTGCTGTCTAGTTTCTACAGCAGTGGATTTCATATTGACCTGTAACAATATTTGCCTATCTGAAGAAAATAATATCTGAAGAAAACACTATTTTAGAGTAAAAATGTACATTAAATAAGGAAAATAACAAGAATCTTCTATACTGGGGCAGAGGGGAAAGATGTGTTTCAGTAATTTATAATTAGTGAAATAAATGAACCATGTATTGGTTAAAAAATTTCTGTCTTGTTATGATAATACCCAGATTTTAAAAACACAGTGTTCTGGGAGTAATCCCAGCATCAAATGCAGAATAACAACACTGTGATTTGTTGTTCATTCATATTAATACATTACACTCAGTTTTTAAACTCCATGCTTTTTAGCACGCTCTTCCCTTAGTTTCAGATGTTATAATTGCCAATAGCTGTCTGTAATTGTCATTGCTCTGTCACAGGACACTCATTGTCACCATAGTAGATCCAAAAACCAAGGCACTCTGCAGCTTGTTGATGTGATGACCACTACCAGCAAGATGGTCAACATCACCCACAGAGAATATTTATCTTCAAAATTTAAAAAATATTGCTGGTGCTGTTCCATGAATGCCGTGGTGAGTATTTCAGATTTTTTACAAAGGACCAACAGCAATCCTGGACCTGCACCTAGATCACTGATGAGAAAGAACTGTGTGGATTTTATTCAGGGAATAATAAAATAATACTGTAAACTGCAGAAACTGTCTTTTTCTTACTCCTGAAATGATTTGTAAAGGAGCAATCAGTGGTCTCCAGGCTGTGGAGTAAACAGGAAGGAGGGATTTAATGAGCACTTTGTGAGTTACACATCTCTGTATATGGAAAAAGGATTGATGCAGTTTTGCAGTTTTGTGGTGTTGGGTGGGTTGCTCTGCTCATTTTGTTTTCATTTCTGTTTCTGATGTCATAGACCAAGTTTCCACAGGTAACCTCAAACTGGCCATATTTAAGATATCATAGAATCATAGAATAGTTTGGGTTGGAACATACCTTAAAAATCATTGAGGCCCAACACTCTTCTCATGGGCAGGAACACCTTCCACTAGCCAGGTTTCTCAGGGCTCCATCCAGCCTGGCCTTGAAAACTGCCAGGAATGGGGTATCCACAGCTTCTCTGGGCAACCTTTTCCAGGTCCCTTGATACCCCCTCATCTGTAGACCACCTCCTCCTACTTTAGACCACAGAGCCATGGCCACTGTGTGCCATACATAGCAGCCAAGGATCCTAGGTGTTCCTGAGATGAGCTCCATATTTTTCATGCAGTGTGTTTTATTTTTAAAAGCTTCAAATGTTCAAGTTTCCTTATTTGATCAGTTGAGATATATCTTTTGCACTAACACAAAATGTACAAGACATGTCAGTACTGAAGTTTGCTTTGTGCTTAATGAGAAGAGATAGATTTGTATAAGGTGTCAGTTGAATAAAGAACATTTGGCAAATGAGTAGATACTGATGAAGTATCATAGTACTGATGAAGCTGGGAACCAGTTATTCAATGTTTCATGACAAATTTACTGAAGACACTTAACATGCCTAATTTTTCTCAGAAAATGTGGCCTTGGTGCTAAGGAGTCAAAGACAGCTGCAATAGTAAAACATGTTTCTTATACACTTTAATGGACTGCAAAAGTATTTCAGATCCTAAAAAATTGCCTCAACAGTGTCCATCAGATTTTTATAAATAAAATATTATTTCTTTACATACATCTGGTTTCCAATGGTCTACTTGCTTTTTTCATGCTTAGCCTTAAGCCTGGAAATATTTGTTCCCTTTAATAGAAGCAAATGTGTTGTAGGTTAATATGGAAAAATATAAAATGTCCTCTGTCATTAGGATTTTTTTTTTTAATCTGTCACAAAGGATTGTAAACCAAAGTATGAAAAACATAACAAGCAACACTGAAACAGGCTGAAAACTGAATTTTGCAACTTTGGACTTAATATTCTTTTAATGCCCAAACAATGCCGTGTCTTAGGAACAAGATAAAAGCACTAACAGTGTATCAAATTCCTGTGAAATGATTCCCCTACTTTGCATGGTATAACATCACCTATTGAGAAATGTATTTGTTTAAGATGCTGCTACATCTGATTATGAGATTATGTTTAAGAAGATAATATATACTTTACCAAGCATTACTTTACCACTTATTTAGTGCTGAAGTATAATCCTGTTCTATGTAAATGGCTAGAATACAAAATAGATCTGCCCTGACTTAACCAAAGATATTTTCTCCCCTCAGTTTATAAGCTTCTACAGATGTGGGCTTTTCTGAGTTGGAAATGCTTTTTAGAGTTCTTCTTCACACCCTGGAGGGGCAAAAAGCAGATTAGGATTTTGGGGGTTTGTTGTCTGTTTGGAAAAGAAGTTTTTCATGAATACCAAAATGAGAAGTGTAGCATGAAGAATAACTTAAATGGCTTTTCAGCATTGTATAAACAAACCATGGAAACCTGAAATAAATGAAAAATATTGAACTATGGAATTGGCACTCTGGGTAAAATTAGGTGCAGAATGAATTTCATATCCAGGACAGATCTTCTATGTGGGATTACACCCAACTATTAAAAGGTCACCTATTAAAAAGTCCAAATTTACCAACAGCTACACCTTGCTCTATGTGTAATTATGTGTATATTTCACATGTTCAATAATTATTACTGCAGAAAGATATTCCTTTTTCAATGGAAAATCATTTGTATTTTGCACTGTGTTCACAGACTAGCCAAATCACTCAGACTGAGGAGGAGGTTGACTATCTATTAAAGCCCTGAAAACTCAGACTTCTAGGCTTAAAATGAGCACCTTAATGAGGGAGCTGCCGGAGACAGCAGCACGGGATGGAAAGGCACATTGTGTTGATTCAGCAATATTTTTTGCTTGCTTATGTGAGTTCACACAGACTGACACTCCTTCAGCCCTGATTTTGCATTCTCCTTTCAGCAGGTTGTGCCCCTCAAGGAAATGATACTGAAATGATACATGGCTCTAGTATCCTAAAGCCATATAGCTGTTCCCTGACAAGGACTTCACTGATGTCAAAAGATAGTTACATCTAGAAGGTATAAAATAACAAAGAGTACTTCAGAAAAGATGCTCTATATATAGACCCTGTCTCACTCCTGTGGGCCAGCTCTTTCTGCCAGCCAAGCTTTCCAAAATCTATGGCTTCTCTTGGGACAGACGTCTGCAGAGCATCTGACAGCTGGGAAACCCAAAGTACTTTTCCAGGTTGAAGTGGTGGTGTGATGCTTTCCACCTGGGACTGAAGGAGCATTACAAATGAATCCATGTGAAAAATCATCCAGGCAGATCCTTTCCTCCTCCTTGGCAAAAGACTGTTCTGGAAGTTCTGCGCTGCTCCGTCTGCCCTGAGCATTCTGCTGTCACTTGTGCAAATTCAGTACTTGAACTAAATTGGGGTTAGGTATGATCTGACATAAGCTTTGACAGTCACATGCTAACTGTGTTACACTTCCAAGTCCTGTAGTTGTGAACTTCAGTCATATGGCCTCCATTTCTCCAATTTCCACATGCTCAATCTGCAATTTTATCCATCTTCACCATTTCTTTCCAAGGGGCTTATCCTTCCCAGTAAGTTACAGCTGACAAGGACAGCTGTAATTGCAAAGTGAGTACTAGGTGCTAACAGAATCAGTTTATCCCTGTTTTGGGATTACACCCCACAGTAATGAAACAAGGTCCTGGTTTGCTGTTTTTTCCATTCAGGATCAACTCAAGAACCTGGTGGATGGTTGAACTCAGAACTTGCTGACTCTTCCCATTTTAGTAAGCATCAAAGCCTTACATACCATCAGAAAACATCTTTGCATGAGGACTTTCTCAAGTAAGACAATCCATAGCAATATTTTTATTCTTTTCCTCAGAATGAGCAAATATTAGAAATATATATGTGGCACATGCTTTTCTACTCTCTACTCAGCCAGTGCTCTGTATCAGCCAGTAATTTATGTAAGGTAGTACTGAGACAGGTACCCCTTGCAGGGGAGAAAGATTTTGTTTCTTTAATATTATGAATGTCAGCAGCTTCAGTTTTTCCCTGTGCATTACAATTTTATGCTTCTGAGTGATACACATAGAAACAGAGAATTATTTAGGTTGGAAAAGACATCTAACATCGAGTACAACCACTAACTGTCAAGTCCACCACTAAAACAGGTCCCCAGGTGCCACAGCTACATGTTTTTTGAGCCCTTCTAGGGATGCTGACTCCACCATTTGCCTGCATCATGTTCCAATATCTGACCACCCTTTCAGTGAATAAATTTTTCTTGATGTCTAGTCTAAACCTCCTGGTGCAACTCTTGACCTGTGGCTTGCTCCTTGGAAGAAAAAGCTGAACCCCTGCTGGCTCCAACCTCCTTCCAGGGAGTTGTAGAGAGTGATAAAGTCACACCTGAGCCTCCTTTTCTCCAGGCTAAACACCTCCAGCTCCCTCAGCTGCTCCTCACAGGACATGTGCTCTAGTTCTTTCACCAGCTCATTCTTTTGATAAGACACTGTTTAAAGGACTAAGCAGCAGCTCTGGTTTCTGCTGCTTCTATAACTGTATTGGAATGTAGACTTGCTAATAATATCTTTGTTTTATTCATTTAAATTCTTTTCCAAAGAACTGTGAATTTTTCTCTTCCTGACTTTTCCTGATAAGCTTACATGGTAAAAAATACAATGAGACTATTGGTGCAATTTGCTAAGCAGATAATATTGTATGATGTTAAGGTCAGGAATGGTGCTTGCAACAGGGAAGACAGTTAAATTTAAACAGAATATTACCCAAATGTTATTGGCCAGTTACAATGTTTAAAATTATAAATACAGCGAAAAATCCTCTTTCTTACTAAATTAATTTGTATATAAATGGAACAAGGGAGAAATATAATCACAGGTATATCTACCTGGTAGATCTAAAACTGGTGATATTGTATGTGGGAGGAAAAAATACACAAAATATTGGCTTTCCTTGTTATGACACCAAGTAAACCTCAAAGAATTTTAAGAAGAAATGTGGGAATTATTTTATATTGAGTAGACAGCAACTGTGTGGACATAGGCTGGATTTTGTATTTATCTATCACTTTCATTTCCTTGCATATGCAGCACACACAAAGAGGAAGGTTGTATATAATTTGGCACTCTCATTGGCAGCATGAAAGAGAACTACTTTTTCAAAAGCTTAAGTCTAAAATTATCTTAACTTTACCTACAGTGGCTGTGCAACCTTGACAGGTTTTAGAGAGCTACTGGAGAAGCATCACTGTTTCTTCCCCCAAGATAGTTTAGAAAATAGCCACACATAATTGCAACCTCTCTAATTTGTTTTTGACTCAAGATCACAAATAAAACTTGATCAAAGCCTATTTAAGTTAACAGAATTAGGTGAATAATGCCCACCCTGGTTCCACACTTTTTGTGAGACAAAATAGAGTAAAAACCATTGACACTAAAGGCCTACTCCTCTAGAATATGCATCTCTATCCCACTAGGTCAGATTCCTTACAAGACCACATGGATGCATTTGAATTCCCCAAATTTTCAGATATATATATATTGTATTACATATAAGTGAGACTGAGAGTTGGTATTTTCTTTCCCAATAGTCAACTTTCCTTTCCTGTTCCCCACCACCAGCCCTAAGGGCTAGTGCAGATTGATTAATGAGCTCTACATTCTCAGAGTTGCAGTTTTTATCATATTAAAGCTGTAGGGGTTTTTTCCCCCTCTGCAATAGGAGCAGGTCAAGAATTATGTATGACTGGTTATAGGCTTTGCAGACAATTTTTTTCTGTTACCAGACTCCCCTCCATCAGGTACCCATTTTGTTTTAACTAGTTGTTCTTCATACCAGAGCTACATGTAGAAAGAATTGCTGTACTCTACACAATGTGGGTGGTATAAATGCAATATATAAATGTAGATAATACACTTGGGAGACAGGGGAAATGTTTAATTTACCTAAGCTTTGCTTTATCATGATTCTTATTGCCAGAGATTCTGTTATCAACTTCATTTATTCTGCAAAGCAGGATGCCATTTCTCTTTACTTTTTTGCAGTAACCCATTAAGGCTTTCTTGAAAGAGGAGATATTTCAAGATCTTTCTAACACATTATTTTTTCATAAACAGTCTTGACTAGTTTGGAAGTAGAGCTTTCTCTGGCTTCAATAGCTTGCGTTGCAATTCTGTGTTTCAAGCTCTGTCATGCTACTGAAGTTGAAGGAAAAATAAAACTGAACTCTCTTAAGCTATTTTCTTTGCCTTACTGTAACTAGATTTGCACAGACCTGTGTATTTCTAGCTGGGCTGTAACCACTTGCAGCATATGCTTTTTGTTTAGGCACACAGCTAAGAAAAAACTAAAAAGAGAATGAGCTTTCAACAGCCTCAGAACTGCTCCCTTGTATACTTACAGCAAAGTGGTAAAATTCTGTTTTCAAATGTTTTATAGATCCAGAGTATTTTTAAATTTAATTAATGTTTAAGTTTAATAAAATAATGCGCAAAATCATTATTTTGTGACATTAATGAAGTCTATTTTCTAGCACAGTTTGAATAGGCCATACTAAAATAGCACTAAAATACATTAACATTAGGTCATCTGCTTTGCATTTATAACAATAAGCTCACATTTTCAGAAAGGATAATCTTAAACAATGTTTTTTTCAGTGCAAACTGTACATTTTTATCTTAAAATTCCAAATGTTTCAACAATAGATGATGATTAAGGACTAGACCATTATTCTTCATCTTTCAATGATTTATGTCACAGAGAAAGACCTTTTCTCGAGAGTTCAAGGTGCTAAAAAGAGGAGGAGTACTTTTAAGTTGGCAGCTCCCTGCCTTCCTCCTTTTTTACTAGGCACAGAATTTACTTCATTGTTGCCATTACACTAGAAAATGAGTTTATTGACTTTATTGCATGTTTGGTCCTTGGTGTGGACATACAAATGGTTGAGTTCTCCAGCATTTATATAATCATATGCAGAAGATGAAAATAAAGGACACACATTCTTCAAGTAGCTAAAGCATGAAGACAAAATGCAATGGCAGGACTCATCTTCCCATAATGGGCTTTAGTATTTATTTGCCTTAACCTGCACAATGTGCTATGTGATTTCCAGGCATAGAAATAAGCACTTTTCTTGTCTCAAGGAGCTCAGTATTTAATCAGGGGAAATAAACAGCCAGTAGGAAGAAGAAAAGCAGTAAATATTTGAGAATGTTGACAAAACCCTCTGCTCTTTTTTTCCTGTGTATGTAATTTGAAGTTCATTGTTCTTTAAATTTTGAACATACTTGCAATAGTCCTTGGAGTCACTGCCTTCAGGATTTTAGTAAAGTTGTATTCAATATGAATAAAATAAGTGGGGAAATTGAGTGCAGTTTTGTCTGTTGATCTTCATATTGAGGTCAGTGAACATTCATCACATACTTGTCAAAATTCTAATTGAATAAAAAACAGGAAACCAAAAAGCAAAAATATGATGAGATTAAATAATCTATCCACCCTCTGAAATAACTATCACCAAGCTGAGAGTATTTTAGAAATTACTGTTAATATCCTGTGTATTTCCTCCACCCACTTTGGTTCCTGTTGTTTCTTTTCACATGCCATTTCTAACTCAATAATCTCCCACAGTGGTTGTCATACTGAGGAAGGTAGTTAATAATAACTAAAATCATGCCTGCAGCTCTTAGGTTTCCTGTTAATAAGTTGGTATATGAGCTGGCTACAACACCTTAGGCCAAAACTGTCAGAACCTTCATCAATTTGAATTATACAAGACATCTCTCTAGCATTGGTGTGTGGACTGGCTGTTGAAGTAGCACAGGACAGTTCCATCCCGATTTTCCCTGACCTGGTGTTGTACTGCCTGTCACCCTGGTGTGTGGGAAGGCTGGGGGAGAAAACACACACATGTACAGGCCTTGGAAATTCTCATCTGTTTAACAAAGTTATCCAATAAAGGATAATAGTTTACATATAACTGCTGAGTTTGCAATGGTGAGTAGTAAATCAAAAGGCAATGGAGGAGATATTACTGTGCATAACCTGTGGGGTTAACCCAGAGAAGTAGCGTAGGAGTAATCCTTCCCATTCTTCCTCTTTTCATCCCATCCTTAAGGAATCTGTTAATGTCTTTTGTGTGTTTTTGTTTCTTCCTTTGCCTTCTTGCCATAAATGCAATGTTTTACTTCCTCAGTTACCCCCTAAAACTACAGTTGTACACCCATCAAGGAGTGACCACTTGTGTTAACACCCTGCAGACCTCTGTGTGCTCGAGCCCTCTGTTCTCATTCTAGGCTCTCCTCCTGGGGACTTTTACAACACCTATTTCCCCCAAGGATTAGTCACTATCACATGATGTTGTGTACATAAGGAACATAACCTTGCACAAACTCCCAGGCCTCTTTTTTTTTTTTTTTTTTTTTTTTTGTTTTTTTTGTGTGTCCCNTTTGGGTTTTGAAGGGGCGGTTGTATTCTCTTTTTTTTTTGTTTTTTTTTTTTTTTTTTTTTTTTTTCATGATTTATTTGTGTGTCCCAGCATCTTGAAGAGCTGTACCCATCACTGGGCTTTCTGGGAAAAGATGGATTTGAAGAGCTGTTCCTGCTTTTATTTAGATTTTGGGAGTCATTAAAACAGCCTGAGATGGGCAAGAGGGCATTCAGATGTTGTGCTGTTCCAGGCAACTTCTGTGGCCTTCCCAACCCAACCAGTGTGCTGGCAGAGCTAGAAGGTTTGGTAGAAGTTAATTGATGTCCATTTCTGCAGTATTCCTCACAGAAGAAAAAGAACCATTCTGTGTTGTTTGGGAAACTGAAGATTTACAAGACTTTGCACAACATTTCCCAGCCTATATGAAGGTTGTCAGGCAGATCTCCTAGGTGAGTCACTGAAATAGATTGTTAAGAATACATACTCCCAGCTGATTTGTAATCAGTATGTCCCTTTTATGCATATCTGGCATCAAGGGTAGAAGTACAAAAAGAATATAATTCTTAAATTCTATTAAATGGACTAAGAGTTATTATTATTATTATTATTATTATTATTACCAAAAAGATTTTGTACTTCTATTTTTAAACCCTGTGTAATTCTATGATGCTTCTCCATTTAATTAATGTGCCAGTACAATAAAATAACACACAAAATCATTATTTTGTGACATTAATGAAGTCTACTTTTTGAGCACAATTTGAATAGGCAATTGAACAACAGTGCACTAAAACACATTAAAACCAGGTCATCTGCTTTGCATTTCTAACAATAAGCCCATACTTCCATGAAGGGTAATCTTAAACCACATTTTTTTTCAGAGCAGCCAGTACATCTTTATCTTAAAATTCCAAATGTTTCAACAATAGAAGATTGTTAAGAACTAGACAATTATTTTTCAGCACCCATTGATTAATGACTTAGTCTATGACACACAGAGAAAGTGTAGAACAAAGGAGTGCATTATAATAATGCACAGGCATTAAACCATCTTCATTAATAGGGCCTTTTTGGATTCTGCTTAGCATGAAACAAAGTATGCCATAAAGAATGTGAAGTATTAGCTTTAAATATCTCTTTAAACACGCCTGATAAAAATAAAGCCTACATTTGTACCCTTAATCTTAAAAATATTTTGTTTTCTGGGATTCACACATTCTCCAAACTAGGTGAACTGCAGCAGGGTTTATGAGCTATCAATTGAGTCCAGTTCTTATAGGCCACATTCTTCATATTTCATATGCTACATTAGGGCACTGCAAAAAATTTTGACTGTGTCATCCTTCCTCTGCAAAACAGAGTTTTAAGGTACTGCTCAGCACTACCAGCAGGAGCAAAATCTAAATATTTTAAATCAGTTAACCTGTTAAGATTTAGTAATGCAAAACTGTTAAATGGTCCTGATAAGAAATAAGAATGAGCATAGTGAAACTACAGCTTTAACCACAAAAGACTCAGCTTCGTTAATGCTCTGTTTCACATAGAACTCTGTAAGTGCTTTCAGGTTTTAATCTATGAGATGTTTTGGCTCCTCCTTTTATAAATACCTGTTTAACTCTGACACCATCCCTGCTCCCACTGATCTTGTCAAGGCTGCTCCTTGGAAAGCACATGCCCACATTTGAGAGACTGTCCACTGTGCTCTCCACTTTTTCACAGCTATTGGTACTTAGGGCTTGTTTGTTTGATGGTTGTTGGTTGGTTGGTTTTTGATCTTTTAGGTTAATTTTAAATAAAATAACATTATCTTTCCCCAGTGCTATTGTGAGTCTGTGTTAGTGATCTACATCACACACAATTCAAAGAACGAGGCTAAAATATGAACTAGGCATAGACCATGTTTATAGCACTTGGAAAGGACAGAAGAAGATGGATTATGAAGAGGTTGTTGGAGCTAAGTGAATAATTCACAGTGAATAATTAATTTGACAAACTTAGCCTCTTTGTGCGTACAGACCAGATAACAGTCTCTTTCATTCACTCATTATTCAGATTTATTCAGTAAGTATCTTTTGAATAGGGCACAGTAGCTAAGGCATCTCATCATGGATCCAAAAGCACGAATTAAAATCTCTCCCTGAATTCATATTTCATTGAACTCCTCTGAAAAGTGGGACCTCCCCATCTGGGACAAGCAGGCAGCCACAAGAACTGATGTGGTGTGGGCCAAAAGCCCATCCATCCCAGACCATGGAAAGCCCCACTTGTCTCCAAGCAGTCCATGTGAGGGTAGTGGGAAAACACCCTAACAAGAGAATTGATGTTTAGCATGAGGCTGGCTTGAATGGAGGATCACAGTTCCCTGGCTGTTTTAGAGTGCCAGGCTGACGGAAGAACATGGGGTTTTTTCCAAGTCTTTTTAGGTTTTTAATGTATCAACAGGCCTGAAGGATGAAGTCCAGTTCACATGTGCTACCTCAGACATTTTTTGCTGCACATATTATCTGCACACACCTACAGCATGCAGGACTTGTTAACTGGGATGCTGCTTTGGAGGAAAATCTATACTCTTGAGCAGAGACTACTGAAATTTAATGGGAAGTGAGAAATACTGGGAATCACCAGCTAAACCCATATATTAGGTGGCTGACAATGAAAAATGTAATTGATACTGACTATAAGTTTATCAGTTGCATTCATGGGCCCAAAATAAAAGTTTCCTACCCCAAAGACCTTATAAACAGACAGGATGACAGAACTACAGGGAAAAAAGTGAAACATATTAAACCATTGTGTAGCAGGAATTTTGCCAGGCTAGTTTTAATTAATAAAGCTTTTGTTCTTATACACCTGCCTAAGAAACCTCTACACACATTTTTTTTTCTGATTTCAATTCTATTTGGTGTAATGTCATATACTGCTTGCTATATCTAACAATGGTAATTACTGTTGGTTTTGTTTTCTACTCAGATGTAACAATGCTTTGATGAACTGCTTTTCACTTTAATTGCACTAATTTAAACACATGTATCTGATAAAATATTTACTGAAAACTTATCTGGCAAGGACATACATGGTTCAATAAGCACAAATCACACTGTACTTCGTACATATTTTATAACATTAATTTGTTGGCCAATGTTTAACAGCTTAACACTAGAACCATTTCATCATACATTCTATTAGTTCATCAACAAACATTCATATTTTCTAAATGGTAAGCTGTAAAAAAAGAAAGAATAATCCTCCCCATCTCTATTAGCATGTGACTGATAAAAATAAAATTAATGTTAATTAAAATGTATTGATATCACAAAGCAATCACGATTTTGAACTTGCACATGAAAGAGAAAGTAGTTTTCTGCAAAAATTTAGAGAACGCTTTCTTCATATTATCAGAGATACCCCAAGTAAATTAATTCAGGAGAAGCCCAGTCATAGGTATTGCATTTTCATCAATTGTTTTAATGAAAAAGAAAGCTAAAAGCAATAATTAAGTTTTTTTCTGGCTTCTAGGCTTTAATTTGCTTGATTTTATGTCATTTCAATGACAAACTCAATGATTTTGAGGATTTTAAGTAGTAATATTAGATAGTCTCATTTAGGTCATCACTAGACAGGGTGACAGTTCCCATCTGCTCTGGACACTGACCATTCTTTCAGCCTTGTCTCCTCCAAGTGCATACTAGAATTAAATCCAAACTGAACCTTTAGAATCAAGGATTTGAAGGACATTTCACTGGATTCTGGGTCAAGTCTGGTGTTGCTGCTCTTCTGCCTGATACTCTGAGCCTTATGGCAAGCAGGAGCTTGTCCACACTGCAGCACAACACTGGGACATTGCAACAACCACAGGGCCAGATCTAGTGCTAAGAGTGAACCCCACCCAAGGCTCACAAGTAACTTGGGAGCTTGATTTCTGTCACAGCCACAACTGCATTGCTCTCATCACACAAACTACTTCTGTTGAGTTTCTTCCTTAGTCATCTCACTGCAACTTTTTTCTTCAGTGACAATTAGAGGGAGCTTAGAGGAAATATTTTCCTTCATGTAACTGGAGGTGATTTTAAGAACTGACCAAAGGTATGTATCTTTGACAAACTATGAGTGCCATAATTTACACAAAAAGAGACCACCTGCAAGACATATGCATAGAGATGGCTTACCCAAATCCTCCTCAACTTTGGCTTATTGGTTTGTTTACTTCAGAAGACAAATTAAGCTTTGATAAAGATTTTTCTCTTCTTGAACAGTTTTGCCATAATGTTTTTGTACTGTACACATTTTTTTTTTCTGATTTATTTTAATGGAAAATAATTTCATTAAAGTGTTTTCACATATATTCCTTGGGCAGGAGAAGTGTAGCTACAAATGCCTTTTAGTGGTTGATTTGAAGACTCAAATCCACTCTCAACAAGTTGACTGACTCCTACACATAAGCAATACATGGTCCAGGGAATATTTGACTTTGAATTATGCAGCCCAGAGGAAATCAGAATGAGGCATAATCTACGTGCTCATCTTGTGCCTTGCCTTCTTTCCATACTGTCACCTGCTGGAAAAAAAACCAATGCTTTTATGCTTTTTTGTCATCTCTTTGCAACATTCCTGATTGTATAAGAACAGGGATCAAAAAATGAGAGGTACACCAATTCCTGATGCAGTCATTTCAGGTCTTTCTGGAAATTTCTTTTCATGAAATTCTGGAGGAATTTCATGAAAAGTCATCTTGTTCTAAGACTGGGGTTTGGGTTAGATGTTTGTTTTTTTTTTTTTCCCTTTCATAAATTTACATTAATTTTTCCTCTTTTTAAATCCTTAAAATCATAATTTATTTTGCTTTATATGGTCTGTTGCTGAACACTGCTGGACCCTTTCTCATTCCATAGATTCTTCCCTTCCTTGGAGTATTTGCAGGGGACTGCTTGCCACAGCACCTGTTTTACAAAGAAAGAAAATATCCACTGCTGATTTGTTCTTCTCAATAGCCAGCCCAGATATCTGTGTGATTTCATTCATTAATGTAGAGATTAGTCCATTCATACTGGGAATTACTTTTTTCAGAAGGTAATGGCAGTGCCTAGTAAAAATGGGTCATGATTTGTAGTGGATTCTGTGGCAACAGAACTAGATCCTGACTCTCAATTTGCCTTGTGAGTTCTATTCATTACAGATGAATAAGTGTCCACAGCATAAAAACAACAAAGAAATGGTATGACTAATTTTCTGACATTTAGCCAAATTCTTGATATTCCTTAATGCACTCACTGATGTCTATTCTTGTCTTGAATAGCAGTTGACTTTACAATTTGGTAGCAGTTGTTGAGGCCATTCCCATTCTAGCCTATAGCTCCATTGCATGACTTCCCTCATAAAAACCATCTATTTTCTCAGGTATTCCCTACACCTCTCTCTTCAATTAGATAGCTTTATTTTGCCCTTGGTCCACAATTTTCCAAATGTGCAGTGTGCAGAATCACACACGCTACCTGAGGACTGAGCAGTGCTGAGTAGGGCAGAAGGATTGCTTTCTGAGCCCAGTAGATGGTACTCCTGTTTAGATAGTTCAATACAGTATTTGCTAGTTTTGCAGCAGAGTGATGTTGCTGACAAACACAGGCTGATTGAGCCAAAATACTGCACACACAACCCCAGAAAATGATCCTACAGTAAGCAAAAGAGATGACCTAGACAAGCTCATTGATATTTGTCATATTTTTCCCCTGTATTATGAATACATATTCATTCACATATATGAACTGTAACTATATTCAGTATTAGATCTAATCTTGTTCATATTAAAGTTTTGCATTAAACCCTTATTGGCTTCAACATCAATGGGAATGGATTTGTCATTTCTGTTGATTATATAGAGGCACTCAGTTATACTTTTCTTTTTATAGTCTATTTGCAATGAACCATAGATGCATTCATAAAAGATAAGAAGACATCAGACGCAGTACTTTCAATGCCAAAAATGTAAGTTGATGCTCTTTCAACTAAGCAGAATGCTGTCAATAGAAATTAGCAGTGTAAAAAAACACCGTGCACCACAGGGAGATGCAATCAAGGCTTTCACAGACAGACCAAGTGTTCTTGGAACACTTTTTACTTTACATATCCTTAAAACTAAGCAAGTTAACTCAAAGTGCCTTTTATGAATTTGTAAATATTATCTCACTGCTGTAAACATGCTCCAAAGCATTTCCCTTTCTACTTGGATGTTCAGCTCTCCTTTTCAACAGGCTAGATTAAGCTTCAATACAATCTGAATCTTTGTGATTAAAAGGCTGATTTATCATTTTTTAAAAAGTGTAATCATGCTGTCATAGGGGGACAGTAGGTTGATTTGGAATACCTGTCAACCACAAAGGAAATACCTGCAAAAAGTTAAAATAATTGGAAAAATTGCAAACCTATTTATAAATTTCTTTGTATTTTGTCTTTACACTAATACAACGATGATTTTTGACCTTAGTAGCTTTCCCCAGCGCAGGCAAACAAGCTTTGAATTATTGTTCTGCTGCAATGTAACAATTCCATTGCTCTGACCCTTGGTGTCTTGCAAAATACAATAGAACAATAATTGTCAATCCTTCCTATACAATGTGCTAGATTTGACAGAGGTCAGCATTAGCTACAAGACCTTTGGCTGATGCTCAAAGAGGTAATATCTCTTCTCTAGTTCAGTTGATAAAATGTTAAATAGAATCAATTTTTGCCATGCTTTTGTGGAGACAGAGATAAAAACAGTTTTTACACTGTAACATTTTTTAATAGACAAAAAATAGATGACAGTGTAGCTCAAAGTGCTTTGGTAAATATACTATTTAAATGTCAAAAGTTTTTATTCTTCTAAAGAGAAATGCCATAATTCTTCCTTCCAATTTGCAGTGTGATGAATCTAAGAAGGCTTTGCTGTGTGCAGAAAATAGAGGATTTTGTTGCAGATCTTACATGAGTAATACATGAAGAAAAAGACTGACTCATAGACATTTTGTGTCAGCATGTGATTTGTACAAAGCAAGGATATAATCTGACATGGAAATAAAATATGTGTTAGATGCTCCTCTTTGGCACCATGGAGAAGCTGGTGGCAAGGTCAGCAGCTACAATGTCTAAGCTCCTCAAGTTGTAAGCAGTTGTTAGTTAAAATTTTGCTTCGGTCCTAGAGCCTGAGTCTTTTGTCTGTCATCTCTGAGCATTTTGATCGAAAAAGCTTAAGAGAAAGAGACGTTTATGGCACGCAGCAGTACTCCGTATCTGAGGGGGAAATCAGACTTCCAGACCAGAAAGAAGAACTGGCATATGAAGAGAAAGGAAATATTTCTCATAATTCAATTTAATAACGTTATTCCTTTTGGTATATTTCTAGACTGTGCACATAAAACTGTCTAATGTTGAAATAAACAGCAACAAAAAAAATTTTCCTTGTAATTACTTTAAGTGTAGTCCCTAGTCTTTACCCATACAAAACATGAACCACACAAATCTTTTCTTCCCACTTCTGTTGCTTGATGCTGAATACACTATTTTGAATATGCTGTCAGCTCAGGTTCATAAAGATTGGGGCAAAAAAAGCACCATTTTTCGATCAAGAAGCTGTCTGTTAGAAAACAACTATTTCACAAGACCATAATTGGACACTTCAGCATCTATGGTGATGTCCATGAAAAATATAAAACCAGAATGTGCTTGAATTACAGGAATCCCAGCCTTTGCAAGATTTTCCTGCAGTGCATTTGAGAATTTTCTCTGTGCTGGGACACTGCTGGTCCCAAGAGTTCACTGTTACACAGTAAAGGCATGTACTTCTTCAGAGCAACAAATGTGAGAACAAGGGAAACAAGGTGGAAAACAACCACTTAGAAGACCTTTCATCTTTTGAGAAGCATTTGTATTATGGTTATTCACACAGAGACTATGCTGCCATACTGGTGACATACTAGTGCACATACTAGTGGAGTCAAGCACTAACTGTGCTGAGCCTGTGTGGCAGGATTTAGGCATCACTTCAGATCTGTTTGCTTCTCCCATCTCACCCCATGCCTGTCCCTGCCTGTCCTCATCTCCATTCTGATCCCTGTATTTGCCTCTTCTTTCTTCATCTTTGTTTTCTGTAAACCCAACAGTGACTGAGGCTCTGTCTGCTGATACAGAAGTGGTTCTACAGCAAGATAACAAAGGAGATAATCATCTAACTGCAACATGTGATGGAGACAAAATGTCTTTGCTATACTTACCGAAAAATGCTTGCTGGAGTTCAGATGTCTGTGTCCTTCATTTCCTCCCTTGCCCAAATCTGAGCTCACCTAACTCTACCTCGCAACAAACCTCCCATGCCTTGGTTTATGTGCTTGGTTTTAAAGCTGGGACAGTTAAAACACTTTAATTATGAGAATGTCCACTTAGTCTTGGTCAGGTGGTCCCTGGATGTGAATTTTAAAAATTATTGTGAAACATGTTAGCAATTTTGAATAGTAATTATGTTGACCAGAAATTAAATGCTGACCTACAACGCATAGGACAGAAGGGCAGCAGAAGACTGGCCTCCACAATTCCTAAGGAATCTGTGTTTCAGAGATTCCTGATTCACACAGGAACAATCACCAGTACATTTTTCACAAGTGAGTTGGGGTGCAAACAGAGTTATCCCTAAGCAATTTTATTTCACTCGATACACAAAAGGAGAAGTGAGGTATACTTCAGCAAAAGTACATTAGAGGGAGCCAGGATTGGTAAGTAAGGGAGAAAGCAGTGAGAATGGCAAGTAAGGGGAAAACTAGCTGAAAATCTGAATGTCTCTGGGGAAAAAAAATGCCTACCTCTTGACTGTTGGTTAAATATGTAGTGTGGAAAGATGTAACAATGAGCATGAACATTTATTTTCAGACAGTGTGGGAGAGAGGTTTACGAAGCAAAGCAATCTGTAATCAGTCCTTTTTTACTCCTTCCTACATTTCCAAAAGATTAGCCCAATGCCAAACCATCTATCTATCCTGCCTCTAAAAGAGGCACCTGGCAATTACAGCTCTGCAAAGGTACAGGGTTCCCTTTGTGGCTGTGTGTGAAAGAAGCAAAATACCCACTTTCATCTTTGCATCTAAGCGCATTTGTACTACACACGTACACAGAATTTTTCTACAAAGACAGGAAGGCAAGGTCTGTTTTTTCATCATACATTTAAAAGTGAACTCTCACTGCAGGCATGGGGCAAGCAGCTTGCTCTTGGCTTCATACATTTACTTCTTAAGAACCCAAGTGCACTGAGCAAATATGCACATTTTATTACTAATACTACTAGAGAGTGTACACTGATGGTTGTACATACATATTTGTCCATTTACCAGCACTGCTTACTGCTGGAAGGTAGGGAGAAGAAACACGGAAGCGAAGAAAAGTCTATTACCAGGAAAGGTAAAAATTTAGTGACACAATTTAGTAAACTGTGTGAAGCATGGCATTCAATGCTCAGGAAAACCCCAGATATTCAGGTCCTTATCTAAAGTATGTCCAAACTATCTGCACTTCTTGAGTCTGCAAAGCTGAACTGGAAATTGGACAAGACAGGCTTTTCTGGTATTGCCTGTTTCTGGCTTGAGCAGATAGCAGATGATAGCATCTCTCTTTACACACTTCTGCAGAGCAGCAGCAGTGCAGGGCTAACCAGGATGCACAGTGATGTGAAGGAGAGATAAGAAAGCCCAGGATTAACTATGGCAGGCCCTTGATTTTGTTCCCAGTGGAGGTCACGTCCCACGTGGCCCTTTGTGTGAAGAGTGCTGCCAGTCTGAGCTCCCAAAATGTCTCTTCCCACCCAGTGGTGAGGCATTGTAGGCTGCTGGGTGTCTCTCAGCACTGCCTCTGCAGAAGATGGGCAATCCATTTGTGTCCTCTAAGATTTCTCCTACATAACTAAGGGAAACAATGGAAAAACAAAAGCAGAGTATTCCACAGACACTAAATCCACCATAACTTGCAAGCTTAACTCCTGCAGCACCTTCCTGTGTCAGAAAGTGTGGTCACCTGTCAAAACTGAGATCTTTGCAGCATTTTGCTCACTATTTGAGGATGCAAACCCCACTGTGTACTCAACAGAATTTGGGAAATACACCTACCCTGATTCACCTGGAAGCTGCCTGGCCTAAATAAACCAGAAGAAAAAAAAAAAAAAAAAAACAGGCTTTGTTCACTCTATTGGGAAAAAAAAATATATCAAGAGCTTGAATTTTTTGCCTTGAATTATTTTCATTTGTAGGTAGGTTCATTTACAAGGACCAAACTGATTCTATATAACAATGAAAGCAAGCAGCCATACTGAGTGATTAAAGACAAGGTTACAGAATAAATACTGATCTACATTTGCAGTGTATTAATAAATACATTGAGCAAGTGTTGTGTTAAGTATAGCTTTTACTTCAACCATAAAAATGTACATTTCAGGGCTAAGGTGAAGAAAAACATAAATAAAATTGCCTGGTATTATGAAGAGGGGGGAAGGGATGTATGGAGTGTTCATAAATAGCTGAAAGTATCGATCAGTGATGGTGAAATACCAGTGAACTGTGCAGAGCACTTTGAGTTACCTTCTTGTCTTTGATTAAGTTCAAATGTTAAACTTAATCTGTAAACCTTTAAATGGGATTCTGAGCCAAGAGTCTTGAAGACCTGAGGTTTCAGAAAACAACTGCTGATTTGATCCAAATGTCAGAACAAAATGCACAGAAGGACTTCATATTGGACTTAGAAATGAAATTAAAAATCAATGAACACTTTTTAGACATTCTTCTCCCATGGAATATTAATAAGCAGTTAAGAGGAATAGTACCACCAGGAGAATTGTCTGTATTAAGACTCTATGGGGTCAAAAGCTTTCTTCCAAGTTAAAAAAAAAATATTTCATATATTATAGTATTTTTTAACATGAAAATAAGAAAATTAGAGGATTTTCTAGTTTCTATGTACGATTTTTTGTTTCCTGAAAGAAAAGGCTTTTTGCTTCTGTGTTTCTTTGAGGCAAAAGCATGGGGTTTTTTTAAAGAAAACAGAGAAGTTTCACCCTATTTCTTACAGGACACTGTCCGCTCTTCCGCGTGGTTTCAAGGACAGCCTTGTTTTAACGACAGCCTTCCTCATTCTCAAGTAAATTGAGTTTTCAGTGTTTTCTTGGTCCACTTGGGAGGTGGGCACTGACACTCCGGATCAGCTGCTGGCGGCGAGGGCTGCATTGTAATGCAGAACAAATGAGGGCTGGATACGTGCCCTCCTCGCATTCAGCCGCCACTGCTGCCACTTACAATTACAAAGGACAAGAGCAGGAGACACTCCAGCAGCGGGGAAGCATGACCTGCGAGCCGCAGCTCATTTTGCACTGCACTTATTCAATACAGCGCTGCCCTATAATTTCCTATAGCATTGTTATCTGGTCGCGGTTACACACTCACACCTTCATTATGTCCCCGCTGCCGGCTGCTTGTCACATCTATTGATTGCACTGGGGCTGCAATCTGCATGGATCACTCGCGACTGTCCTCAGCCAGAGCGACACCGTGCCTGGGACCGACACGGCGGGGACCGACATCCCTGCCAGGGACCGACACGGCGGGGACCGACATCCCTGCCATGGACCGACATCCCAGCCAGGGACCNGCGCTGCCCTATAATTTCCTATAGCATTGTTATCTGGTCGCGGTTACACACTCACACCTTCATTATGTCCCCGCTGCCGGCTGCTTGTCACATCTATTGATTGCACTGGGGCTGCAATCTGCATGGATCACTCGCGACTGTCCTCAGCCAGAGCGACACCGTGCCTGGGACCGACACGGCGGGGACCGACATCCCTGCCAGGGACCGACACCACGGGGACCGACATCCCTGCCATGGACTGACGTCCCTGCCAGGGACCGACATCCCTGCCAGGGACCGACACCTCACAGAGGGACCGGAACCTCAAACGGGCTGATCCCACTCGCAGGGATCCGTGTCCCCTCTAGAGCCCGCTGCTCCTGTCAAGGCTGGTAACCCTGTGAAGTGTGACACTTGCGGTGACCGACATTCCTGCTGGCAGCGATGCTCCTGACAGGCACTGATGCCCCTTACAGGCATTGATGCTTCTTAAAGGCACTGGTACCCCTGCCAGGGACTCTGCCAGGACTGTGCCAGGGGACGATGTCCCTTTCGAGGGGCAGCAGCCAGCAGGGTCTCGCTGAGGGCTCTGGGCAGCCCCAGGCAAGGATCTCGACACTCCCATGGGAAACTCGATGCATGAGCATCTGAGAGAGACTGTCCTGACTCTGAAACAAGCACAATTCTTGGCTTTGAGTCACTGTGGCTGCCTCATGGATAGCCATGGAACTGGACACCCAAATCCCTCTGCCAACCGAGGGATTGGCATTCATTTCCACAATTACTGGGTGGGTGTTTTAGCACAGAGGCTTGAGGAAAGACTGAGATACAGGAAACAAAAAAGGAAAATTGCATTAGATGAATGTCAGTGTTGTCTGTACTGCACTAGGTTTTCTATTTCCCTGTCACAATGAATGAGACTATCAGAGGGTGCAAGGATGTCTGTGAGTCTGAGGGTGTCTCCTGCAAATGCAAGCTGGTATGTGAGCAATCACAGCTGGCACATCAAGGAAGAGAACATCCCACAGCTGGGGAGTTGAACTTGACCTGAAGTTTGGATGCTGTGCTCTGACCAGGTCTGTAGATATGCAAACACAACTGAGATGTCAGTATTTAGCTGGGACTAATGAGATACAATACTTCATCCCATTTGTGTTTAAGTCAGTAGGACAGGTCTGCTGTCTTTGGCTGGAGGCAGGACTGGATCTGATATCAGAAGTAGCTGAAGATCTCTGTCTAAAAACTCTTTTAAGTGGTTGCACAAGCAGAAGACAACAAGGTGATCAGATGGGGCTAAGAAAAGCACTAATTGTGTTCCAGAAAGAATATAAATAGCCTCTTAAAAGGTTTGGTGAATCATTTTGTGAGATTTTGGCTGCAGAAGGAAGGAGTCCAAGCTACCTGAATGGTGGCAGCTCAGCGGGATAACAAAATCCTCACATTACTGCAGAGCAGGCAACTACGCAAACCTTTTCAAATCCTCTCCACAAGTAGAGTGCAGATAAAAGCAGGCAGCAAATGTTTCTGAAATTATCTGTGATGGAGTAAAATCATGCATCATTTCATGAGGGATGCTGAATCAATGCTTATTACTTACAAGTAAGGTGTTTAAATCTTTCAATGTGTATGGGAAGAAAAGAAAGGGAAGGGAGTGTCTGAGATGAGCACAGTAAATTGTACCATGAATTTAAAATAAATCCATCCCAATTATACTTATTTTAAATTGTAACATATATATTCCTGATCATTCTCTATCCTTTCCTTTCAGTTTATGACATTTTTTAATGTACTGATCTATTTGCTTCGTTTTGTCTTCTTTTCTCTTGCTGTCACACACAGCATTTTAAAGAAACTACACCAGTGCATATGAAAGTCATAGCTTGCAGGAAAACAATCTAATCCCACTGAAATATTTGTAAATGAGAATTTTGGCTTTGTTTTCTGGGTGAGAAAAATCAAGTATCCATTCCTAAAGAACAAGAATTATCACAGCTATTTTTGAGAATTAGTTCTGAAAAAAGGCAATCATGCCTCAGCTTGGTGTTAATGATTTCAAAGTTTCAACATTAATACATAACAACTCTTAGTTCAGAAATTTTCAGTATCTATGGTAATGCAAAGCATTATAATTGTACTTATTATTGCATCAAAATAGATGATACTAAACTACAGCTTCCTACACACAGCTGAGTCTGGAGTTGTTGTTATGGCTGGATTTTTTGGTGAAGTACTGTACTTCTATTCCCAGTCGGAAGGTCATGAGAATCATAATACACCCAGACATTTACCTTTCACCATTCCTGCAGTAAAGAACACAGTGTCACTTTAAAAATTTACAGCTGAGGTCAAGGCCACGGGAATCAAACAAGCCCACACAGGCAGGGGTTGGTGAGGAGAGGTCACCCCTGTGTCAGCAGGACCACAAAGTGCAGGTGGCAGAGGCAGGGCAAGCTGCTCACCTCAGCTTTGAGGCCCCACACAGACCATGTTATAACACATGGTGGCCTGAATTTTGATAGTCACCAATACTTGTGTTTTTTAAAAGGAATCTGAAAATAGCGAACTTGTGACATGATTGGAAAATGTGCTGTAGTGTGTGTGGGCTTCTCTGACAACAGCAGAGTTCAGTCTGATACAAATAATTTCCATCTTTCCATCTTTTCTGTATGGGCACCATTTCCATCTTTCTGTATAGGCAGAGTCACTTCCACAGATGAGGAGAGAAAAAGGAAGAATCCTGCTAAAACTTCCTAAAGACCTGATGGGCCATGTTTTCTATCCAAATTGTCTTCTGAGCTCAAAGAAACTACACTCCCAGCCTTCTACCTCAGTATGATTAAGGAGGCATCCTATACAACAAACACCTCTCTAAATTATGATTTTTCAATATTTTTAGTTTTTTCCCAGAACTTTTTATGTGACTTGTTTAAATCCAAGAACAATGGTAAAGATAAAAGAGCAAGAAAGCTTTCTTGTGCTATTTCAGTATTTGCTGAACTAATAATTCAGTGTCATATATGATGATGTAGTAAGTCAGCCAACGTGAAATATCTCTAGGGAGCTCTTTGTTCTGCTATTTTTTTTTTCCTATCCAGTGCTTCTGGTTGTCAACAGAAAAACATAAAATAAATTTTCAGATTCTAAATAAGGCATCTTACATATGATCCTAATACTTCTTTCTGGAAAAAAAAAAAAAAAAAAAAAACAGTCAAGCACTGATGTATAATTTTCTTTAACTGTTTCCCCTTTGATAAGATATAATGGGAATTGAGCATTTGAAAAGGATGTTTATTAAACTGATTCTATAAATGGAAATGTATATTTTAAGCCTGAGGATTCAAGAGAATACTTTGTACTTTATATTGGTGTCATTTCAATCTTACTCTCCTTCTAAAAAAAATCTAGGGAGAAAAAAGTCACAGCCATGAAATTTCACCTGTTTTTTAAGGGAAGGTCTACTTTTCCCAATTTTGGCTAGTTTTAGGATTCAGAGAAACACTGAAAAATCCCACGTTGCCATAGCTTCACTCAGTGAAGCTATCCAACTCACTTGTGTTTCAACAAGAAAGCAGTTTCCAAAATAAAGTTGATGCTACAGTCTGAAGGCCTGTCTATCTCCAGTTGTGTGCCAAGGAGTGCAGGGTGACAAGACTCTTCACTTAGGTCTTCAACTGAGTCAAATGTAAAGACTAAGTGGGAACAATCCAGGCTTAGGTCTCCAGTCTTATGGTTGAATGACAGATTTAAAACTGTATTCCCACTGAATCTTTCCCTACCACTAAGCTTGACAGAGTTCACATCTGCAAATTTTACTCCAAAACTGTCCAGCAGTAAAGAGAAGTTCATTATTTTGAAATAACTCTTGTCAGTTTGGCTAAGGTTTTATTTGATACAGCACATGTGTTTTAAGGCTTCAGTGGCTGCCTGTCATTGTCATCCTATAAAACTGATCTTCACGGGTATGATACACAGAAATTAATGCCTGAATGTAGATTCAGTGAGCAAAACTGAGGGAAGAAGGACTTGGACAGGGAGCAGACACAAATCTGAAGGGCTCTATAGCTACTGCTAATTAACATGGTAAGTGCAGAGTCACCAAGGCACTCTGGAGGAAATTGTTATTAAGTACAATGACTTTATCTATTTCTTATCTAAAGGAATGGTTCAGGATTCACCACTGAGATGGACACATTGGGCTTTAACATGTTTACCCAAGACCTTAAAATAATGTCTTTGACTTGCATCTGTATGTTAAGCTTGAAACTTTTGGTCATATGAATCATCCAAAGATGATTCTTTGGATGGTGGTTCTTTGGGACTTCTAGGGTAAGGGAGACATTAATCACTCTTCTCTCTGTGTTTCTTGATACCCCTGCTTCTCCTGATGCATGTTTTGGATCTGACATCTGCCTTGGCTGCTGCTCAAGTTTTCCTGAGCTGTGGTGATCATTCTGCTCCAGGAACTCAGTTGTTGTAGAGGACCTACATGCAAGTATCTCTAGATATCTCTCTTTTCTGCAGATAGAGGCTTCAGCACTGCTACTTTCCTGATGCCTGGGGACAAAGGAAAATTGTAGTGCAGGAGGAAAAAAAATTAAGGGGAAATTGATGTGGGAGGTAGAGAAAAACCTGTGATAGTATTGACTGCATTGCATTCTACCTTTCCCTCTCTCATGATAATTGAAGGAGTTTATTTTTTAATTCAGTAACTGCCATTGTTTTTTCAGTGGTGCTAGTGGGTAGTTATGTAGCTCTGTGATGGCAATCATAGCTCCATGACATTTCCTTATCCACATTATAATACCATCTAGACATCCCAAGCAAGAATTGGGGGTCCATATTTGTAGGAGCTGCATCCAGACACAAGACAAACAGCATTTACCTCAATAGTTCACTGACAACCAATGAAACAAAACTTCTGGGGAGCAATATGGCTTGCTGTCATCTTGACCAACATAAGTACTTAGATCAGGCCTTTCAGTGTGAGTTAAGACCATCAGACCAACAGTATCCAGACCCTGTACTTATTCCACAGGATGGTCTGGTAGAGTAGAAAGTCTACACCTGCAGTCATGAAGGGATGCCCATCTGCATTTACCAGTTACACATTATAATTTAGAACTGTCCTAGAGAGGGTTCTAAATGAAAAAGGACCAAGCAGCTTCTGGGTGTGACCATCAGGAGAAACCAGAGTCAGAAGTTAGAGCTAGATTTAAATCACCCTATATCAATTAACTATCATAGAGGAAATAAAATGCAAAAAAGTTTTTCTAAAAATACAAGGCAGCCTTCATGTTATTTGCTTTTTTCCTGCAGAATGTATTCTCTATGACTCCTGAATGGCCACACTGCACACAGCAAACAACCTTTCCTAGGAAAACTATTGTATCAGAAGGTTTATGAGAGGGATATAAAAGGATAAATAATAATTTTTATGAACTTCTGTATAGAGTTTATAAGTTAGTTTTTCCCAAAAAAATATTTTCTTTATTTTCTCAATGACCTTACTCTGATGTCTGTCATAGGGAGCTCAGTAGGGGCTGTAGGGCCTTAAAAATCTCAGAAATTTGTAGCTGACTGTTGCTACTGCTGGCCAGCTGTTGGAAAACATATGCCTCTACAGCAGCCTTCTTGTATTTCCATACGATTTTCTGCATTTACATTCTGAACTGTTGTGTTCAGCTTTGCAATGATTATATATCACATAAATCTCAATGCCTTTTGAAAAGTATGTTTAAAAATAAGTTGACAGAAAATTGCAGTGAAACTCCTTTTTTAAAGTGATTGGATATCACAGAAACTTGATGAATCTTGTGGGGGATTAACCTGTTAGCCAGAGGTAAATGCAATTCAATAGACTTTTCCTTTACTGACTATTATTACACCTTATCCTCAGCCACCACCCCTAACAAGGTCAGTGACTGCTGCTGGAGGTCTCCAGGAAAAGGCTGCAACACTAAACATATGTCAGCCTGCAAATGCAAACTTTAGTCAAATTATACTTTCATAATAACTTCTTTAAACTGTAGCACACTACATTACTGAAATAATAGCAATAACTATGCTGTAGCATTTTTCAGTACTGCCTTAATTCTCTGCAAGGCAGCTACTGCAAGATTACTCTATAAAACATTTTTAGAGTCCCAGAGAAGTTGGTTAAGGTTTCTCATGACATAGGCTTTCAGCATTCATTTTAGAAGATGGTAGCCTTTCATCAAAAATTCTGCAAGTCTTTGTGATCCACATGGCTGCTATGGGGAGAATTTATTCATCATTTAATTTTTTGGAAGTTTTCCAAACTGAAAAGATTAGGGTGAAACGTATATTGTGTGCAAGCAGCCCATGGTCATTTTAGCTTTCCTTAATCCCCTGACATAAGTATTTGCATCTGTATTTTACTGATGAAAAAGCTGTCAGCACAGAGAAATGAACTGTTTTGGGCAATTCTCTTCTCAGGTGCCCAATTTCCCAGCCTGAGGCAACTGCATGATGAGGGTGACACTGTGGTTCAACCTCTTGGGAATTCCTTGCAGCCAAGGCATTGGGTGGGTTGGGGACCCACCAGTGACACTGCACCCCTGCCCCACCAAGGGCTGATGAGGTGCCCCTCTCCTCTGTCCCAGAGTGCTCTGCACAGCCCCACTGCAGCATGGGGGCCTTTCCCCCAGCTGCCTCTTTGTCTTAAAGGTTTTATTCAAAGGACATAGAAGACAAAAATGTGGTTTTCAGTATTTCAGTATCAGAGAATTACTATTTTAAAAAATTAACAGTAATAAGAATTATAATAAATTAATAACAATAAATTACTGTAGTGAAAAAATAATAATAATCTGTTACAATTTGATGCATTTCCAAGTGGTTGAAGAAAGTGGATTGGGATACTGGGCACAGAAAGAAACCTGTACAATGGGGGCCTTAGAGAAGCTCTGTGAACAAGTTAATCTCATATGAACAAACTGTCTGTGACCAGTCTGGGCTGGGATTAAAACATCTGATGACAGAATGAGGTTTCAGACATCTCTGCTTTTGGGATATTTTCATTCCACATTTTGGTTCAGTTTATTACAAACACAGGAAACACTATTAATATAAAAACTGTTTCTGGTGATGAGCTGTACCTCTACTCCCCTCAAGAGTCAGAGCTGCTGAATTATGTTCTAGTATAATTATGTTCTAGACCATACAAACATCTTTCAGAGAGTTTTGTTTTATCTCCAGTGACTGCTGCTGGTTTGTGTGGCATATACAGACTTAGTAATTGCAACAATTTGCAGTCTTTGGCATCTAGGTATTTTGCCCATTAAAGAGACTATTGTCTAAGCAGCTCTGAATTGTTTACCTCATGCTCATCAGGGAGTTGGACATTGCCTATTGCTGGCACATTGCACTAAAGCCCCACCAGATGAGACATGGGGTCTTGGAGAAATGAGGGGGATAGGGGAAGCTTCTCCTGTGGGAAAGGAAACTTGGCTGCTGTGGCTTTCCCACAGCAGAGAACACAGAATCCCAGATCACTTCGGTTCTGTTGCAGTTTAGTGAAGGTTCAAATCCTTTTAGCACTGCCTTAACCTCCAGCTATGCAACACCACAGTGTTACCCAGCCTGGGATATTTCATGTGCAAGAATATGCAAAGCAGACAGGAGGCAAACTTGATACACTGAATATGGATCCCTACCCTCATTGCTTCATCACCACCCTGTGATGTTTGGCCCCAAAGCTAAAGTGGTTTTTTGCTGCAAATAACCACACTGACNATTTTCTGACAAACTTGATACACTGAATATGGATCCCTACCCTCATTGCTTCATCACCACCCTGTGATGTTTGGCCCCAAAGCTAAAGTGGTTTTTTGCTGCAAATAACCACACTGACAGCTCCTTGTAAGTAGGACAAGAGTGGATTAGTGCAGGCATTTTGCGGCAGAAGGCTCTGGAGTCTCACCTGCACAGCCACACGATTGCATTCATGTCCTGCTTTAACGCCCTTGAGCATCTTTTATCTTCCAAATTCTAAGGGTTTTTTTTTTTTTTTTCTCTACCTACACAGGCAGGAGGAAGCAAAATCAAACAAAAATGGGATGGAGAGGAAGGGAGAAAAATAGATGGTGGCTACTGCATCCTGTCCCCTCTCAGGAGCCTACAGGGCGTGTCTGCTCCCAAGCAGGAAATTGCAAAAATTTCTATCATGGCCTGCTGCTTGCAGTGTACATAGCTCCTTAGGAAAGGGACAGTGCAGCTGCAAACTGTGGAACAAGGCAACCAGATGGCCTCTTCTTCAAGGGTTTGTGCATATTCTGGGAAGTGCAGAGTCTGGAGCTTGCCTCTCCCACTTGCTGTGCTGTTCAGCAGGACCCTTTTGCTCTGACAGGTACACCCCCTGCAAATGCTGCAACACTTGTGTGGGGCATTCCCTGAGATGCTCAACATCATTTTACATATTTGCATTTCTGAATGTTCAATATAGCATTTAAATAGTTTCCCCTGAAATTTTTGTATTATCATGTCACTGAAAATCAAGCTACTCTAAATTTTAAAAAACAGAGGGATAACAAAAGAAGTTGCTCTCATATTTATTCTACTTCATTTAAATATGTTTGCATAGAAAAAGTACTGGCCACCCATAATACACATGGACCTAGCATTCAGATTTGTAGAACTTTCTCAAAGATTTTTACCCTAAAGTTGCTCATCTGAAGTCCTTGGCTGAAATAAGGGTGGACTGCTTTTTCCCTTCATCCATTTTAATTTTTTTTTCCTTTTCTGTTGATTACTAACTCTACACTATATTGCTTAGGCACGGAAATTTAAATGGTAATGCATAATTAAGGTGTGCAACCTGCCATCCAGTTTCACACACTCTTTCCCTGTCATACTCTCATAGTCACTATCAGTCTCCCAGTTAATAAACTATTTGGACTGCCCTTCAGCTCTCCTCTTTTGAGAGAACCTGAGTGAAGTGAATTGTCACAAATCCTGCAAAGCCTGGACTTCTTGCTTGGGTACCTCAAGCACTGAGAGAGACCTGTCTATCTCACAAGAACAGGACAGAGGTTTTTGATGTACTGGCTGGAATCAATGGGTTCATGAGAGGAGTCACAGCTCCCAGGCAGCACAGGGAAGAGGCATTTACATCAGGACATGCTCCTTAAACTCTTCTACCTGGCTGACTCACCTAGGCCTGGATAGGTGACTGTGCATTGGTATGATGTGCACTTCTTCACAGGCTGTAAGTCAAGGTGTGTGAAGTTATGCCTTTAAAACAGTCTGAATTACTTCAGTTTGAAGATAACAAAGAACAGTCTGAATTACTTCAGTTTGAAGATAACAAAGAACAGACTGAATTTCTTCTGTTTGAAGGTAATAATCGTAACCTCCACCGGTTGTTGGCCCATGGAGATGAAAAAGCATCCTAAGATGCTTTACTCAACAAAAAGGAGCATGGAACACCACTAACAATCGTTACCAGGGCACTGAGGAATGGCCATAACTTCTGTGGGATGATAAAACTGTCAAGTGCATTGGTTAATGGCAGACATAAGCACATAACTGAGAGAGATGGTGTTATTTTTATAATTTAGCTTTTTCCCCACCTCATTTCCCCACTGGTTTTGTATTTCCTAGTTTGAGTTTATGTCACTTTACCAAAGTGTTTGAAAACATGTACAAGTTTTTCTGAGCAGAGACAGACCCAGTCGAGTGGGACTGGTAATCTTGCATTCTTGCATGGTAATCTTGCATTCAAGTTAGAAAAGGCTGTTGAAACAGGGCACTTCACTGGGTGGAGAAGCCAACTCCTCATATTGCAGGGAACAAGAGGAATAAGCACAGCACATTTAAGGAATTTTACTGACCTTGTAGCTGGACAGTACAAAAAAATCACTGCCTTTCACACCTTCTTGAGGCCAAGGGAAAACCTTTCACCAGCATGACTTCAGCTGCCTTCATGCCTTCTCCAGGCCTGAAACCAGCCTAGGAGGGAGCTATACCACCAGTATAGATCTGCCATTGCTAATGTTGCCTTGCTGATACTTCCTTAGAGCTGTGCCTAGAAATGAAAAGCAGTTCATGAATCTGTTAGCACTGAATAACAGTGTCTGAGAATCGGTGGCTTTTCACATTGGCTTGGTAGCATGACCTCTCTAGGGACTGGCATTGCCAGTCTGTCTTCTTAACATGTTAGATTCCAGTAATTTTGAGAGTATGTTAACAAAATATTATCAGAAATAAAGCCTTCAGAAAATGTAATGAGCTGAGCTTGAAGCCACTCCTAAAAATGAATTAATGTCCCAGGATGCTCATTTTCCTTTTAATTGGATCTGGCTTTCTTTTTTGATCCATAATGGAGAAAACACAGATTGGTACTGAAATACAGAAGACACTTTTCTAAAGCTGGCTTCTAAACTAAGTGACTTAAGTATCAGACTGGTCAGAACTTTGATGTACAGCTGAACATGAAATTGTGCTTTGCTGCAGCAGTTACTACTTCACATACAACTACAACTTCTTGCCACATTAATAGATGAGAGTCAGCTGTGGTCAGAACAACAGAAATCAGAAGGAAAAGGGGAGGAAGGTTAAAGGCTGAAACTGAAAATAAAAAATACTGATTGCCTCTCTGGTTCCCTGCAGACAAGTTTTTATACCTGAAATAGACAGAAACACTTTAAAGAGATGTTTACTTAAGCTATGTAGCAGTTTGGGTGATGTGCATATTGTAAAAAAAACTCTGCCAGTAACCTGTAAAAACTAGGCAAGTAAGAACCTACTTTCATGCAGAGCTTCCTGAACTATATCTGACATTCAAGCAATGCAGGTCTGGATTCTCAGGCTCTCTTAATTTAGCTGTTGAGATGGGAGGGCAGTTTCCCCCTGAGCTTTGTGCTGTGCCACATATCTGAAAGTGAGGGTACATTGTGAGGGCCTTCTTACCATATGCGACCTGTTTCATGGAGCATATAGGGTCCAAGGGGCGACATCATCTTGGCACACCTGAGTTATCCATATCCTGGTTTAAATGAGCACCTTTAAAGACTTTTATGGAAGTGGTTTTGTTTATTTTATTTGAAAATCTGTAACGTGTAGCTCTGCCTTATCCAAAAATTACAGAGGCCTATATACCAGCCAAACACAGAGGGTTTCTAATAGCTGGGAGGGTTGCAGTGGAAGTGGTTAGCAGCAGGAGCCAGGTAACCTACATTCCAACAAGAGGAAGTTTTAGATTTAAAGGAGTTCTGATAAACAAGGGTTTGCTGTGCTCCTTTAGCCAACTGCAAATGCAGCAGGCACTAATGATGACATTCATTATTTAACATAATTTTTCTTGATATTCTTCCATTTTCCAGTCACCACCTAGGTTTCCAGATACGTGTTTTTAAACGAGATAATATGTAAGGACAATAGAGCATAGAAGCAGTAGGTCTCTCGTAACTTAAAGCAGTATCTTATCTGTTGTGTACCCTGGCTTTTTGTAACGAACATGTAATGCTTTGTACTCGAGCTTTTCAGAGGATTGCTGTTGTCATCTTTCCTCTCTGTAAAAGCCCCTCTGCTCCCGACACTTTAATTGCACAGTTGCCTAAATGAGGCACTGCAGAGCGTTAATGTGCGAGTCTGAGCGACAACACACTCCTCTTTTCACAGAGCTTTTGCCCTTGATCGTGAATGTAGCAGAGCACGTACCTTAAAAATAACTGGAGATTCAAGGGGAATCGCTACACTTATCCTCTTGCATAAGGTTTGTTGACACAGGGATCCTTCAACAGTAACTCATATTCTTTCAGTGGGAATAATAAGCATCGCAATTAGTGAACTAGTTAATAACTGCGTGGTTGGGGAGGACAGCAGAGGCATTTCTGTGTATGTGGAAGCGGAGTGTTCAGTGTCCACATGGTCTAAAGCAGACAAAAAAAAAA
>VZRH01007340.1:91226-123236 GCA_013397555.1 Urocynchramus pylzowi | reverse complement strand
CCCTGCCAGCTACCGCTTCTCTCCTTTTCTAGACGAGGTCCGCCAAGTTTGTCTGTCTCGGTGCTGTTCCCCCTGGTTAGGAAGGCGCTAATTGCCGTAAGCAGGAAAAGTGAAGCTACAGGATGTCATTGCGAACAGGGAATATGCCCTAGATAACAGCTCTTCGCAGGGCTGTCTTGCTTTCTCCTGTAGAGGGGATGACACACTACCGCTTGATTTTTGATGTTTTGCCTGAAAAAGACGAAGTTAACCGGCTGTGAGCACTTTAAAGTAAAATAAACTGATATGAGGAGCTGAGTGCTGGAGATGCCCAGCTGCAAGGACCTGCAGAGATGCGAAGTCCGAGTGTTAATCCAAGCAGTAAACGTAATCTAACATGTAATTATGATCTCTTTGTGGTACTCACACAAGTTTTAGTCAGCTAGCACTCAAGCTGATGCTCTGGACATGTTGTTTCTCCTTCAGATTCTAGAAAACCTAATTTATAGGTGCCATTAGCTAAGTGTCTCTTAATTATTGATTATGTTGAAGTCCGTAAGTGCGGTATTTGATAACTTTTAAGAAAGGTGTCAAAGCAGCTTTTGTATAGCAGCTGGTAAAATCGGGCCAAATGCTAAATGCAAAGCTGTGTCATTTGATTGTCATTTGTCACTATTTTTACTGTCATCTGTTAACTCTCTATATTCAAAATCATAGTAACAAATAGTGACCTGCTCACAAGTAGAAACAACAGATGTGCAGATATATCAGGACTTCGAGGAGGTGTGCAACCTCAACTTGTTACTCTGGCTTTTTAGCATGTTATAACACCTGGTGAGAAAGGTTGCCTTTTACTTGGCATTACAGAATAAATTTCAGAACTCTCAGAAAGGAGTGCCTGCATACTCAGAATCCTTTAAATTTTCCTGTAATCAAGTTGTGCCCTGCAGACTTTTTTTCTGCTGATTTGTTCTAGAAAAACTGTTTTTCTATGGAATTGCAAACTTAGCCTAGCTTTTGTGACCTGTCCTTGGCCAGGAGAAAAGAGTAAACCATTAATCTATGCAGAAAAGGAGAAAAGGTGCTTGGTTTAATTTTGGTTTTAAGAGCAGACGAAAGTTAGGGTCTTTTAATAAGACTTTTCTGATGCATCCTTTTTTGCTTTGTTTTGCCAAAACAAGGCGGATGTTGAATGTCTTAAAATAAACAAACATGAAAACTTGCTCAACAATAACTTGGTATCTGACAGCTATTTGCAGAATGCACAGCTGGAGGTGTATCACATTCTTGAAAGTGCTTAACTGGCCAACATCTATAGAATGTGCACTTGAAGTGTTAATTTTCATGCTTCTAAATGTGCTATTTGTAACCACTTTTCAAATAATGTAGTTGGTTAGTATGTTAATTACAGATTTGTGTCCGTATGAGTTTGTTTTTCCTTTCTTTGTAGTCACGGTATACATTCAAAAAAATACACATTCCTATAAAACCATGCTGGCCAAAAAATTCCTGTAACTTAAGGCATGCCCTGTATAAAATCCTGTTTGGATTTTACTATTATGATATCTTATTTAGTGGCCATCTTTTTTTCTTTTATTTTTATGATGTCCCATCAGGAGGTGTTGCTTAACAAACAGACTATTCAGGAAACTAGTCAAGAAAATGTTTATTAGGCTATTAAGTTACTATTTTTTAAATGAGAATTATTGTGAGCTCCACTGTTTTGCAGGTTTGATCTGTTTAATAGATTGTGAGAAAGTCTTTGCAGAGAGTTAGACCAAAGACACTTGCTTTGAACTATTCTCCAGCACATATCTTGTTGTTTATAGCAGGAATGCTTTAAGTAGACACTTTAAAGTATGTAACTAGACACATATGTTTAAACATCCATACACAGGAATACCTATGAACACAAGGAGGCAAAAAAATTCATTATAGTTTTAAATTTAAATTGAGTATTAGACAAAGTAAGGAAATGAATTTATCTGTCACATCCCCAGTCCTTAAGGAAATGGACTAAACAAATTATTTGTACAATTTACTATATTTTATTATACATGTTACATAGAACTGTGCTTAAAACCAGGTTGATACATTGCCTAATAGAATATCTAGGAATGTGCAGCAGCAGAAACAATTATTATTCTGTATTTAACAGTTGATTATCTCTTCTGTTTTACTTTCCATTTTTTCAGTCATCTTTTTGCTCTGGTTAGTGTGAATTATAAATTTGTGTGTGTGGGTATAGCACTTTACTCCATTTCTTTTATACCTGGGTGCTCTGTTTTAGGAGTTTCCTGGGGGCAGAAAGCAAGTTCAAGCAAGGAAAGCATTCTCTGAATATCTGAATTTCCTTCTGCATTTGGCCTAAAAAAAAAAATAAAAAAACACATGCAGTAAGAGTCAGAGAGCGAATATCCACATATGCAAATCAAGCCCTGAAAAGTGTAGGACACTGAAAATGATTCCCATGTACGATATCATTGTCCAGTAAATAATTTTCATGCGTCTTATTTTCGTGCTTATGAAATCCAGCAACCTTTTCAGTAAGAAGATCCTGCCTTAACAATAAATGTCTATGCAATGAATACCATAGTGTAAACCTAGACTTAAAGTGATTTTATTTGGTTTTATACTCTGTGCAGAATGTGTGTTAAAAAGTTAAAATGTGCATACTGAGACCTATTTGTTAAATTAGTATAGGTAGAAATATTTTCGTTGTCGTTTAAAACAGTATGATAACTCCCAGTGGGAAGTAAATACCTTAATTTTTCAAAGATCTAATTAAAAATGAATATAGGTGCTTGACAGATTATCTGCATACTAATTTCATGTGGCAGCAGTAATAGATATTTTATATTTCTCTCTGTTTGCTTGCTTTTGAGTTGCTGGGGTTTTTCTTAATTGGTGTGTATAAAATGACCAGAGGAGAGCAAATTATATGCCTATTGATTTAGAGAAACCTGTTTAAAATTTGAGCGGTTTATGGGCGGTTACAGTGTTTGCGGGTTCTTGTGTTTTCTCGGGCCTCAGGAATATGGCAGAGTACTGGCAGAACTCAGCACAGCTTGTGCCCATTTCACAGCCTGTGCTATAGATTTTGAAAAGAAGGCTTGTTTTCCCAGATAAGTCATTACAAGTAGGCCAAACAAAAGCACAGTTGCCATTTACTGATACTACTATAAAGGCCACACTTCAGCAGCCTCCATCCAGCAACTTCCTAGTAATCAACACACAGAAAGTAACTATGAAACAGGGGGTTGGATAGATAACCCTTCTGAGTTATTTTCCATTGTAAGACAACAATTAAGACGCCTTTTGCAATGCCATTTATAGGGCTCCTGAGTGAAGTTAATTACTGGAAGCAGGAGGGCATCAGGTATCCGTGATGTGGTAGAAAGCCATGGCCAGAGTCGCTGCTGATACAATGGGGCATGAAATAAAAGTTGACAGAATAAACTAAATAAGGGCAGCAAGTGGGTGAGAGAGGCAAAATGATTGTGAAATGAAATTCCATGAAAAATTAATGAAATAGAAAGATTGTGCTGAAGATGAAGGGAGGAAACCAGCTTGGTTCTTCATCATCCTGCAATGCCAAAGTAATAAATGAGCGTGTTTCATCTTGGCGAGGTTCAGGGACACAACTCCTTCCTCACAAAAGGATTGTGTTGTGCTTCACGATGTGGTCCGCTTATCTCGTGCCCTGACAGCTCGAGAGGAAGGGAATGGATTTGGTGATAAAATTAAATTGATTAAACCTTTATCCATCATCTAATTTGGTAGCTTTCTTTTTTTCTTTTCTTTTTTACTATTACCTCCAATTTCTAGTGATCCGTGTAATGACAGCAATTTGAGATAGCATCAAGGACATTAGCTACGATGACTGAACTTAAATTTAGAATAAAAATATGGGATTCATGAGTCCATATCTAAATAGCAGACGATTAGGTTATAGCAGAGTTGTAACTTCCTAGCAACAGCATGTAATTGTGAGGACAATAGAATGGTGTATTTTACTTTCAAAGAGAACAGCATGTAATTGTGAGGACAATAGAATGGTGTATTTTACTTTCAAAGAGAACAAAATACTTCAGCTTTATCTCGAAGTATTAATTATGTAAGTAGAAAAAGCATTGGTATGAATACTGACCACGTCTTACATGAGCAATAACGTATATTGTAATTTTTTGCCTTTCTGAACACAGATATTGTCAGATGTTTTGCTTTCCTCAGTGGCAATACACAGGCATATAAAGCTATTGGCAAGGAAATCACTTCATATTGCTTAAAATTTTGTAGGTTCTCCTTGGTGACTTGCGTAGGAAAATTCTCCCATGAGGTGAGAGCTTTGCTTACAAGTTCCAGTTTAAGTAGTATTAATGGAGTTTTGAAATACACTTAAAGGCAGCACTTTCTGAAGTGATACCCAAAAATGGAAAATGCTGCACTAAAAATTAAAGGTTAGATGAAATTGCCTTGTGAAATACCAAGTTACTAAAGGTCTGTGCAAACAGTATTCTAAGGTTCCTGTAACGCCTTATAGGTTAGCAAGTCTCAAAAAAGCGAACATGAGGATATCTGTCTGATCTCTGTTAATTGTGCTACTTTTGAATTACTGCTGGCCAATATTGTATAGGTTTTGCAAGTAGTAATGAACGTGAATTGATCCCTGTGTTTACAGCTAACTATCTCTACAACCTTTCAGGCAGTTTACCGTTTTTTCCGTGTAAGTGATTAGTTATCCAGACAAAAAAGGCTGATATGCATCAGTAGATAGATCATTCTCAAGGCATCTGTGATGAACTTGACGTCTGCTGTGAAAACCAGCTTGTTTTGCCTGCAAATTATGCAAGTTTCAGTAGTAAAACGAAGCGCTCACCTTTCTGCTGCGGCTGACCTTTGTTCCCCGCTGTATGAATTTGAAACGAAGCAGCCAACCCGGAGGAGTTTTAACAGCATATTGTGATATATAACATATTAAAAAGACTGCTTTGTTAACTGGTGGAAGCAGCTTGTCAACCCATACTAACAGGCAACCCTCCCTGAGTCATAAAATAGCCAAATTTAATGCCTTAACAGAAAGCATTAAATGGATGGAGTTATTATTGTTCAATCAGTCTCAAATTTCTTGCTTCTTACAGCAGATTTGAAATATGGAGATGTATTTTTGGACCCTGAATTAACAATGCACACTCTGGACTAAGGACTGGACACTTCCATGCCTTGTTTAATAAAAATCTCTGCTAAGCAAAGCGTGATAACAAGGGAAGCACGGAGCAGGGCACAGTCCGTAAAGAGCAGGACAGCTAATATTGAAGATATTACCGTGACATTAATGAATGAAAGGTGTATTTTCACTGAGTATATTCTTTCGTTCTGGCTGTTCTAGCTCCCAAATGTGTACTAGAAATAGTGAGGATTTAGAGACATATGGCAAAAGGCATTAGAGATGTGTAAAATTTCGGTATAAGAAAATTGATAAGATTTATATTGTTTACTTTGGAGATAAACATAAGAAAAGATACAGTAAAATCATATTAAAGAAGAAAGATTATAAAGAAGGCAAAGAGGCTCCTCTAATTTATTCCTGATTTTTTTATTTATTGAGACAGAGGCCTTTAAAGAAGGAAAATTTCAGCATGTTTAATAGGAATGTAAGGATTTTTTCTGTTGAGACTGTACGTAGCTGGCCTGGGAAATTTGTTCATTCAAGGTATGGAAAACCAAAACTTACTTGTAGGGAGTTGGAGGTATTTGATTAGCTCAGCCGAGACTCGCGCTACTAAGTTTGATGCTCAATTCAGTGACTGTAGGCTTTGGCTTTGGGTAGGATACATTAAGAAGGATTTCATTTTTTTAATATGAGATATGAATCCTCTTTTTCAGGAAATTATCTGACTCCTGACTTGCTTGGATTAGGTGGAAAGGTGATTTGTAGGCAGTTTAATCGCTCCTGCTCACTGTGAGGCTTTCTGCACTCCGCCGTTTCCCCGGCGGAGGCCGTGGCGTGGCAGCGGTTCAGGAGGCGCCTTTCTGCTCGGCTCCGCGGCGCTGGCGAAGCGCATCCCCCTGCCCTGTGCTCCCAAAACCAGCAGCACAGCTGGGAGGAAGGCAGGCACATTTCCCTGGAATTTTCCTGACAGCTTTTTAAGTCGCTTTCCTCTCTGTTCCCACCCTTTGTGGTATATGTAAAAATAGACCGAAATTGAGACCGATTCCGAGTCTCTTACTTTGATTCTGTACTGAGGTTAGGATGATTACAATAAAAAATAATCCGCCCCGCCCATTTCTTATTCTCTTGAAAAAAAGAAACAAAAGGGTGGAATAAAAGGGGGTGAAAACAAATTCTACAAACACATGATGATTTGTTAAGCAAAAAAACTCCACAGGTACTGGCATGACTGCAAGTGCATCGTCATCAGATGAATATTGTGTCATAGGGGATTACCCCTGCAAGCTAATCTGTGTTTTTGAAAGTGTTTCTGCTGGGTTTGGATTTGGTCTCAATGTGAAACCAACTACTGTGTCTGATTTTGGAGCGGTGCCACTTGTGAGTGCTGTTTCTGAAACCTGCACTTTGTGCTGGTGGCATTTTTTGTGCGAGTCTGGAATGAGGAACAAGCAATAAGATCTCAGCAAAATACTTTGTGCTAAAGTATGACTTTTTTTCCCCCCCAGTTTTTGTTCCTTGCAAGAGAAATGGTGCTCAGAATTATTAACAAAATCACCTTTCTCCAAATGCTAATGAAACATCAGCGTGAAGAGTCAAAGCTGCTGGGAAGTGTGGGAAGAAATAAGTAGAATTTGACAGATATTTTATCTCCATCTTCTTAGGGATTTACACACAACTGATTTTATGCAATTGCTTGCTTCTTGCCACTTCTCAGAAACTGTGAAATGGCTATTTATTCCTTAAATAGTGGGATTTAACAAATGTAAAATGACGGCTTTCAAGCCAACTGTAATAATGTGTTACCTTTGTATAAGGCCTAATTCTGCTGCCCCTACTCATTGTAAAATTAAAATTGAAACTTCTCAGTATCAGTCAGGGTTGCAGAACTGTGTTTCTACGTATATTTGTGTCTGTACCTTAATATATAGGTGCATATATACATTTTTGTGTGAAATATAGTTGTCCAGCTGTATAAATTGAATGACTGTAATAAACTCCAGGTTATATGAGACAAAGGGTCTTAATTCCTTTAGAGTTCAAATTATATGAAGAATTTTTATATTCTATTGAAGTATTTTGTTTAGTGATGTAAAAATAAAATATTCTTATATCATTTGTGTTTATTCACATTCATCCATCCAGACTGTATGAGTTTGTAATTTTAAAAAGGTATGTATAAAAAATTCTCATGGTATGTGTGTGATCTTCCTCTATGCAATAACAGTCATCTTACAGACAAATCACAAAGGCACAACTGCACAAGGATTATGATTTTTTTTTGTTTTTAGAGAGAGAAATAAAGAAGTGAAAGATACTTTTTATAATATTTCTACGTTCCATTTGTATAGGTATGTTTTTTGAGTAGCTAAGTAATTCAGCATGGTGAAGTCAGGTGTGTATGCAGGAACCCATAGTACTCATGTCAGGAAGCCCCAAACCTTTACCAAAAAGGTGTTATTTGTTCTTAAGTTTCTTTGTGTGCTGATCTTTCTCCTGCTGAATCCTACAGAAGGACTAACAGAGCAGAAGCCAACTTTTAGCTTGTGCTCTATGTTGCATCCATGCCAGCAGCCCTGCCGCAAACCACCAGACAAAATGCCCAGGGCTTCTTGAGCAAAACTTACCCAAAATTAACTTTCAATAGCTGATTTCCAGGTTGTAATTTCCCTTCTTCTTGCCAATCATGAATTGCTATTTACATGTCCATATAAATGGGGATTTTGGGAAGCAGGCTGCAGTGGTCGGCAGTGCCTCATTGTTGAGCAGCGCAGTAATTAAAGTGGAGCTCAGCTCTTGCTGCTTGTGGATTTAGGAGTTTAAAAGAAACAGTACAAAAAGGGAATGTTCTTTAATACCACTGACAGCAGGTTTCTTCCACTTGCAACTGCTTCAAAGATTATTGATTGACCTGTGTTTATCATTTATTTATGCTAAAGCATCTGATGCGTGTCTGTTGTAAAATCTGTTGTTTCTAAAATCAAGATACTTGACTCGTTTGCAATTCATGTTTATAATGATCAGTTTTTACAGTTGTGTAATAGAGAATTGCTTTAACTGGTACTGTGCCCACAAAGAGGACTTTTTGTGCCATTAACTGGAATCCACAAGCGCAAGACATTTGATGCTGTGGTTTTTATTGGGATTTTTTGTTTGGTTGGTTGGGTTATTTTTTAATAAAACTATTTCACTGTGCAAATCCTTTACATTTCCTACACAAGAAGAGGGAATATGCAAAAGTGTTCAAGAATAAATGGGAAATATTTCTGTTCTGCCAGAACAAGTCAAAAGCTAGTCTTTCTAGGTTAACTTGTACCCTCTTATATTCTTTTAATAGAAGACTTTATCTCTGCATTCATTTTGTTAAAAAGAAAAAAAAAAACAGAATTTTGAAATCTTTTCATGTTACAGCACAAACTGTAAACTGCATGGTAAAAATGGCTAGTAAGTTACTAACAGGACCAGTTACCAGGAGATGGTTATTAGGTATCAAAAAACCTGGGAATTTTAAAATATATACAGTTTTTGAGCATTCAGAAATGAAATAGTCTTTTGCAGTTAGAAGTCTGGTTTGTAACAGAAGTAGTTTAACAGAACACTACTTTAGAGATTGGTTAATCCAGGCACATTTTTAAGCCAGTGACACATTCTGCTTAAATGTGGTAAGAAGCCATAGACAAAGATGTTTTGTCAGATTTTCCTGAAGGCTAACACTGAATTCCTTATTAAACTTGTGCTTTTATGATGTAAGGCACATTGGACTATTTTTTCCTGACAGTGGTAAGATCATCCTTCTCTTCAGTTGGTTCCAACTCATCCCAGACAGCAAGGATTCTTATTGCCCAGAGTTAATAAAAATGCATCAGTGTAATCAAGCTAGGTACACTCTCAAACTACTTAGGGAAAGTTATTAACTCTCACAGGCAGACAGGCCATATTCACCCAGTTTAAGGGAGGGAAATTGAGTCAGAGCAGTTAATCTGTTGCAGAATTAATTAGCAAGAGGTGGGAATGCTGTGGCTCCACTTTCAGGTGTTGAAGGAACCTGGCTCTGATTTGTGGGAATCCTTGCTGTAGCTGGATGTCACTGCCGGGATGTGTCACTGCCCGTGTGACACGGTGTCCCCAGGATCTGCTCGTCCCAAGGTGAGCTGTGTGCCAGGCTGGCAGGGCAAGGGTCTGCCAGGCAGGAGCTGGCAATCCCTGCTGCAGGGCAGCCTGAGCAGGGCATGGCAAAGCAGTTCTGCCTGCTGGTGTTGGAAAGAAGAGGGCTTCGTGTTTACTTATCTGTTTTGTATTTAACGAAGGCGTGGGATCTGGTTCTTCTGTGGTGTTAAATCACATTTGCTCTTCAGCTTCTGTTTCTCCCAGAATGGTTTGTTATAGATGCTGAGGGTGAGGTTTCAAGGTAGAAAAATTTGGATTTAAAAGGCAACTCTTTTTTCAGTATTATGCAGCACATTGTGGACAAGTCTGCAGAATAACCACAATTACTCCAGTTTTGTAATATACATTACTTCCTTCAGATGCTGCCAGAATTTGCTTATGAAATTCATTGAAACTGTTAGAGATTACCTTTTTTTAAAATGAGATTTATCCTTTTAGATGAATCACTTAATTTCACAAGAATTAAATACTAATTTCTAAATTTCATCACTTTCATTTCTATTAAAGTCATAGTGACAGTCCCTACATTTGTACTTTGTCGGTAGTTTATCAATTTTTACCAAAAGACTATTCCACTTTAGCTAAAATCACTCTAAATTCACTATAGTCTTTAACAATTCTTTGACTAATGTGTGGCAGATATATCTGAAGATGAAAAAAAACCAAGCACTCACTTCTGAGTCTGGGAAAGTAATTTACAAAGTTAAAAAAAAAAACTCCTAAAATCTATTCCTCATGCATTATTACCTTAAATTTTCCTCAAAACAGTTGTCTCTGAAATTAACTGAAACCAAGCAGTAACAAATTACACTGGTTTGGGGCTTGCAGAGTGCTATTTTAACAGGAGAATGAATCAAGCACTACAGAAGCCATCTCAATAAAGATAATCACAAATGTTCCAAAAAAATCACTCCCAAAATAAAAGTGTATGTAACCTCAAAAATCCACATGTTTGCACTTCTTCAATTTGTTTCTTATTTACCAAAACACCCATCTCTTTCCTCCCCTTCTTTTTACTATCTTACTTCCCTTGTTTGTATCCTCACCTACTGAAGCAGCTGCTATTCATATACATTATGAAAAGGAAAGTATATATGAGATTGGTGCCTGGAGAGGACCAATATATCATCAAAGGTCTTTGAGGTAACATATGGCCTTGGTTCAGCAAAATCACTTCTTCAGTCATTCCATTGCTGCTCAGAAAAGCAGTAAATAATAAGTAACAAGATCTGCATACAAATGTGCTGGTGCTTAGGTTTTTTCGTGGAATCAGAAGCTGGATAAGAAGTAACTATTATTTTGCCAAAGATTTTCTATATACAAAAAAAATCGTAATGCACCTTCTTACAGCATATATTTCTTAGGGCTTGTTCTGTTTTAGCATATCTAAACTGATCTTGCTACCAGTTCCTGAGCTGAGCAGATGTTTCTCTGATGCTGGCACGTAAAGTTTCTTGCTGTGCTCTTTAGGCAGAAAAGGGAGACAGCAAAGAGTCAAGATAAGAGGCTGAGACTATTCTTTTAATGGCCAGTATAGCAAAAGCAATATGTGGGTCATAGGCAGGGAGTTGATTGGGAAGAGATTGGGAAGAGGCTCGTTAATCTTGGTTAATTTTACAAATCTTGTTAATCTTGGTTTCCAGTGCCTTTCCTGTTGTTGGTTTGCCCCATCCCATCCTGTTGCAGCTGCTGGTGTCAGGCACACACCTGCCTGCAGGTGCAGTCACACACAGCCCTTGTGCAGGCACAGCTGAATTTCCATCAGTCATCTCCCCAACAGGTGTCAGTGAGTTTGCACCTTGTGGAAGAGATGATGACTCACAGAAACCCACACGGCAAAAAGAGGCTTTTTGGTCATGATGAGCTCAGGCTGTGCAGGGAGGTGCAGTACAGGTGGGCAGGCACACTAAAGGCACCAGGGCATGGGGTGCTCTCAGCACACCTTGGGACAAAAGCATGGTTTAAGGGTAGCACAAAAACATCTCCCTGACCAAACGTAGGAAACTGTTTCCATCAGCCCCTTCTGGCAGACAGCTTGTCTTTGCTGAATGTTGACAGCATATTATATAAATTTCTCTGCAACAGCTTGTTTCAGAAACTTTCCCCAGTAATATAGATTAAGATAGAATTTGTTTTGACTGCTGTAATGCATATTCATTAGATAAAAGCCCAGACAATTACTATTATAGTTTCACTAACAGGTGGAGCATGTTTTAGGATTTGTTGGGCATGGGATTTGCTGGAATAATCTCAGACAAATTTGGGGGATTATTTTTGTGATGAAAATAATTTTGTTTGGGAAGTGAGAACGTAAGCAGATTTGAAGGTGATTTCATTATGGTTTTACATTAGTTTGCTCTTAAAATTTTAAATCTAGAATAAGTTCATACTTTGAACAAATGCAGGTCTCTCAAGGCAAGCAATGAACCACACAAATAAATGGTACCTTTGTAATACATCTTAAAATTGCATAAATGGTAAGCAAAGGTATTTCTAACAGGTTATCACTTTATTGCATTTATTTTCCAAAACTAGAAAAGAAATAGAAATTATTCTTTTTCTGTTTTCACTTGTATCATATCCACTTTCATCCATTAAAGTTATCTATTAATTTCAGTGGAGTAGATAATATTACAGCAAATATGCATTCATCAACGTTGTTGAGAGGTTACAAACTAAAGCACAATTCCCCTTTTTGTTTCCCCTAGAAAAAAGAGAAAGATTGAGAGCAGAATCAAGAGGAAGAATATAGGAGCTTAATCCTACCCTATTATGTGAGAATCTGTGCTTTTGAGGAGCACCAGGCCCTACAGCTTATAGGGCCTGCATCTCATGGGACATTCTCATATGGGCAGTGACACTGTCTTCAGCACAGATTGATCTTGGTGATAATTTTTATAGGGTTTGGGGTCATGCTAACTGGCACTATCAGGAGTGGATCACTGCCAAATTTCATAAAGTAAACAAGGAAGTTAAAACTGCACACTCAGGAAAGCACCTTAGTTCGTACCTACAGGACAGCATCAGAATTTAATGTTAAAGGAGGTTTAAAAATACACCTGCCTAGCACAGAACTTACCAGTCTAGACTCCCCGTCTGTTGAATGCCTTGTAAGTATCAGTAGCACTTCAGTATCTGACTTAGGCAGAAATCATCATGTAAAAATGCTAATAATTTCTCTATGCTGTTTTGTTACAAGTGGAACTTCAAAGTTTTGAATGCATATGTTTATACTCAATTTCTATTTATGTACTTAAGCACAGACTCTCTTGTACTATGCATATTAATGTGCCAATATGTGCTCCAGCAATGCCAGTATTAATGTACATTCATATTTGTATAAAGGGCTGGACTCAATGGAAGTTTTGTCCTAGGCTTCATAAGGGGCTTGGATCCAACCCTGTGTTTTTTTTCAAATAAACATTGGAACAAATTTGCAGGAATTAATTTAGTTTATAACATTGTCTTTTTTGTTGTTGTAGTTGGATTTTAATCCTTAACCAGAAGTTTTTTATGAGCTGCATCATTTTCAGCTGCTTGTGTAAAGATGTTTTTCTGTTGACAGAGCTGCTTCCATACTCCCTTCTCTGTCCTCCTTTGTCTTTCTTGTTTTCAGTGTGTTTTAATCATGCTCTGTAATCCCCTATACCATTATAACTGATTAATAAGCAAACCTTCACTTTCAGGCTCTGAATTTTTCTCTTAGGCTCAGACCATTTATAATCTCAGCTGAAAAGACAAGATTTAACATCTGCCTTGTATTTAATCTCTTTGCATCTTGTACCCATCATGATTATTGTTTGTTCTTTATTATAACTGGGGGGGTTTAAGGGTGAAATGTTACATTGTGCATTATCTGGGCTCTTATTCTGAAAATAAATCCATGCAGATGGGCTGTGGGGAAATACAGAAATCAAGGAGTCCACAACTTGTGGTTTTTTGTAGAATTATGGATCTCAGATGTCCATTTCTTTCAATAATCAGCTTAAAGAAACTTTGAGTGGAAAAAGATAGTGATTAATTGTTTCTTTTGCAGAGCTTTCATCAGTTTACATTTTCACAATTTTCTTTGCAAAGATGTGGGATAGAAATACACACGTATTTGTATACTTGCAGTAAGTAAACAAATCCAACATTTTCATTCACTTCTCAGATGCCAAGATCTGGGCTTTTCAGAAAATCCCATTAAGGGACCTGCAGCTGTACCAGCTGCAGGTGACAGTGAAAGGACCATCCTCCTTCAGAAGCTCAGGTCTGAGCTTCCCTCAGCTCCTTGTCAAGATTTCCATGTGAAGCCTGTTTGTTCATAGCTTCTGCAGAGAGCAATTTTCCCTGCTGCACTTGCTTGAATGTTTTTTTTTTTTATATAGTTGGGGTTAAGATTTTGAGGGATCAAGTACCTGTTTGTCATTACCTATTTCCAGCTGGAAACCTTGGGATGGCAAGCTTTTTCTTCCCCCTCACTGACTCACAGCATGAAGAGATAGTGGAAATTTTCCCAACACATTGCACATTTGTCAGCACAGGTAGAAGAATGGTGAATAAAATAATTTCTTTGCTCATCCCTTCTACTGCCCTAGTCACAATCTCAAACACCAGGTAGCATCACACAGAGGTTTTTTTTTCCTCCAAAAGGAACTGTCTGTCTCCAAGTGTCACATAATTTATGCAGACTTGAGTTTGCTTCTCCTTTCTGCTGTAGCTGATACCCCTGTGTCATGTCCCCCCAAACAACTGTGATGTCTTTGGCCTGAACTGGGCCATGGGGTGTATTTAGGGACTCCTATACATAATTTCTTACATTAATTAGATGGTGCCACCCAGCTGCTGATGTCTCTTGCAAATACACTTTTCTGTTATTCATGCTTTCTAAGCCTTCCAAAATCTGCAGCAGCTCCAAACACTTTGCAGTAGTGTAAGTGCAGGTTTTGGAATGATGCTGTAATGTAATGCAGTTAAAAATATTTTAATTCTGGAATTATAGGAGGAAAGAAGACAGCTCATGTCCGTTACTTCTTGAACTGACTTTATTTCTTTCAGAACTCTCTGTGGTCTTTGTAGGTATTTGATTAAAAAGTAATTTTAAACATGAATAAGAAATAACATGTGCAAAAAACTGAATTTCAGCTGGAATTAGCAACGTGAAGCACCTTTTTGGGGCTGTGGCTCCAGTCTGCCAGTTTCTGCAAGTGTGGCTGAGACCACAGAGCCCTGTTGCATTTTGAGGTAGTCTCCAGTACTCATTTCTTTCCCCATGAAGAACTACTTTTAAATACTCCAGGAGGCCTTTCAGGAGAAATGGCATGTTTCTGTTCCAACTGCCTCTGTTTTTAGAGATCTCCCTTGCAGGTGTTTTTTCACTTACAACTTTGCATTGCCCAGAGGCATTGCTCTCTTCTGACACAGGTGGAATCGGGCTGTTGCCCTTAGCTGGTGTCTTTGAACAGTAATGTATCAGCAAGGAGCAGGTGAGGCTGAATTTTGGGTCAAGTGTTTCTTCAGAGGATGGCTCAAGAGTTGATAGGACTTAGGGGAGCTGCAGGACCCCACCTACAACAACCTGTCCTCTGGCAGGAGAGCTGATGTGATACTTGCACCTGAGACCCATGCCTGTGTCACCTTCTGCACATGCTTTCCATGGCCAGAAAACTCTGTTTTATGAAGAAGTGTATGAAATGTGTGTGTGTCTGTCCAGGTGCAAGTCAAGGCCTGCAGTTTGGTGTGTGCCAGAGAGCTGTTAAAGGTTGGGATCAGGATGGTCTGAGCAGCAGCCAGTTCTGCTGGATGTGCTCACACAGACCTGAGAGAGCTGCAGCTGTAGGAAGTCACACAGCCATGGTTCTTCTTCCTCTCCTGGTGGAATGGTAGGAGTGTAGTGGGCTGTTGGTCCCCCCAGCCCTATCAGCAGGGAAGACCTGTGTCTTAACCTGATGATTTGCTGGGCTTTGGGGGCAGATTCCCATACTTGCAAACTGGATTTCCTCTAAATGAAGCTCTGTTCTGAAACTGGCAATGCTGAAAGTTAAAATTAGCTTCTCCTTTATTACTAGGACATATTTTTAGGCCCTAATTCATGTCTCATGTGAATGCAGTCCTCCCACTCCCACGTTGGGAGTACTGAACTGGAGTCTGCGGGCTGTGCATTACATTTTCCAGAAATAGGTGCAACCCAAGATTTTGAATATTTACATTGTCTGCCTTTTAAAAAATGCACTTATTGAATTTAGGTGCATATATGAGTTTAAAATAGTGAAAAACTGAAGTAGAAGCTTCTATCCTTTGGGTTTTTTGTCACTCCGTCCTATTTTTATTTTGGTTGCATGAAGGAGAACTTACCTTAGTTTGCATCTAGATGCTGCAAAAAACCCCACAGAATATAAGTTTAATTCCTATGAAGATATTTTGGATGTCTCCTGTTTCCTGCCTTCTCCTTTGGAGCTCTGGAGCCTCTCAGCCCAGCCTGTGGTGTGAGCCCTGGTCCAGCAGCACACCCACATTGCCTTCCTGTCAGAACATCTGCAGCTGGTGTTCACAGAGGTCATCTCTGCTTAAAATGTTCTTGTGGGAGCCCTGATGTGCAGCAGGGGCAGGGCCTGCCTTCAGAGGAGGCTCCAGCTGGTGCCATCAGGCAGCAGTGAAGCAATTTTGGATAAATTTGACCTGGCCACAGTGGGGGTGGTAGAGATGGTTGAGCAAGCTGGCAAGCATTGGGAAGGAGCTGCAGCTGCTTGTGATGCTGGATCCCCTGCCCTCCAAGGCCAAAGCTCCTGTCCTGCCCTGTGACTCCCCGCCAGCATCCCTGGGGACACAGGCTGGATATCTGGGTCAGCACCAGTGGCTGTGGACAAGGAGTTCAGAGGAGCCCTCCTCATTGAAAACCCTGCCAGTGCCACTTAGAAAACTGTCCAGCAGGAGGATGAACTCCAGTGAGGAGTGGAGGGAGTCTTCCCTCCGCAGTCTTCCCCTGCCTGCTGTGCCCTGCTCTGCCCTCTCCAGTGTGGTGTGTTCTGTGTCTGCTTCCTTTTGGTGTTGGTGACCTGTCCTGAGTGTTTCTGGGGTTCATGCTGTGCTGGCAGACAGAGGGGGACCTTGAAGCCTGGACCAGGAGCTGCCCTTAGGTGTGCATGCCTCCCACCCAAAGGGGTGTCTGAGCCCAGGTATTGCAGGGATGGGCCCTCGAGGCCACATCAGAGCAGCCACAGGCTCTTGATGGAGAGAGTGCTCTGATCTTGGGCATTGTCTGTGACCATGAGTTCTTAGCAGGGAGATTTGTTCCAAGGAGCAGAGAAACAGGATTTTAGCAACCCCTCCTGAGGGATGTCCCAGCAGCTCTGCACTGGGAAGGCAACCAAGTCCAAAAGACTGATTACTGTCACTCCAAAAATTATAACAAATGTTAAATATTTGTATTGCCACCAAATATTTGTATTTGTATTGCCAGCAAATAGGGATGGAATTACACATCACATAAAACTTAAAGTCATGATTTTCTTTAAAGAAATAATAAAGTCTCTTATTCTGTCAGCATACTCAGCAGATGGATGTAATCAATCCAATAACCACTGTCGTGAAAAAGAAAAGGAAAAGAAGTATGTAGAGTTTGAAAAAGATCTGTTTTATACTATTACATAAATAAGGCAAAAATAAATGAGACATTTAGAAAATGCAAATCAAATCTTGTCTTTGTTTTTTATCTATTATTATGGGAGCTTGCAATAGGTAGGATTAGAAAATGATCACTGAGAAATATTCTTGGGGTACTGAATATTTCAAGTCACTGAGGACTCCATTTAAAACAAAACCATCAGCTATATCAATACATGAATGGAGAGGAATCAGATATTTCTGCTTCTGCAAAAAATTAATAACATAAGTCATTAGCATTAGAGTGCAACTTGCTTCTCTTTCTAATTTACAGGCACATATCTAGATTAACTGTAAAATATTCCTGGGTTTAGGACACACTGTCCTCCATTGAATGCTTAGCCTGGAAAGGTTATTAACATTGAATGGGGACTGTTCTCTCAGGAGAGCTGCAGATAAAATGACCAGGGAAAGAAATAGCACAACTTCTCAAATTAGCATAATTAGTAATTATCTCTTAATAGCCCCACTTGGCTTTGGAGACTTGGCACTTGAAATTCCGCTTAAAGTTCAGTGAGGAAAAACAAATTTCACGCTGAAATGTCTCAATAACACAGCTGAGTTGCTGAGGTAATCGTCTGGTTTAGGTAAAGGAAAGGAGATGAACATATGGATAGGAAAGATCTTTGCTGTAAGCACTGTGTTTGTGTTTGCATATGTAAAGCACTCCAGGCTTAATGGTACAATTGCCACTTTCTCTGGGGGGTGAGGGGAGGGCAGGAGGATGAGTGGGACTTTTCTCTCTTTAGTGGAGAGAAACAGATGAAGATAATAAACTAAAATGAGCAAACCCCATTCATTTTACACTAGAATAGTGTAATTTCTTTTGCAATTCTAGCTGAAATAAAAAACCCAGAGACAGACAAGCCAAGCAGTGGATAGAAAAGCAGCCTTTATTGTTGCCAGTGGCAGAACTAAAACCTTTCAAATGGGGACAGTTTTCCAACATTTAACTCAAGGTAAAATTGGATGAATAAGCACAGGCAGCCTGGTAACCCTAATTTTTTTTTTCTTTCTGTGGCAGTGAAACAGATGGCTCTCTTAAGATGCTTTTGGCTGGGAAAGAACAAAAGCAGAAGAGAAGTATTTACCATTTTTTACACACCTAAAGCCCAGTCCTCTTTATCCTCAGGCAGAAAGCAATTTATCCCTCCATCCTGATGGAAACAAGCCTTTGTTATTAAATAGGCACATTTTGATTTACATGTTGCACAGCTGGTTGGAAGCTTTCCACTAGGAAACACATACACAAATGATAAGCCTTCCTCAACTAGTTTGAAATAGAAAAAGAAGTTGTTTCACTCTGCCCTCTTTGGCAATTAATGTTGGGTGCCAACACTTCAGCAGTGGATTTATTGTGGTGACGGTTTGGGGAGCTTTGTTTTTAGTGTAGGTTCATGTTTTGGTGTGGATTTCTTTGAGGGATGTCGGGGTTTTTGGGCGTTTTTTTATTGTGGGTTTGTTTTTGGGGGGATGGGGTGTGTGTGTGTGTGTATATATATATATATATATGGATAGATATATGTGTATATATCTATATGTCTTTGTGTGTGTGTTTATATATGTATATGGACATATAAAAGCATGTATATTTTGAAGTGCCAGATTGCCATAGCCCAAAGGTGCAGGGTGTCAAGGTTTGCAGTGGTTCATGCCACATGTGGTCCCTCCTGGGGTAGAGTCAGGTGCCCTCTAGAAGAGGCACTTTTTTTTCACCTGCAGAGTGAAGGACCCCTTGGCTGCAGGGAAATTACTCATTTGGTACTGTGTCAACACATAAAATAGGAAAGATGAAGACAAACTAGTCAGAGGAGGTTGACAGCTGTTATAAAACTGATAGGCTGACACACTCATGGTCAGAGGAGGAAAGGGGTTGGCTTAGAAACTCTAATTAAGGCTGGCCAGGGTCCATTAGCTCATCTCCACTAGTAGCTTTGCAACCTCACACCCTATGTATCACCCTTTTTATACAGGCTCTAGGTGAGAAATGTGATTAAGCAAGCTGCTATACTATGTTTCCAAGGCCCAGTCTCTGAAAGCAATTCAAATGCCTCTATCAACCAACAAAATCCATTTCAAAATTCAGAAGGAGCATGAAAGCAAAGAGGGAGAAGGGAGAAAAGAAATGGAAGCAGATCAAAAGAGATGAAATGACATTTGAAAAGTATGGAAATGAGGAGAATATTGAGACTGAATTAATTGCAAAAAAATCCTAAAAGATGCAGAAATACAGCAGGTCTGATGTAAATATTTGCAGGCTGACAGAAAGCAGGGAGATGGGCCAGTATCGTGATGAAACGAACACATTTCTCCCTGTTCCCCCCACCAGTCCTGCTCCCAGAGGAGCACTTGACAAATAAATTAAGCTCAAACACCAACAGTGGAGAGGGTGCAGAAGAATATTCTGATGGACACCTGAGATATCTCCTGATAGACTGTACGTGGGCAGCTGCTGAGAAGAAAATGCTACAAAAGAAAAATACCCACTCCCTGACAAGCCTCTTTGTGGAGTGATTGATATGTTTCTGCTTTCCTCCTTCCCTATAATATTGGGAATGTGAACTGCTGCTTTGAGGCCAGAACTATTAAAAAATAATCATCTGTGAACACTGGCTTGACTTATTTTTTCCCCTCAAAGCATGTAGCTGTAGGTAGTGAGTGTTGATTTTTCTTGATACCTCAGACTGGATTTTTTAGAGCAGATTTTTCAGAACAGGTCTTTTGTATTTTGCTCTTAAATTTCATCTTACGAGCTACAGTAGAACCAGCTGGATAGTTGCACATGTGTCTTGTTTGCTTGCAAAGCTCATTAGAAAGATGACTTTGTTAAATTCAGGAACCCCAAGCTTGATTTCTGGCTCTGCTGCTGTTGTTTTTGTGACTGTGGCAATCTGCTTGCCTCCCCTCTGCACTGGGTCTGCCAGGTCAGACAGAGTAACTGTCATCACTGTTATTTCTGATCTCTTAGTGCTGTGAGCCCTTTAGGGACCATTAAATTATGCCTGGGATGATGTGATCATGATCTGATTTGGGATCTCCTGGTTGCTGTTGTGAAAGAAATAGCAATATTCCTATGGCATTAAGTGTCACTTTTAGGCATTGCAGAAGCTGAGCATACAGCCTGCAGGTGAACGTCCAAAAGCTACTTCTGTGACATTAGGTCTTGTCAGACAGCAATTAATTATTTGGCCTAACTTTGTGATTCTTGGCAAACCTTAGTGAGGTGGTTAAAGAGCATTTCTATTCTGCTGAAACCAAAGCTAGTTCAGTCAGGATTGGACCTTTAAAATTGGACAGCATGAAGAAGAGAAACAAGCAAAAATTACCTGAGCAGAAAAATGCCTGAGGGTATTTCATTCTCTTAAAAAATGCCATTGAGTTATACTGACTTCATAGGTAGCATTTAATTGTGTCAAGCTGGTGATCTGCTGCCTTGTTCCATTTTTTTTCTTTCCGTTTCCAATTTTTGGAACCACCTATTTTGGCTATTTCTTGAATTGACGGTAATTCAGAACAGAGAATGAATAAGAACATATTGTGTATTATATTTGTGTTGCTTTCAAACAGAGTTAAGCATAACCTGTATATATAGATCATGGCAAGAAATATCAGTTATTTTCAACTGAAGAGTAAAATGGACAATCTATCAGGCCTATTCACCTTCATTTAATAAAAGTAGGTCAATGTGGGTTTTATGCTGTTCACATTAGTGTCATTCATTTTAGCTTTACTAATAAAAGTGAATGGCTGGTTGAGCATTACTGGAAGAGGATATCGGAAGAGAAATTAGAAAAAGAAAAAATGGGTAAAGAAACATTACAAAAGTAAAGCCCTACGTCATGGGGATGTTCCTATAAAATGTGTTAAATAACGTCAACTCACACCCTGGTTTTGAAACTCCCATTTCTAAATGATTGAAGTTCAAATGAACTGGAACATGAATAAAAATATATCTTGTGTACTTGTTTAGCTTCAGATCAACTATTAAACACTCAGGAGATGCTGACAGTGGGCTTCATGCAATCCTGTCATGATTTCCATTTAACTCTTGAAGTGTTTATCAGATAGTTGAGTATGCCATGATTTGCTCTGGCCTCTGCAGTTCTACTTTAGCTGTGACTTGCTGGTTTGGTTCCTATTAATTTCCATGGCCAGGTGCCTGCCTGGGGGGATCATTAGTGGCAGGAGGAATGCTGGGTGGTGATTATAAGATGAAGACAGGGAAAATGTTATCTGCTGCTACCAGAATAAGGCTGTTTATTGAAGCAAATCAAAGAATGTATGTAAACATGCATACACATGCACACACATAAATCCCATTGCATTTCTTTAATTTGCCTTTTACAGTTTTTTAATGATATTTCAATTTTTCATGTAGTTAAGAAGCAATCATTTTAGTATTTCTCATACAGGACCTTGGAAAGTGGTGAGTAAGAAGAGAAGGAATCAGGATTCTTTTTATTTGCCTTTCAGCTTTTATTTAAGGCATAGACTATGCTTTCATATCTTTCCTGAAAGAGTAAAAGCTTTCAAAACCCTTCAGAAAGGGTGAAAAAGTTGTTCAGCTTCACACAAAAAAAAAGCACACAGATTTCCTTCATATCCTGCACCTTAAGTCACTCACTTTTTTGTAGCCATTTCCTAATAATACTTGAAAGAGACCATTTTTATGTATACCTAAAACTAGTTCATGTTAAAATTCTGCAGCTATCATTACAGCATTTGAGGAACCATTATTTTTTAGTGCATTTGTTTTAGAGTCTTTCCAGGATCTTGTGAACAGTCCTAGTCTCAGATCACAAGTCCTGTTTGGGTTGTAATCTGGAATTGCTGCAGGATGTGGGAAGCCTTTTGGTGTCCTCCTTGTCCCTTCAAAGCCCTCCTTTCATAAACCACCCTAGGCTTCAAAATAAAAAGAAAAAGAAAAAAAACACATCAGCAGTAACAAAATCAACTAACATAACAGGTTAACATAAGAAGATTTAAAGTATTTTAAATACTTGACCTCTAAACACTGTTTCAAGACATGCTTTAGATTCAGTTTGGACCCATACAGGCAGGCATGATGTACCTTAGGCTTTGCTATTTTTTTACTAAACTAAGAGGAAAAAAATTCCCATTCTTTTGCATTTAATAAAGTCAAATTCCCCACTGCATGCTGAGTTAAGGCTATCTCTTCTCTGTCTCCAAGCAAAATACTGTAGTAGCAACTGGAAGCCTTACAATTAACAGAAAGTGGGAGAAATTAGTTATTTCAGGAGGTCATACTCTAGTAAGTGGAAAACTACAAGGCCCTCTGTGCATCTCACACAGTGCTAAATTCAGTTCAGGTGCTCTAGGCTGTGAGTGGTCAGGAAACCATTGGGAACACTTCTCTTAGTCTGTCATTTGCTGTGAAACACAGAAAGCCACAGGCAGATGTTGAAAAGAACGAGGGGCATAATTTCCTACAGAGCAGCTTTGTTGTAGAATAAGACCAGTCCCTAGGTAGAAGTCATCAGTGGCTGACCTAAGACAGGGTTCAAGGTGGCACGTGTACTTTATGTGAGGTACTGTGGAAAGCAGAAATTATGTTTTACTTGTTGGGAGATGGCAGAATTTTGGATGAACTAGAAGCTGACTAGGATCTTATGTAAAATGGGAAAAGGCAGTCTCTGGAGGAGTACAAGTGGTATTAGACCCTATTAGTGGTACTGTAGAAGGCATTTGAATTTATTTGACAATCAGTGAAATCAAACATTTAAATTTTACCCCTCAGTATACCATTCTGTTCTAAAGATTCTTTGAATGCAGTTTTGATGAGAAATCCCAAGCTTTTGCCCTCACTTCTGAAGGAATTGTTTAATTTTACATTAATTTTGCATTTTCAATTTGGGGTTAGTTTTTTGTTTTGTTTTTGTTTTTGTTTTTGTTTTTGTTTTTTGTCAAAAGAAACAGAGAATTTGGAAGAGTTCTTTTAATCCAGTCTCTCAATTTAGTAAGTGAGCCATTCCTAAAATACCAATATTTATGCATGATTTCAAGGAGGTGCCCAACCACAGCCTGGTCTGCATCAAAAGAAGCATGGCGAGCAGGTCAAGGAAGGTGATTCTGCCCTACTCTGCTTTCATGAGATCCCACCAGTAGTACTATGTTCAGCTCTGGAACCCCAGCAAAAGTGAGATGTGGATGTGCTCAAGCAAATCCAGAAGAGAGCCACAAACATGATCAGGGAGCTGGAGCACCTCCTGTGTAAGGACAGGCTGAGAGAGTTGGGATATTTCAGCCTGGAGAAGAGAAGGCTCTGAAGAGATCTTACAGCACCTTCCAGTACTTAGAGGGAGCCTACAGAAAAGACAGGTGGGATTCTTTATCAGGGAGCATCGTGAGAGGTTGAGGGATAACAATTTTGAACTGAGAGTGGATTCAGTTTAAATATTAAGGAGAAATTCTTCATTGTGAGAGTGCTGAGGCAGTGGAGCAGGTTGCCCAGAGAAGCTGTGGTTTCCCCATCCCTGGAGTGTTCAAGGCCAGGTTGGATGGGTCTTTGGGCAACCTGGGATAGTGGAAGGTGTCCCCACCCATGGCAGGGGGATTGGAGTGAGATGATCATTCATGTCCCTTCCAACTTAAACCATCCTATGATTCTATGATTCATTCTTTGATTCTGCCATTCAGTATATCTCTCACATATCTTGGAGGATGCACAGAGTTGTACACCAGCATTGCAACTTGCTCCAGGTTGGCAGCTCACTGATGAATTCTAGCCTGAAGGCCATGTGTAGCTTCAGTTTCTGCAGCACTGTCTGAGCCATCTAAGGCATGATGCACTTGTGCCTACCCAGCATAACTCCCAAATTGCACATACCTAAGGTTAGTCAACAGTATTATAAATGTGTATTTATCCTGATCCCTTTAAAAAATTTGATAATGAAATCTGTTTCTTCAGCAATCAGTCCTTTGCTTCCCCCTGCCTTTCCCCCAGACATCTGTGGACATGCAAAGGATCTGGTGTCATGACAGAGATGAATTGTCCTTGCATACTTAACTTTTAAACATAGCATTTCTCTTTAACTCCCACTGACCTCCCACTGAGATGGATTTTTGTGAGACCTTATGTGTTTTGAACTTCTTGATTTGTTGTATCTTCTTTAAAGAACAAGGGACAACAAAGCCTCAGTTTTGGAAATAATAATTTTAAAAAAGCTTGGGAGACAGGATCAAAACCCAAAAGATGTCAGCCTAGATAATTATATTGAGGTTTTATAACCAACAGGTTGATGCAGTCACAGTGAAATGAATCAGAACAAATAGTAGTTCAGCTTGCTGTGGCATGAGCTGCCAGTTTTCCTTCTGTCTCCCAGAGAGGAAAGAGCTGCGATCTGCTTTAAATTCTGACATCTAGTAAAGCCTAGTGATGTATGATTCGGCACACAAGCTCGTACATTGCACAACAAAGTATGCCATTTATGAGGCTCTCTAAATATAGGGAAGCAGTTTATTTAAGTAATGCAGTAAATAACAGAGTAGATATTTTAGTTCAAGGGAATGTATAAGCCTTGAGGCTGAATTCAAGCAAGGACGTTTTTATGTGGATACAGATCTTGGATTATTGAGACTATATGCCTACCTGTCTATAGTTTCTGTATTACCCAGTGATCATTGCTGCCTGGCACCTTGCAAGAAATGTTCATAATTGGCTAGAGATGATGCAAGAAACAGATTAAACTCATTTAATTTGGCCTCAAAATTCTGAGCTTTCAATATGAGAAGTTTCTTATGTAAATGTCACTGTGGTTCTGTGTTGTTCAAATTGGTGGAAGTTAGGAATTTCTGGATCACCAACACTTTTCCCTGTGAAATCTCAATTAAATGATTTTTTTTGCTCATTCCTTGGCCATTGGTCTTAGGTCTAGGGTTTAGATTCTTCAGTCCAGAGTAATACTTGCTGTGTTAGCTCAGATCTGGGAGCCAGAGCTTAAACAGTGTACAGGGTTGGCAGGAAATCTTCCCTTCCTGTATGTTTAAAGGAAGAAGGTTATGGGAATGCCAGAACCAGAATGAGCACTGAGCAGCTGTGTTCAGTGACCACTGGTGGGCACGAATCAGTTCAATCCTTTGCAACATGTATAATTTAATATATACACAGTCTTGCTTAAGCCAGTGTGTTCACTGAAACACATTGGGTATCTGCAATTATAATTTTCCCATAAGTTACCTTTGATAAAGGTATAATGATGATTAACATCTATAATTAACTTATATATTAACTTATATTTACCCGCAAAGCACACCCCAAATTCTGCATGTATGGCACAAAGTAATAGAGATCACATTCTGAACCCCTCTCCTTTCACCTGCAAGCTGAAGCCAGCACATGGAAGCTGTTTAGGTTTGGTCTGGCATACTCACTCTCCTTGACCTTCCTTGACCTTGGAATATTCACTCTCATCATGGCCTTGATGGGGGGGCATCCCTGCTCCTCCATGNTTACCTTTGATAAAGGTATAATGACGATTAACATCTATAATTAACTGTTCAATTCTTTATTTATCAGCAAAGCACCCCCCTTACTTTTCCTCTGGGGCCCCAGATGCCAGCACAGAGACCCAGGTGGAGGGCAAGGGGCACCAACATCCATTGGGAACTGCAGGATGTCCCACGCTGGAGCTGCTCTGTCCTTCTGCCACAGTGACAGCCCCAGTCTTGGATGGGTTTCATGGGCAGGGAAGACACCTGCTTCTCTCCCATTGTCATTGGGGCCATGAGGATTTAGGTGAGGAATCAATGGGATCACAGAGGAAAAGTAACCCCACTGGGGTCAGTGGATTGCATTGATTTATGTCAGTGCTGCGGTTACCCAAAATTCCTTAATTTTTAAAAACAACCTCTAACTCTTTAGTTTTACCATTAAGAGACTTCAACTTTTTTTTACTTTACTATTTTAGCACGTTTTGCTATTATTTACTATTATGCTACTGTGTAGTAGGTTTGCATATATTCATAGGCACAATCCTATTTACTCTGGAAGTTACTGCTCTCATGATTCCTGTTAATACCACAACACAGTGAGTGAGGAAAAATAATACATCTATTTCTCTTTTTTATATCAGCTCCAGAGTTTTACAATCCCTCCAGCTGGCAAGGCCTAAAGAAGTCATTTTCCTATAGAGCATGAGCAGCTCAGAGTATGCAGCTCACAGTGTCAGGGGACCTGGTCTCCTGTACATGACCCTGTATCAAATTATTCTTGTAACCTGGCTGCTTAGTGTTTCCATTGCTGATTACAAGTTCTCCTTACCTTGAAATTATTTTTTAAAATATGTTGGACTGGAATAAATGTTTTGATACCAAAAATCTTATATCAGATGCAGAGAGTTAACTATAACCAGCTGCATACATGCATCCGTATGTGTCATAATGTGCTTTATTCTTACATGACTACATTCATAGACCTGTTAAAATAAATGGTACACTGTGAATTTAAAATATGTACATTTCTAACAAGCTGTGTTGGACTGAGGTGAGTGCAAACACTCCTAATGGCCACAGGCAATAAAACCACAGATTGTTTCCTGAGCACCTAGCTGGCCTTTGTGCTGCAGGTAGTGCTGCATGAAGCCCTAGGAAAGCAACATCAAACTAAACTAAAGCAGGTGATGGCACATTTCAATGCCTTGCTGAGTTTACTCAGCCATACCAGCACTGCCAGGGGCAGCATGGCTGCCCCAGGTGATGGAGGAAAGCGAGAGAGGTTTAACACAGTGTTGTATCCCCACCTTATCCCGCTCTTTCCAAAGAAGCTGTAGGAAAAGTACAAGGTTGGAGAAAGGAAATGCGGCCTTTGAGCTTCCCATTACCTTGCCAAAACCATCATTAATAGCTGTGAGAAATTCTAGTGTGTTGCAGGGAAGCAATGGAGGCACTTTGTGCATTAGCTGCAGACTCCCGTCATAACCCAAACAACATTAACTTGCTTTCAGTTTCATACAAATGAGCTGCTCATCAGCTCTGTTATTACACAAACGTGTAGCAGCTGCACTGCAGAAGCAGATTGCTGAGAAAGTGCTTCAATTCAACTCTCTTATGCAACCTTCCTATCATTTTGCTCCATTGATTAACTCCAGTTTTGCTAATAGTTTAATTTCACTGTTGTCAAAGTCCTCGCATATTTTTTCACATGTTTGCATCTTTTGGTCCTGGCTGTGTCTAATACATCCTTAAATCAATTATTTAAAGAACTCTGTTAAGCCTCAATAATTTATAATGTCGTCATAGGGAGCAAGTATCCAGTAAAAAATATTTTGATAGGTATAAAACCTGCAAAGTGTAAATGACACGACAACATGCCATTGTTTTCTTCACTGATTCTGAATTTTATTTTCTACCTCTTCTTGCTATATTCAATAAAAATTTAAGCTAGCTTGTGAAAAGCTCAGAGAGCAGTAAATAAATAAATAAATAAATAAATAAATAAAAATTAAGTCTTGAAAAATTTAGAGCTGGCATCTGTGACTACAACAATTGTCAGTTATTGTGAAGTTTTGCTTTTGTGTCTGATACATTCTGGATGCATGCACTCAGCAGATAAAAAAACTTGTCTTTTTCATTTGGGAATGAAATGTGAGTCAGTGCTCTGCACACTTAATTCAAATTAATTCAGTCTTACAAAGCCTGTCATACTGGTCATCACTAACTAGTATATGGCTGAGAGAACTCTTTTTCTCCTTTCCTACTTACTCTTTTCTGTCCTATTGCCCATCAACCACACAAACAGTTTTACATAATACTACACCTTCTGGAATGATTCTTCTCCAGATTCACCAGGTTGTGTGTTACACCTCCATCATCCATCAAACCTGTCGGTACCTGTCTGTTTCCTAAAGGGCAGAGTGGTTTTCTATCTATTTATTTTATCCTACCAACAAATCTGAGTCTCAGAGTAACTTGACCTCCAGTGTCTATGGGGGAGCATTAGGATCCTGTTTTGAGATGCTGAGAAAGATTCACAGCCAAGAGGCAGAGCCCTCTGCATGGAATGGAAGGATTGAGTTGCCTGTGGTGGGGGGCACAGGGAATGGGGGAGCTGGGCAGTCAGAAACTGATTTGTTGCCAAAATAAATATGCCATTGTGCTACTTGTATAGCTCACCAGAGTTCTGTCTGCCTAAAGGAAATGCTGAGAGTCTTCTGGAAGTCAGCACAGGCCAACAATGGTGTAACAGCTCGTGTCATGGAATCACAGAATCCGGTTGGAAAATGCTCTTAAGCGCCACTGAGTTCAACTGTTAATCCAACATTTCCAACCTAACGTGTCAAGTGATTGTGCCCACACCCTTTTGACATCTCCATTTCTATTAGGCATGTAGTAAATGGCTAAAGAAAAGAACTTACAGCTTAATGTTCAGTTTCTTCTGCATCAGAGTAAATGGTCTGTTTCACTTCTGCTTTTTCTGTTACAGCAGGAGACCTGTACTTAGTGGCAACAGTCCCTCTGATTTTATCTCATCCAGAGGTCCTTTATTAAGTAATATGAATGATCTTTTTATATTAAACCTGTCCTGTTGAACATAATTAATGGACAGGTAAGTTTGAAAGTGAGAGATTTTTCCACTCTAATTTTCTGATGGGGTATGCAGTAAAATTGTCCTGCATCTAGAAGTTAATCTTGTTCTTACACCCTTCTTACCTTCTCTGGGGAAGAAGTTTTCCAGGTATGAGTTTCCTAGCTCTCTAACAAGTCCGTGAGTGTGACAGCCATGGTCTGACTGCACAAGACCTTAAACAGAGGCCTTGCTTTTCTGTTTTGTGTTATTTAATGGCTATCATGGCAGATTTCTTGCATTATAATACAATATAAATGTAATTTATATTGTATTATGTAATGAAAATTATTTCCTAAGTAAATCAGCAAGCAGTCAGTTCTAATACTATACTGCTATTTGTTTAACTTCTGTGTAGATAAAATCACAGGTGTTCTTTTTTTCATATGAAAGGTGAGTTATCTATAAAACAAATAAGATGGGCACCAGCTGCCCAGATTGCTCTCTAATGCTGCTCAAATAGTGAGCTTTGTGTTTCCAGGAGAAAATCCTTCCTTTTTAAGTCTATAAATGGCAGCATAAGTTCATTTAGGTGCACAATAAATGTTCTGCTTAGGAAAAAAAAATGTTCAAATTACTGAATGGGATAAACAGACACCAATCACCAATCAAACACCAATCAAACACCACTAACATGGGTCCTGCTATTAGGAAGGTGGTCATCTGGGGTTTCAAGTGATGAAGGTGTAGATAAAACAGGAGACTAAAGGGCCCAGGAATGTATCTGACCATTACTCATATTTTGTGTGAGCCATAAGCACTTAATGTCCTCTATTCTTATCCTGTGACCCATGTAAGAGTTCTGGAAAGCCCTTCTAACTTTGTGGAGAACACAGTGGCCCAAGTGAGTGCCAAAGGAGAAGTTTTGCAATAGGAGTTTAAAATTTTGGGACTTTCAAGACATGCAGGAATATCTTGGGAAATTCACTCTCAGGTACTGTATTGTGCTACTAATAGCCTATGGGCCATACAGACAGATGCCAAATTTTAGTTTTTCTCAATCAAAAAACTGTTCCTTTTCCTTTCTAGACTACTGAATCTTTCTCTTTCTTGTTCTTTCTTGCCCCCTCCCCAAGCTAAGCAATAGGAGCAGATGAAATGCTGACAGAATGTCCATTGCAGAGGGCAATTTCCACTGATGGATGATGTGTCTATAACAGGTGGATCATCATTCTCACTTCTGTCTTTGAAATGCATTAGTAACTATTAGTCAGTGTTATCACTGGACTTGCCTCCGCAGCAGCTGCACTGCTCTGACTGCTCCACTTTGTCACTGTCTTTGCCCTTTTGCTTGCCCAGCATTTGACTTCACGGACATTGACCTGCCTTGGACTCCCTCTTATTGGTATAAATTATGCTATTCTAATCCTCTGGCTTATTTTCTCACTTCTACCACTTTTGTTCTTGTTTAATTTAACATATTTCAATTTATCCAGGCACTTTCGGGTAGCCTGAATCCACTCTATATATTGAGTGCATCAAGACTGTGAGGGAGCTGAAACCCAAATTCTGAATCTTCTGGCTCTTCATAATAGATGCTGAGTATCTCTTTATCACCCTTGATGTTGTTGTATGTTTCTTCCTAGAGGGCTCCTTGCTTTTTTACAGTGTGAAATGGTAATCGATAAGGAAGGAAAACAAAAGGAGGTAAGCAGATGTGGTAAAAAAGTGATCATCCAGATATCTGAAATGAAAGCATTCAAAATCATCAGCTGTCTTCACTGGTTTCACTAGGTTTATATAAAAGGCATGCAATATATAACACTCTAGACTCTCATAAAGTGGGAATGACTGGGATCAGGTATTTAGTAATGTCAGGTTCCTTAAAGTTTAGTACTTAGAACTTCAAGTGTACATGAAAACCTTTTTCCCACCTCAACCAATAATAAAGATACAATAAGCATACAAAAATTTAAAGGTAAAGTGAAATTGCATTTCAAAGAAATGTTAGTGATGATGGCAAAAACAATGGTTCTTAGAAAGCTCAGGGCATAAAATTCAACAGGAATCAGGATCCTCTTCTCCCCTCATCATCCTTGTGGCTTTGTGTTCCAGGAACTGTGAAATAGAAGCAATAGAAGTTGAACCAAAAGGATGCAACATGCTTGAAGCTCCTTCTCTCTTTGGGTTTGTCTGTTGCCTGCACTCTTAAGTAAACAGCCACACCACAAAGAATTAATCTTGGAGAGGTCACAAGTTCCCAAGCATTTGCCAATCAGCCTTTCAGTGTGGAGCTCAGATTAAGCAACCACAAGAGAGGAAGCCTGCTGAAATTGATCATTCAGCTTGGGAGAAATCATAATTAGCTTTCCTGTAAAGCAGCTCCACAGGCATGCAGCTTCTGAGCCTCCCTGAGACTCCAACAGATCTCTTGAAATCTGGTTTACTTATTCCTTTTGAGATTCATCTCTTGTCTCCTGCATTATGAGCATGAGATCTGCGAGTCCAGGGTGCTGACAGGCATGGTTTCAAGGGTCACATTCTTGTGTAGGTACCACACAAAGGCTTGGTCCAGTTTCCTTTTCCCATACTGTGCAGTGACCAGCAAGGCAGGAAACCACCAAGGGAACCAGCCAAGGGTCCACTTGTAGCTCCTTACCTTCCTATATCTTTCCTGGTTGTTCTACACTGCTGCACTGTTCCTGAGCATGTATTTGTAACTGTACTTGGCTGCAATAAGGCAATATACTGACTCTCATTCCTGCACCAGTTACTCCCTTTGGTCCTGCTGGAATAAAAAATTATTTCCTGCAAAGTCGCTTTTTTTAACTTGCTGCTAACTTTATTGTAATAAACACTGACCTTTTAAACCACTAAGCCTATAGAAGGCTAAATTATAGAGTTTACCTCCCTAGATGCTCCTTAGCTGTCATAATGAAGGAAGTTTACAGTGGGAAAGTGAATGAAGCAAGCATGTTTCTAACCATATGGTAATTATCTGCTATCTGTGCCAAAGACATAAAGTGTTGTTTACTTGATGTGAAAAGAGCATCTGAGAAAGGATTCCCTGGAGAGGGAGTGAGGGAGATTTGGCACAGTGGCTGCTCTTCAGATGGCTTGTAATAGACCCTATAAATTTGGAATATGCTATTGTTAATCAGTGGGGATTGGAGTTGCTTGGCACATAATTTTTTACTTTTAAGGGGCAGGTAGGTGTCTTGCCTAGAAGATTTTTTTTTTTTTACCTGTAATGGAATTATGCGAACATATAATTGTTTGTTGAGCTTTGAAAGTAAGAATAAAGAAAAAAAATGTGTAAAATTACATCCTTAGCTCTTTGCTGTCAGTAGCACATTAAATAAGGAAAAGTTACTCTGGCACTAGAGACCAATAAGATGCAGGCTGTGTTCATGCTCCTAAAAAGTGTAATTTAGTTTGAGTTCTCTTTTCCTACTTCCAGTACCAAAGCATTATATCATTTGCTTATTAAAAGAAAGGGGGGGGGGGGGGGGTGTGGGGGAGGGGAGGA
>VZRH01007340.1:63648-91136 GCA_013397555.1 Urocynchramus pylzowi | reverse complement strand
GTTGAGGGGCAGGAAGGAGAAGGAATATCTGTCCTAACTGCAACCACACATGATTGCAAATCATTTAATTTTCAGTACATTAAGTTACCCAGAATAACTGCCAAGACTCATTTGCACAAATGTACTTAAACTGCTTTAGCACTTTAATACTAGAAAAATCAGTTGTGAAAATCCAGCCAAATCATTTTCACTATAGTTGCTGAGTCTGATGCACACTTAGAATCCCTTAAGTCTGCCCTGAAGTGCACAGACTCAGCCTCAGACATGTGAAAAACTTTTTTTTTTTCTTTTTGAAAACTGATGTGCTAAGTGCCAGATAAGGAACTTTTATTTCTTTTTTTTTTTTTTTTATTTACAATATTCAACTTTAGTCATAAAACCAAGTTATTTTTTTTCCATGCTGTGTGGCAAAAATAGTCACTACATGGTTAATGCTTACTTTTTATGAAATTTTCTTTGTATTCAGAATATTTCATATTTCCAGGCAAAGCATGCCAAATTTAAGCAGTGAGACCTTCAGATGGAGATTTCAGAGAGGTAAGATGAGAAGCTGAGTTGAATAGATGGAATGGGCTCAGAAATTAATATATAGGAAATATAAAGAAACAGAATAAATCATAGAATATCCAGAAAATTATATGAAGAAAATGAAGATAAGATCCTCAGAGTATGATCCTTGGAGAAGAAATGAATGAGCTGGACAACAAGGGTTTAATAGCAGAAATCTGGGAAAGCTGTGGGAAGGCAGGATCATATAACCTGCAGGTCCAAAGGCAACAACAAGGAAAAACACAGCCAAAATAAAAAACCTCTTCCACTCCATGCTGTCCCTCAGCAACTCTTGAAGATGTAGGATGTTTGCCTTAAAGTCCTTCCTTGTATGAGAAGTCCTTTGATATCTGTCAGACTTCCAGTTGTGTTAGTCACTTGAGTAGGTATTTCAAGGAGCAAGTCCTTAAGGTATAAATTTTTCATGGCAATTTTTCAAACCAGGCTCTAAAGCCCAGTGCACATTTATGGTACCATTTAAATGAAAAACAATAATATATGATATAGCCTGAATATTATACTTAATGAGCTATATTTTCTTTTAAAATAAGGTTACAGACTATAACCAGAACATTATGCTGCCATAAATTTCATGAGACTTTTTTCTAAACACCTCAGTCTATAAAAGTCAATGACTCACAGAGTAGACATAATCTAAGGGAAACTTTGACCTTTTGCATAATAAGGAGCCTTCCAGCCTGTCGTGTCAATGCTCTGATTCCTCTGAGTGTACTCTGAAAGCATCGGTAAAATAACGGTTACGGCAATTTCCATCTGGAACTTGCATTTTAATAATTCTATAATTGTCTTTAAGCAGTAATCTCCTTTGTGCAATTCCTTTATTTTTTGCATTGTTACTCAATGGCCCACATGATTATTCACCCCTTAACCCACAGCAGTTCACCTCATAGGATTTGAGGAAGCAGGTTGCAAGCCATATGATGGAGATGCTGTTGTTTCTTACGGCAGTCAGAACAAACAGGATGTCTTTACCTAGATGTGAAAAGTGCCTATTTCACTGATACACCTGGTTATAGGTTATTTAAAGCTCACAATATTCAAAACCTTCTGGTTCTGCCTGCACATCAAACCCCTTCAGTTTTACACAGCTTCCATTCACAGCATTTTTTATCAGGTGCACAGAGACTGAGGTCAGGTAACGTTTCTTTTTACTTGGAAAGAGAGATGAGATGTAGTTGTGCCTATAAATTATCCCTCATCACTTTGCTCATGTCCAGGTTTTACTTGATACTTGCAAGAATACAGTGCCTGTCCTTACTTCTCAAGTTGTTAATTCTTCTACATTTCCCATACTGTAGAGTTTGTTCTGCTCTCCGGTAAAAACAATGTATGTGGACTTCACAGAAACAACTTTGGGGGATTTGATGTCTGTGGATATGTTTATGTGATGGAAAAAGCAACCCTTGCTTTCACTGGGAGTAATGGTGGCAGAGGATCTGTGCTGATTTGCCAAATAATTTTGCCCTTTGCTTTTTCTAATTTCAACAGTCAAAAGCCAAGACTCCTCTGATACAAAGTAAACACTGGTAAAATCAACTTTTAGTTAGTAACATGGCATTCCACAGGAGCTGAAAATGAATTTTTTGACTATTTTTGTTGAAGTCCTTGGGTTTCTTGAAAGTGCTTTGTGAGAACAGACTGCCCTAAAAGCCCCTAAAAGGCTCCCCTAAAAGGTCAGGCAAGCAGCTTCCTATGGCCTTCATGATGGAGAGCATCCTGCTTTGATAAACATTTTTCTTACCAGGGATCTGCAAAGGATCTGATCAAAAGGCTATTACATAAATAAGTTATGCAAAAATGTGAGTTGAGCCCTCCAAAATACTTAGCAAACTATGATAGTTCTATGAGTTAGGTGGGGAAAAAAGGTAAAGGATGGGCAAATAAGGAGAAAGAAAGGAATTTAAAAATAGCTAAGTGGATTATGATTTGAATGATTACTCCCTGAAAAAAAAAATCAGTTTATTGTTTTGGCTACATTTCCTTGTGTTTCAGAAGAACCTATATTTGTACTAAACTTTTCTTTCTATACTGGGTTACATGATTTACTGTATTCATGGTTGTGTCCTTTCTTCAGCAAACAATTTTATTTTAAAAGCAATACTGTTTTTCTTTTCTGTAGAATGGACACACAAAAAAACCATTGTGAGTATTTTTTTCTTCTGACTTATCTACTGAACCCATCATGGAACCGAGCACAGTTCTACACAGAATCTTGTGGGTTCCAGCATGTCATCTCTTTTGTATTTGGGTGGAAGAGAAGACATGAACTAGAAAACTCCATGAGGAGGGAATGGAGACCTCAGGTGGCCTTTCTAATTGTTAGGTACTCAAATATCTGCATTTAGTTCACTGTAGATAAGCTGTGAGCTCCAACCAGCAATCATCTGGTGAGGTCCATCAGCCTTTACGGTCCTGGCAGCTCTTGAAGTGACTTGAGATTGGGTTCAGTACTGTCCTGTCTTGTGACTTGTGGTGGTTTCAGGTTGATAGAATAAAGTGGACAGCTAAGAGCAAGGTTTATTAGCTGTCCTAATTCTAAGATGCTGACCCTGAAGCCCTGGGAAAGCCTTGTCAGGTGTGTTGTGGAACAGCAGGAGACTCATGGAGGTGTGACCTGCAACAGAACATACAGACTGCTCTCCTTTTGCCTGTCTAGGCAAGAAGTGCCTCAGCTGGACTTTAAACTTCATTTATCTATATTCTGCTTGTTACTCTCCTATGTTCTTTATTCATATTTTATTATTTATTTGGTATTTTATGTTTACTGACCCTCACTGTTTCTCTGGGAGCCTTTTTCTTAGCTTTTGATTTCAGTCTATTACTGGATTCTTATCCCCAGTCCAAAATTCAAGATAGTATTTTACTCTTTGGATGCATACAATCAAACAAAAATTCCTGATTTCATGCATATTTCTAGTCCCTTTAAATTCCCTGCTACTTTCACTTTAATTTCAATGAAACTGATGTGCAAAGTACCTGCTTAAAGTTAAGCATGCAATTGATTGCAAAAAGAGGAAATTTAGCAATATGACTATTCAGTTACATAAGAATTAGTGTAATGTCTGCTCTTTTTATTTTATAATGTTCTCAAAGAAATCACTTATTTCTCTTATCATTAACAGACTAACAACAGAAAAAATTTATCTTTCCCCATATGCTCCTCACTACTGTTTTTTCCAGTTTATTCATGAAAATTATTTTGACCTCTAAATTATGATGTACACAGGTTACTAACATTTATCTTTTAAAGTTCTAACCTTCAGGTTTTGTACAGAACATCAAATAAAAGGTGAAGAATGAATACAAAATGTTTAATTCTGTTTTCTTTGCAGAGGATTCAGGAAATTGGCAAAAAAATAATTGCAGGGGGTTTTATTTTATGCTTCAAGTGAATAAGCCTGACTTTGTGATGTTTGTAGTCTTCCTGTATAAAGACCAAGTGACTGAAAATACTGGATGGATTGATGGGGATTTATTTTGCAGTAGTACAAGTCTAGTGTGTTGTTTGAATGTGAATGTGATCTCATTGGCAGGGTTTGCACACAGATGTGTGGCATTAACACAGTGGATAATTGGATATTGCAAATGAATTACCTAAATGTGATGACTAACAGGATAATGTCCCTAGCTGTATTCAACACTCCTTTAACATTAAGATGAAAAAAAAAAAAAAGTTATAAGAATAAATGTGCCTCTTTACATTTGATTTTTTAATCAATAACAGACTAACTTTTCATTATGTAATTAACCATATTTATGTGTACATGTATATTCTTATATGTGTCTTATGTATATTCTTATATGGAATATATCCTTACAGCAATATGCATATGTGTATAGAGAGACATATGTTTATAATATCTATATGCTGTTTTAGTAGATATATGATACATATGTATGAAAATAAAAGATTCTATCAGAGGGCCTCAGCACATTAAGAAAAAAGTTGATTGTATGTCACAATGACAGAGAAACTCCTGTTAAATCTTTAAGACTTATGAGGACAATGTTTAGATAAATAAATAAAAAAGCCAAAAAAGAGATGCAGCTATTAGGGATATTATACTTTATCAGAGATACAGATCAGTCAGCACTGATCTTACCAATTAAAAATCAAAACATGATCTTTTTCTTCCACTTTTTAAATTTTAATAACCTTATTTATGTTCAGGCATATTATGTAGTGGTCTGCTTTCATCAATACTGTCCCTTGTTTCCTACAAAACTACATTTTCAATTTTTATGGTAAAATAATGATGTCCACTGTATTTGGTATTTTTCCAAGCTTTATTTTCTTTCCAGTTGAAATTCAATTAAAATATGATGGTGATTTATCCTTTTAGGTCCTACTGAAAATGAAATCACTTTCCTCTCTGAATCTTTATTGGTAAAATACTATTAATGTTATTTCCTAAATGAGCCAAAGTTTCCGAAATCATGATTACCATCTACAAAAATGGTTAAAACATAGCATAGCATTATTCATATATTGTGACCTGCATCCTATTTCTTATTTGTCCAATGTGTCTGCAATGATTATTTCTTGTTATTATTCTGAGGGATGTTTTAGGTGTCAGATATCCTACAATACTTGTAATATTTTCTTTGAAATTTAGTTCTGGAACCAACTTGCTGTTTATCTCTGTAGGTGAAAAAATTGCTGGGTCTTCATTATCCCAATGTAAAATTACTTTTCTTGTCCCTATTATTGTCAGCTGAATTTATTTGTTTCCTAAAGTATATGACTGTGCTGCTGCTACCTTAAAATATAGACATTCTGGGTAAAACTTAAGACACATTTCCCTGTAATATATTTTATAGAAGTAGCTACACAACACATTCAGTGATTTCATTTCAAGCATCAGAGTTTAGTTTATTTAAGCTAGGAAATAAATTGTATATTACCTTGGTCTTCTGTTGTTTGTTCTTTTAATGTAATTTTGGGGGCCTATTTAGTGTGGAATTTTAGATCATAACAGTGTCATCTGTGATACCAAATTAAATTCTCCTTCACTTTTTAATGGATTAAAATAGTGTTTTACAAAAATGCTTTTCAAGTTTGCTTGCTAGGCTATGCTTCAAATATAAATTCAGAAAAATAGATAACTTGCATTTCTATCATCTTGAAAATTATGCACAATACTGGGCATGAAGGTCGCAACATTTTTAACTATTTGAATTCATAAGATGTTCAAAGCAGACTAAATCCATCAAAGGACTCGCTTCTGGCTGACTTATGTACACCAGATGGATGTACATGCTGTTACATTAATTTTAATGAGCTTGCCTTAAAAGGTGTGTGTTTAGGTGTGCCAAAGACCTAACATTTGTATGCAATGGGGAAAGAAAAATATTTTCCTTCTGGGGTGTCGTGGTTTAACCCCAGCCAGCAGCCAAGCCCCGCATGGCCACTCGCTCACTCCCACGCCAGCAGGACTGGGGAGAGGATCAGGAGGGTAAAGGCTGGAAAACTCTTGGGTTGAGATAAGGACAGTTTAATAGGGAAAGCAAAAGTCACACATAAGCAAAGCAAAACAAGGAATTCATTCTGTGCTTCCCATGTGCAGGCAGGTGTTCAGCCATTCCCAGGAGGGCAGGGCCCCATCACAGTGACTGGGGAAGACAAACCCCATAATTCCCCCCTCTCCTCCTTCTTCCCCTCACTTTATACACTGAGCATGATGTCACACGGTCTGGATTGTCCCTCTGGTCACTTGGGGTCACCTGTCCTGGCTGTGTCCCACCCTCCCTGGCACCCCCAGCCTCCTGGCCACTGTGGCCGTATGAAAAACAGAGAAGGCCTTGGCTCAGTGTGAGCCCTGCTCAGCAATAACAAAAACATCTCTGTGTTACCAACCCATGTTCAGCACAAATCCAAAACACAGCCCCATCCCAGTTCCTGTAAGAGGATTAACTGTACCCCAGCCAAAACTTCTCCTCTTAACCCCCACAAGGGGAGGGAAGGAAGAGGGGGGTGGGAGGGAAGGCGCCAGGGTAAGAGGAGAAGGCAGAAAGAGTAATGAAAAGCTGCCAGGCACAAGAAGGGGGTTTTAAAGGCATGTAAGGCTGTAAAAAATCGTGTTATTAAGGGAACCATCTTTTGTAAGAAGCAGAATCTTCCAAAACAACTTTCCTTAGAGATTTTGAACACTAAGTAAATAACTGACTTAAGACAATGACTGCATCCCTGCAAATCAATGAAGGAAGTTTCTGACAGTACATGTACGTAGTGCATGGTTTAAAATGGAAATTTAAGACGTGACATAAAAAAATGCTTTTGCTTATTCCAGAGTGGATAAGGTTATTATTATGTATGTATGTTTACTGCTTACACAGTTAGCAATTACTAATGCTGATTCCATAAATAACCAAATTTTGTACTTCTCTTTGACATGAAAGTCAAATTACTTTCTTTACAAAACTAAAATAAAAACTATAGCTGAACTCTAACCACAAAAAATATGGAATGCAGGCCACTACTACTTCCTATTTACAACAGGGTTACAAATAGAGCACACTGAACATTTAAAACAATGCCTGGACTCCTTTGTCCAGCCTGAGCTTCATGACAACAAGCTTTGAATGTGTGTGTGAGTTACGAAGCAGCAGTTTCTGTGCACATCCTGCTTCTCCTGTACCAGCTATCCCCACCTCTGTACTGTAAAGCCTTCCATTTTGCATTTTATTTTATGAGGAGGAGTCTCTTTTTGAGGAAAAGTACAACTACCAGAATCATTGCCATAATATAATACTTGTGAAAATATGCTGAGTTTTGAAATAGACAGCATAATCTGATGTATAGACATCTAAGTGAGGACCTGACTTACACTCATTTCTGGTTTGGTTGTAGACTGGTTTTGAATATTTTTTTCCTTTTGGCCCTCTCTCCTTGAGTCTACCCTGATTTTACCATTACCTGCATGAGTAAAGGACTAGGTTGTTTTTGTTTTTTTTTTTGTCTTTGTACTTATCATAACACTGTCTGAAGCTCTTAGATGTAGCCATAATTGTAAAATGATAAAAAATGACTTATAAAACTTAATGGGAAATGAAAACATGTTTTAATGTTGGAGTGCAATAAGAATTTCAGGAAGCAAAACCTGATCAGAGTGATATGATTTTATCTTCATTTATACCTGACCCTTTCATCACAACCAGCAAGTTAAAAACAGTCTTAATATTAACTTAGCTTCAACTTGATAACATGCTATGAGAGCTTTGCAGTCTCAGAAACACATAAGAATTTCTACATAAGAGACCTACTGATGAATTTTATCATATAATCCATAAAGTGCCCAATCCTTCAAAATGTGCTTAAACGGGAAAGAGAAGCAGTGTTGCATGCTGGAAATGTCACCAGAAATGAGAACCATTAGCAGAACATCACGACACATGTTTGGGGACAGAGTTGGCAACTGCAGCCACACTGCCAAGGACGATGTTTAAAGGGAGTTCCTGCGTTCAGGAGAGGCACATAAATGTGAAGCATGTCTTTGTGCAGATGAACAGGAAAGAGTATTACAGTTAGCCAAGAGGCAGCAATTTATATTATGTATCTGAGGATCCTGCAAACAGCAGCAGGATCCTCAGAGGATGTATTTCTCAAACTCTGGAGAACCTGAGTCCTTTCCTGAGATGTGTATCTTCATCTAAACTTTGTCAAGAGCAGTCCAGGTTTTCACAGAGGAAATGACAACCAGCTACCTAGATTCCCCTGCTTATCCCAAAAAAAACCAAGCTGTTGTTAGCCATTAGAAGTAGTCTGCAGTTCCCTGTAAAATATACAAATGTAAAACCACAACCTTTAATGCCGTCTGACTTTGAGGAATTGAACAGCCACTCTCTAAATCTTTGTAGTTCTTTGAGCTAAATGGTGTTCTGGAAGATAGGAGTTTGGAAACACTGATGTTTGTTAGTAATATTTACTAGTCTGTAAACTACAGAAGTTCATCATGTGTCTGATCAATGTAAATATTTAAGGAAAAAATACAGAAGAACTGACTTTCAGCTCTATAGCTCTTAGTAAAGGAAGTCGTTAGATGGGAATAATTTGATTTGTTCCTTGATTTTTTTTCTAGTTGATCAGTGCATTTAAGTCTGTCTAAAATAACCTTAGAAGGATGAGGAGGATTTGCTCTCTATGGCATGAGAAAATCCAGAAAATTTAAAAGAAAAAAAAAATCTGTAAAGACTATTCATTTTAATCATCATAAAGAAGGGAGGAGATATTATATACACCTTAACATTGTTCAATCAACTTCTTGTCTGATGCTAGTAAAGGCAGGATTCTAAGTCTGATTGGCAGAAGAAACCCTAGGGCTAGCCACTAAAGATGGCCATTATCATTTATTAAACAGGTGTTGAAATGAATTGGTCTTTTATCGTAATGCAGATTTACAGTGCATTAGGCAATCCATTTTTCAATTTAGTGTACTGCCTCTGATAAATTAACAGATGTCGATTGATTTTTTTTCCTTCAGTCCCCCTGTTTACACCTGACAGCCAATGCTTTATAGCTGAGCAGTTATTTGAAGTTATAAACATTATAATTAGCAATTTTTTAATTAGGCTGACAATTAACAAGAGATTTGCAAAGCTGCTAATTTGACATGTCATACTCTCCACAGTGTTTATGTTAACCACTACTTGAGTGAATTCAATTGAACAGAACTACGGTGTCTGAAAAATCAATCTCAGAAGAACCCTTTTCCCCACTTGGGTAACATTATGGCACTTCAGGCAAAGAAGTGGGACTTCAATGAAATTTTACAATGTGACAGTTCCAATACTTGAAGTTTAAACAACGTGCCCATGTTAGCTCAGAGATGCAATTAAATGTGATGTGCCAAACACATGCATGGTCTGGGCTCTTTTGTAATTGTTAGGCTTTAAGGGTTTCATTTTTTAAGGACTGGAACCAAAATAAAACCAACAACTGTACAGCTCAAATCAACAGAGCCTCAGCCCAGAACATAACCTTAACTCTTTGAGATGAACAAAGAAAAAAAGAAAATATGTCATTCTAGTGTTTATGTGGTCATTGATGAAATCTGTGTAGCTTTTCTAACAGCATTCTGCATATCCCATACTAACTGGGGTAGCATATGAATAGAAGTATTATAGGGGTCCTGCTGAAGCAGGTGGGAGTTTCCTGTCTCTTTCCAGTAATCTGTCCTTCCTCACAGGTTGTACAAAATGGCCTTCTTTGTGATTGAATTTCCTGTGTGAGTGTTACCCATGGAATGTCACAGCCACTCCTGGCACACAGAAGGCTGGGTGGATGCAAGGCAGTGGTGGGTTGGAGCGCTCAGCAAGAGAAAAGGGGCGTGGGTATGGAAAGACAGAGCTGCTAAGAAGTTGCCTGCCAGCACCAGGGTGAAGATAAATCAGTGGGGCAGCCTGAGAAAACATGTTTCTGGGTGATTTGGGTTGAAAGGATGTGTTCTTAGGTAATTTCTGTGAAGATACTTAATCACATGCACTTTGTAAAAGAAACAAGGCCAGCTTTTAAATGCAAATTGACCTGATTTTGACTGAGAAAGCTCCCTGCCTCAAAGAACAGGAGTATTTCCTTCTCTAACGTAGGCATTTTCTTGGTTNGGGGCTTTTTTTCATCAAGTCATATACTTTCATCTGATACTTGCTTCCTTTGTATTCTTTTTCTGAATTGTCTCATTCTTTCCACTGATGGCTCATCTGGTGGAAGAACCAGGAGCCCTTTACAACACAATAACAATAAAAAGAAAGAAAGAAAGTGCAAGTTCTTGCATACCTTTTGAAAATCTCCCTTCTTTAATCCTCTGCAGCCATCCAAACACACCCCTTTTCCATGTGAGCCTTTCTTCTCTGAGGTGCTCACTTGTAATGGAGGCAAGACACATCCCTAACTTGGTGAAGTACCAGGAGGAAACAGAATGTGCACCCCTCTCCAAAATAGTCATACCCTGCTGAATTCCCCCAGGAGCTCAAAAGAAAATCTGGACACAAAGTTATTGAAATCCTTCATTCTAGTAATACTTCTACTTCCACATATCTGTGATTTTAGTCACTTTCTCAACTCATCTGCTTTCCTAAAAGGTGCAAGAGAATGAATGAGGTGAGGTACTTACTCAGGATTCACTCCATTGCAATAGTAATGTAAAGAAAATGGCCAGTTTAAGGGGTGATCTCCATAAAAGTCTCAGGAGTTGATGGTGACATGGTATTGCAATAGTTTTATTTGAATGGTGAAAAATTTTACTACCTAGGAGTTTTGCATGGAATCACCAAAGAAGAGGTCCTTGGCTGGTATAGGTTGTCACAGGATCTGCCTCTGAAATATCCTGTTTTCTCACACAGTTAATGACTGAATTTTTCATTTCCTTTCAGTGACTAGACACAATTTTGTGTTCACAACCCAATATGTTTTAAAACTTATAAGTGTAAATACTGGTTTCTTTCTGGAGCAATTAGACAGTGTCTTAATGAAATGAGTTATAATTAAATATGTGAAGCTGTGGTGCTAGCATCTCACTATTTTTGAGCTCAAACAGTCCTAATTAGTTACATGAATAATACGATGCTTGCGATGAGGTGCATTGAAGAGTGTGTCTAATACTCCTTTGATGTAAAATCCTGGTTGCTCATCTCAAGCAGTCAAACACTGCTGCCAAGGAGTGCTATTAATGGGGTTTTGTTTCCTGTGGTGCCAACGCCCACCCCCAAAGTAGCAGTTCTCTTCTGAGAATGACTCAAAAAATGTATTTAATCATAACTAGCGTTCACTGCAGAGCTGATTGGGCAGGAACAAGAGAAAGTTCTGGATTGTAAAGATGTCTTTGGGGAACTGAGAATCAAGGAGAATTCAAGAAATGAATAGACGGCCTTTCACTGGGAAATTTTTGAAATGGAAGAAGAGAGGGGAAGAGGCAGTTTAAAATCTCAAGTAAAGATTTCTAGATAAGATACATCAGGTCACAAGTGAGTCAAGAGGAAGAAAAGTAATTTCAGGAAAAAGTAGTGGAGGGGAAAGATAAAGGCTAAGGGTACTTAGCAAGGTGGTAGAAATAAGTTCTAGGAAGTAGTGACAAAAGAAGAGAAGAGGTTGTCCCTCTGTAGCAGCATGGGCTGTGAGATCCCTATTTGAGGAGACCTGGAGGCAGTGTAGGGTGCTGCAGGGGTGGTACTGTGGCACCAACAGGCTCCAGCCCACCAGGGCAGCAGACCCCACTGTCAGGGGGAAGCTACACAGCCTCAGGGAGAACAAATCTTTGCTCTAAAGTTCAGTAAAGTGATGTTTTGGAAGAGGTGTGGGAATGGGTTTAACTCCTCAAAGCAAACTGGTTGATGCCATTATAACCTTTTAAAACCCTTGCACACGTCAAGAAGGCCCTGTCCCATTAGGAAAAAGTAGACAAAGGAGGCACTCTGTTAATGAATATGCCAAAGAAAGACGTGATAAAAACTGTAATTGAGAAAACTATTTATTTTGAGCTGTTTGTTTAAGCACAGGAGGATTCCTAATGGAGCCATCAGACCTCACTCATTGGCTAATAGTTTAATTAGGCCCATCTGGTGGAGGCTGTGGAGAGAACTGTCCCAGCTCTCATATTGGCAGAGAGGTAATTTGTCATCCCGTGGCCCAGTGACTGGCACGTGAACATCTCTAAAGCCAAACAGAAGCTCAGCAATCTGTCTCACATGAGAATAGCTGAGAGCTATTGGAGGCATTTGTGTGGTTCACCTTGGCACACAGAGGAGAAATGAAACTATTGCACAGTATCCTTCAGATAACCTCAGCAGAGAAATGCAGGCAGAGCCCCTGAAAGCTAAGTCAATCTTGCTATTGTCAGCCAACCCAAATATAAGGAACAGATTTTTTCCTTTCTTTTTCTCAGCATCCCCTCTTCTATGTGATCCTAATAAAACAATAGGGTAAGAATATTTTCTGTTAGTTTCTGTTTAGGAGCTTGTATACTTCAGATACAAATTTCACTCCTAGTATGTCGAGAAGCAAGATAATTTCCCTTTTGGACAGGAGGAACTCGCCATTTTTAAGAAATCCTAGTTCTACAGAATGCTATCCAGTGATGGAGCTGCAAATAAAGAAAAGCACTGCAGAAACTGCATACAACAGTAACCAGTCTGTAAGGTAAGTTGATAAAACTATGGGTAAATTCAGCTAGAGAAAGAAAAGAAATCAGAGTGCTAACAGTAACTGCCTTTAAAGCTGAAATCAATATTTTCTTCTCAGTCTAGTGCTACTGTTGATATTAGCGTTATAAGATGTTAAAACCACCACTTTAAGAGTAATATTTGAGAGAGCGTGGGACAAGATGCCAACAAAAGTTGTATCTCATTGTGCCTATCCACGAGTATTTATGTGGCACTTAATCTATTACAACCCACTGCCCATTCCAAAACCCCAAAAGCTCTTAATATGTGAAATATTTTACCAGCTCTTTTTTTTACAAGCCCATATCAGGCGCTCTCCTGCTGACCTGTGATCCCTCCCCAAGCTCTGGGTATCTATGGCTGACACTGCCATCTGACTGGTAGGAGTGGGACAGACAGGTTCCCCCCCCCACCAGAAACCTTAGTTTAAAGCTCTGTTCACCACCTGGGTGTGCCCACTACCCGAGATGCTTTTCCCATCAGCCCTGCTTGGACCAGGTTTCTCAAAGTGAGTCCCGTGGCCTCAGGAGCCAAACCCCTGGCTGTGGCACCAGTCCTGTAACCATTTGCTGAATCACCAGATTTGACTGGCCCTTTCAAACCTTTTTCCTTTGACTAGGAGCATTCATGAAAAATTACCTGGGCTCCAGAGTCCCTTACTATTGCTCCACAGGCTCTTGATACTCCCCAGACTGCTGCTGGCTGTATCAGCCCACATAAAACACCTGCAGTGGATAACAGTCAGTGGATGGAGTGAGGCTTGCTCTTCTCAGGGTGGCACTCCTGGTACAACCCCCAGGTAAGGAATGTACCTCTCTAGAGAGTCTGTCAGGGCAGCAGATGGGTGCCTCTGTGCCCCTCAGAAGGGAGCTGCCTACCCCTGTCCCCAGCTGCCTTTTCTTAGTTGTGCTAATTGTTATACAGCAAGTAGCTCCAGCTTCATTACTCAGCTCCAGCATCTCTCCTGATGTGACAGGTCTTGACAATTGCAGAGTCAATAACACTTGAAGAGTCTGAGTAGCCTCACAAGAGGCATCATGGCTTAAAAAAATCTGTATGTCAGTAAATCACTACGCTTTGTGTATGTCATCTATACCTTGAGAAGCAAAAAATTGAGACAATACAGAGATTGAAAGGAATTACTATTTAAGAACTGAAAGCAGCTGAAGTGATTGTTCAAAGGAACCTCATGGGCAAACAGTCAATTGTGATCTCTTAATATCAACAACTATTAGTATCTTTTAAATTACTTTTCTGTGTCTGGTGGTATACACCATCATTTTCTCAGTGTAAGTTTTTTGGTTTTTTTTTTTTTTTTTTAATGGTATGATTTTTACATGGGCTGAACTTTGCAGAGCCAAAGTGTAGTGTTTGAATACCATAAATTGAGCTTGAGCAACCTGATCTAGAGAAAAGTGTCCCTGCCCGTGGCAAGAGGTTGGACTGAATGACCTTCAAAGGTCCCTTCCAACCCAAACCATTCTGTGATTCTGTGAAACTGTGTTTTTGCTGTGCTTTTCACCTTGTCTGGATATACATGCCATTTCAGATGCACAGACATGCATTCATAGTTCATGGATGCTAATTTCTGTGTATAACTCTTACAATGCATAGACACATGATTTAAAATTCACACATGTGAGTTCAGAGTCTCAGTCTGCAGTTTCAAACCTAGGAATTAGTGCAGTTCACAAAAATTCTGCCAGTCTAGTTGCCCCTTTAATTAATTTTGCTTTGCATGCAAGTGCAAGCATCATTAGTTTGTATCATTTTTAGCAACATCTCGAAAGAATCAGCAAGTCAGTTTTGTGCTCAGCCTGATAAACTGTCAAGACAATTTTGCCAGCAAAGCTAACTCACACAGTGCAAATATTTACCAAGAGATTATCTATTCTTAAAACAAAGTCACTAATCCAGGTTGTCTCTTCCAGACATAATTCTGAACATGTATATTGAGCAAGCTAAAAGCATAGTAACAAAAATGTTTTGCAATGTAAGAGCTTTGTGATCATCTGCTGCCTTCAGCCAAATCTTTTCTGAAAGCTTGTCGTGTTTCTGGCTGCATTGTGAATTCTGCTATGTTTACAAAAGTGAAGGAGGCAGTGGGTAAAGTGGAAATATTTTTCAGGTTTTATCTGCACTTGACTAGTATTAAGTGATATTTTTGACTCCTGCTGATCAGATTTCTCCTCAGTCATCTGTCTCACTTGTCAATGCCATGTGGAACAAGTGACAGTCTTGTTCTTGTTCCTTGTATTTGAGCTCAAGTGTCTAGATTTGAATTTGTTTTGGTATTTCTATGATACAAATACTTCATAATAAATAAAATGCTACTAAAATTGCTCAGCCTTTTTGCTACTGAAAAAGCACAGGAGTGCCTCATGTTGTTTGCAAAACTTGGAACAGAATTGATCTGCCATCATTTTTGCGCTGCTAAAGATGACAAATAGAAAGAAGGCCAGGAAGGTGAGAGCAGTCTGAAGCTATGGCATGGAGCTCCATGAGCCACAACAGCCACATCCAGCTTGGATGGTGCAAGAGTGGCTTTCCAAGGAGGGGTTTTCCACAGGAACTGCACCTCTGAGTGAAAGAAGAGGCAAGCAGGGCAGATGCCCAAGACACAGAATGGCCTGGCTGCCCAAAAAAGTGGGGAATAAAGCGACTGCCCAAACCAGGCAATGAAAGGCAAAAATGTCAGAAGGACAATAGATTGCTTTGCTGTGACACACAGCAAAATACTGGATTACTTCAGGGAACCCCAAAGTACTTTAAAAGGATATTTTTTCTTATGAAGAATGAGAATAAAGGTATCAAAGGTTTCTTCACTCTTTTATGTTAGAAAAAGGCAATGCAACTCGAAAGACTCAAGCTATCAGTTTATCTTTGTTGGAGACTGTATGGTTATTTATCTTTTTTAATTATGCTTCAAAAGAAAGATGGTGCTGCAATAGATAACATTAGGCAACAATAAAGGGAACAGCACAGAGAGCTGCTTGTAACGTGTTCCCCTCAGCCTCTCTGTTTTAACCTCCATAAAAGTATGGGGTTTTCCATGTTTGAGGTATTCAAGGCGGTGATATTTCTTGAAGCAAGTGAAACACAGCTGGTTGCTGATTAAGGGGATGCAGGAGATGGCAGGATTACATTAGTATGATGCATGTGCTGCTACTCTGGGACCAGCAAGCTCCCAAATTTAGTACTGGATACACATACACAGTTGCACCTGAGCACATCTAAAAATGTGGCACTTTGACCAAAGCCTGAACAGAGCTTCCTGGTATGTGTGTACTAGTGAAGAAAAGAAAAAAAGAAACAAACCAAAACAAACCAAAAAATCATCAACAACAACCAAAAAAAAGGCCAACAACAAAAAAACCAAAACCACAAAATTTAAAATTCCTGCATGAAAGTTGGGAAAGCACTAATACCTCTTTTAAAAGAATTCAAGTAACTTTGAAGGATCTTTTTCACTTTTAACTCCATGTGAGCTTCAGCATTTGTGTTGGTGCAGATTTTTTGCACATGAAAACATTTTCAGAAATGATAACTTCTGGATAACTTCCTTTGAGACATTTTCACTTAGTATCCTTACGAAGAGATTTGCTTTCCAGAAGGTCGAGTGAATGGCATCTATCTGAAGTTTGCATCTTTCTTAATGTTTGACACAGCTTGGGCAGTCAAATTCACTGCTCTTCAGTGTTGTTTAGTATTTCAAAGCAAATTAAAAGGAATTAGTTAAGACTTTTTCTTGTATAACTTGGGCCCTAAAGCTTTTTTGTAATCATGCTGGCAGTAATGTATCAATTTATCTTACAGACAAGTCTAACAGCTATGTCATAATTTCAAAAGCCAAACAGTCTTTCATATTTCTTTCAGCAGGAGAGAACTGTTGGGATTTTCATGTGTGTTTTGCCTTTGTAAAAATAGAAGTTGGAGTATGAAACATAGATCATCCTTCACACTCATTAGCATTTTAATGGCTTCTCAATTGTTAACAGATTTGATGTAGCTACTAGAAAGATAAGACTGGGTTGTGATTTACGTCTACACTTTCCAATCCAGTAGTAGTCAGTTATAATACATTTTGCTAAATGTAATGTCAGGTCTCTGAAATAAATTTTCAGTCCTTTCAAAAAAATTATAAAGACAATGACAAAGAAAAATGCCAATATGCCCCTCCAATGTCTTTGCAATAGCCATAGTTCTGATTTGTTATTTTTGAAGAGCACAAAAAATTTTCCCCAAAAGAAATAATAATTAGTAATATAATTTGAAAATTAGATATGGTGTATTCTGCCCAGGGTAACCTTATAGAGTAGAAGCATAAAGCAACATAAGCATTCACAGCAGAATGATTTGCAGAATTTCTAATACAGAGAAGTTGTTCAAGGGTTCATTTTTCGCTGTATTTTCCATGTATGATTCTATGTTTTTATCAGGAACATTATGGCTTATTGAATCACAAACCTCCTTCTGCACATTTAGGATGTAGCTATTACGATTTGCACACATTTTAACTTCTCAGAAGCTATCAGCTGCAAAAAAGAGCTGTCAAACCCAAGGGCACTATGGTATTATATGTAGAAATATTCTTAGTGTCAGGAATGATTTGAACTATCCAAATTAAACGACAGAGCAAAAATGCCCAGACCTGGCTAACTGACTCTTACCATCTGAACACAGTCTGCTGTAGCCCCACGAGTCATTCATGGCATTTCCCTCTTCCTTTCCCTCCCCTAAAGACAGGGCTGAACTGAGCCCTGAATTTAATACAGATTTTTAGGATCTAAACACTGTGTGTATTTGACATGCCTCTGTGGCTGGAATCCTTTGGAATCCAGCACTCCTTGCCCAGTAGTTCCATGTCCTTAGCATCAAAGGAAGCCAGAATCCAGAACATCACGAGTTTCACCAGAAGGTGTTTCGTTGGCAGGAGCATCATTACTGACATAGCTGAAGCAGAGTGAGGACTTCTGAATAAATGAGACTCTGTTCTGAGGAGTCATTATATGAACCAAATATATCAACTAACATTTTGGATTGGGGTTTTTTCCCATTTAGAATTTTCCATTCTCTCTGCCATCTCCTTCTAGGCAACTGTCCATAGAGAGTATTGATGGGGAAATAGGCACCACTGGAATATTAATGTACTAATGATTTTTCCATGGAATATTAATGTACCAACAATTCTGTTGTCTAAGATTTTGTCTGTACTGGCTGTGTTATGGCCTAGGAAGTCTCCAGCAGAAGTTGAACAAAACTCCTACCTACATGGTTCATTTATTTCAGCAGTAGACTTGTAATACAGCACATAGAAACTTTCCATATTATTGTCTGTGCTGGACTTTCTGTATTGAGGCAGAGTATTTGGATTTTCAGGTGTGCTACTTCAGTGTGTCATGATATTTGGTGGACTGGAGGAAAAACTGCTTTTTGATAGCTGTTTTTAAAAGAAAGAAAGTAATCTGAAAGGTTCCCTTTCATGACCTGTCCAGTAGGTTGATGATCTGATGGCTCTTTTGGATATAAGGATCTGATAATCTTCCTCCAACTAAGAGGGTGACCTGAATGCACTAGATTAGATATTTCAATATTGACTGCAACTATCTGAGGAGATCTTTTATGTACTCAAAAATCTTTCTGGACTTGAAGATCATCAGGCTGGCAGGGGGGCAGGGGAAGAGGAGTGGGGGTGCTGGGGCAGTGGAAAATTGGAGAAGGGGGTAAGAAATGAGCCAGGCAGATTTTCTCAGGGCATAGCTTGAGATGATATTTGCACAGTACTGTTAGTCCGGGCCTTGAATGCACTTTTCATCGCACGGCATATTAGATCTCTTCCTGTCAGAAAGTTAGACTCTAAAAATGTAAAATGTCTGTGGCAGAGGTTTCCAGCTGCCAACAAAAAGCTCACTTTCATGAAGAAAATAATTTAAAATGCTTCTGAGTCATTGTGAAAAATAGAGGCCATGACTGTGTCTGCAAAATCCCATTGAGTCGAGACACCGAAGACAAGAAAAATTGCATTCATACCACTGTGATCATCATCTGTCCATTCAGCACAGTGCTCTCCAGGAAGAGACAAAGCTGGAGTGACAGCACAAGGAGCATCCTGTGCCTTTTTGTGTCACTGCTCACGCTGACCTGTGGCACCCCACGGGAGTGGGCGGGCACAGCAGTGTGAGAAAGGAGACGGGTTCTCTTTTTCCTCCACTCTGTCCCTCATCCCTGAATTCTTGATGTAAACTTGCTGTGATAGATGCAGGTGGCTAAAAATAGTGTGGGTTTTCTGTACCATACTAGCAAGTGAATAATTTTTTGCTGTAAGCAGGATGCCAAGGATAGCAAAAACCTGATGGTAATGGCAGGTGAGGTACAATGATGGAGTGCAGCTTCCAGCCCACTAAATCAGTGGCAGGCTACTTGGCACATTTGCCAATGCTGCTGCAGCCAGAGAAAAGCCCTGGGGACACTCTCCCTGCATTTAAAAATTATACTTGAGATACACTTGTTTTATCCTGGTAGTTTGATAATTTATCCTCACAGTGTGTGAACCCTGCAGTAACAAGTGATAGTTCTTGTTATATTACTTGTTGCAGCTTCTGCTTCCTGGATTCTCAGATTCTCTGCTTCTAGCTTAAAAAATACCACATGTATCTCTGCACAAGTGTAATTGTCTTCAGGCATGAAAGTTTAAAAATGACAGTGAGTGCTAGACAGAATCTAGGAAGAGGCTATCATGATCTGTTCAGGCTTTTCCTGTTTGTATCTCTCATACCACCAGCACTTAGTTAGGAGGTTATTTCATACAATTACAGCAGATGGGACAATTCTTTTGTGCAGGCTTGTGCTATAATATTTCCACAAATAGGAAATCCTCTATAAAGATTTACATGTTGAGACTGATGGATATAAATCCTATTATTATTTAATGTTCTCATGTCATACTGGCTATTGCTAGGAGGAGTTTTCATCAACTGAAGTGAAATCCTGATCTTTTGAAGTCAAATGGCAAAACTCCTGTTGTGTTTTGACTCCTGCCTACTTCAGTAGGACAGATTTGACTCCAGAGCAGTGCAAGAGCTTAAGTGATTTGCCACTAGCCAGATCCTTCAGCAGTGGAGTATTTTTATCAAGTTGAACTCATAATGGAGTTGCCTCAGAAAGTCTACTTAGACTCCAGGAAAATGTGACTGAAATAAAGCAGGTGCCTTCCTAATTGGAAAGAGGGGGAGGCTGAGTTTTACAAGAGGTATTTAGTGCTAAATAAGGAATAGAATTGTTTCCCTGGAGAGCTTGAAATACTTTTAAAACTTTTATAGCTCCCTGTTTCTTTGCCTCTCGTTCCCACTGCCAGATGGAGCATTTCATGTCCCATTTCATGTATCCTCACCAGGCTTGCCACACCAGGGACCATGGAGGGAGCAGCTGGGAAGCTCCTGCTATTTGAGGGGTGATGACAGTGATGATGCTCATGGAGGGCAAAGAGGCATGGGACAGGGTGTCTTGTTCCTCCTGTGCTCAGTGTTATTAATTGTAAGAGTAATGGGGTGTGAATTGCATCCCTACTGCACCAGTATGATCTAAGAGAGAAAAATTTTCTACTCAGCATGCTTGTTTGTCCCACCATTGCAAGAAAACCAGATTTTGGAGGATGCTTAGATCCTTTCCTCTGGATAATGAATGCAGTTTATAGCCACACTCTCCTCATTATGCAAATAGTTCAGACAAATCTCCCTTCCCTCCATTTTTCTATTTAAATGTGCTTTAGTGAACAAAAGACCTGGTACCACTACAAGGAGTGGTATTAGATTGTTCACATCATTAGTTGAGATGAAATTGCAATTATACCATCTGCATTTGGTTGCACTTCATTCAGACCTTGTCATTTGCCTTTGCCAAACTCAGTGTCTTCTGGGGTGTTTCTTTGAACACCATTTGTCTGTGTTTCCAGCCTATTCAAAGATGCCTCACTGCCTGTAATGGCTGCATTTAATTTCCTTTACTTACACATTGCTGATTTGCTGGGTCTTTATGTCAGATTTCCCGTTCCACATTATTAGTATTTAAACTTGCACCTTTTTAAAATCGGGTGATAAATTAACCTCACATTGCTCTTTTTCCAAGCATTAGCCACTTGCTAGAAGCCCTGGAAATTAGGTAATTTTCTCTCATGCCTGACACTGGCAACCAGATATGGAAACCAACTTAATCAGCTGGCAGAGTTCACCATCCAGTGGCTGGCCCTGCTGAGCACATCTTGGACTCAAAGCAGAAGCCCTGTGATCCCCTGGCAGCAGATTGGTGATGGGTATAGCTCCTAGATAGCTGTTAAAGGGAACCATGTCCTGTGCTAGTGAGCTGAGCTGCTGTGAGCTGGAAGCAGCAGTTCCCACCTCTGCCCCTGCCATGGAATGTGGTGCCTCGCACGCTGGTGGTCCCAGGGCCGGCCTGCACGGTGCTGAACTCTCAGGTGCTCTTTAGTTCTTAACAACAAAGTCCTGCCAGTCTGGCTGATATCCCTCCAACAGCCTGCTTTGTGTACAGTGGGACATTTCCAGTGGTGCCTCCAGTTGTTACATTAATGTTTTTGTTTGGGGACATTTGCCTGTCAAGGGAATCACTCTCCCTGCCCCGGCTGCATTTAGCAGCTGTGCTGGTGGCAGTTCCCCACTGCTGTGTCCTTCCTCAGATCCCTTTTCGGTATGGGTGAAGGTTGCCAGGCACACCTGCCAGCCTGCTCCTGCTCTGTGCCTCGTCTCAATTCCCTCTCATCTGAGAAAGTTGAGGTGAGGTCACGAGTGATCATCTTTTGGCTGCTAGAGGCAGCTCTGGTGCCCAGTGATGAAGCAGCTGGGTCATCCTCTCCCCCTGCTCATCTGCCTCATATCTGATGTCCTTGCAGGGACAACTAAGAGGCTCAGGGAGAGGATGCTGAGATGCTGCTATAGGGAGAAGGAGGCACAGAACCAGCCCTTTGCTTTTTATTTAAACAGGCTGCAGCCACAAGGGCTATCTGTGTCTTTCCCCCATCTTCCAGAATGATTTGAGGGCAGCCTGTGACATGTTCTGCATCATTTCTGTCATCAGAAGTAGAACTTTTGATTGTTGCTGCATCCAGGGTAAGGTTATGGCCATAACAGATTACTAGTAACATATAACACAGATCATTAAATTTGCATAAAATTGCTGAGGGAGGACAACACAAAGTGGCTGCTTCAAACAAGATACATTAGAGAGAACAAAAGTAGTCCAATTTATGTACATGCAGGAATTAGTTCCTCTGATTTTCTAAGTCTTTCATTTGTCTCCTTATTAGAGGACTATCCATTCAGTGTAAGGACTTTATTTTCTGAATATTTTAAGGCTCTATGTGTTATGGAGGCTTAAGGAATAGCAATAACCATACACCAACACAAAGTTACAACATAACATGTGCACAGTACAAAACACAAATTTTTTATTAAAGGGAAATTAAAGACATCCAGAGTTAGATTACTGACCTGGGTCTCAGGAAAAGGGAAAAATTCCCTGAAGTTCATCATTCCTCCTCAACATTTTCAGTTTCCCTAAAATAGTGCCCTAAATATTTAAACTGTAAACTTACAGCGTATATATTGTCAGTGCTTAGTTTGGCCAGCAGCAACCTTTTACAGGACCCCTAGATGCTACTAAAATTTAAATTACGAATCAGTAACCTTGCAATATTTCCTGTCACATTCACCAAAGATCATCCTGTTGAGGTTTGGAATGACTCAAGTTGATTAGACAAGGTTTTAAATGTCTGCTTAAATTGTCACAGACAAAACTCACCAATTCACATGGTTTTAATAAAATACATTCATTTTATTAAATAAAATTACAGGTATTTGTAATTGAGAACTTAAAATGAAATCAAATTTTAAAAAGGTAGCTGGCATCTGTCTGCACTCAGATTTTAAGTGCATGGAGCAGTCAGGTACAGGACCCTGAGCTGTAGTTTATTACAGCTTTTGTGTAGACCACTATTAAATTTGCTTGTTAATTTGGATATATCTAAACAGCATTACTGGTTTTACATGAATGTTTTGCCAACATGAATACTTAGAAAATGACAATATTTTCCAAAATATTGGACTTTTTGTTGTCTTCTAAGGGTGAAATCCATATTTTAAGCTGCTTTCCTCAGTTGCAATAGAGTGCATCATTATTGCCATAAATTTTTTTAGAAATCTGTTCATTTTTTTTACATTTGATTTCAAATTTAACATAGTCCTTTGAGGATGGTAATGCTAGCTAATGAGACTTGTGAAGAGAATCTTCAGGTGTCTCAAAGTGCCCGTATAGCAAGGAGTGCAAAGCTAAGATTCCTTTATTCTGTTTATGACCTGACTCCAAATGATCCACGCTGTTGGAGAGAAGGTAATTTAATGGCCATTATTACTGTACAATCCTGCATCTTCTTTGAAGCTGCCAGCTTGAAAACCAGCTCCAGTCATGTGTGTTCATTTGAAACCTTTGCCTAGCTTTTTGTCAAAGCAGGACACAGAGATGATTCCTAAACAGCTTCCCTTTCTCACACACCCAAATTAACCATTTTCTCCTCATCTAAACAAAGGCAGAGATGGTTTGAGGACCAGGCATATGTAGTAACTGTTGAAACATGGCATAGAGAAAAGGAACATACTAATTAGATTACTGAGGCACTTTGAAAGGAATTGCTCCCCTTATAAAGTGTGCAACATGGCTGGCAAATTAATTCACTCATAAAATAAATTATTTAAACTAATAAATCATTAACTTGGCATTTTAGTGAAGTGTCTCATTAAGAAGCAGAAACATGGAAATTTGATGCATTTATGAAAGTACAAGACAATGCTCAGGTTGTTGGTTGAGGTGGCAGGTTTGGCTCCTCCTGTGCTGAAGTCAGAAGAGCAGATCCTCAGCTGTGGGGTCGATATGCTCTACAGGTGTCCTCCAGCCCAGCTCCTTCATCTGCTGACCTTGGTACCTGATAGATGGGCCCATCACTCACAACCTGGCTGCAGGGGGGTTGGACTACTTGTAAAGCTTTTACAAGCTGCAAGGGAATTTGGTATCTGAAATAATTTCTTTGTGGAAGGACACAGGGGAATATTTTATGACCCTGTGCTTTTTTTATAAACTGAGCCTTCCCTGTGAGTTTAATCTGTCTGCCCTTCCCTGCTTCTCAGTTATGATGGGCACAATGCTAGTTCTGTCTGCTTGGAGCTGTTTCTCTTGGATAATATTGTATTATCTGCTGTGGTCTCCCTTGCTCCTTTGGGTCAACAGTGGCCAAGTACACCTAGAACATGGTTCTTGATGGCTTGGTGTCAGGAAATACAGGAATTTTTCATCAGTAGGAAAAAAAAAATGAGAAATACTGTGGCATAGATTGACTGTATTTTTTTCAAGGAACATGTACAATCCTGACATCACCCCAACAAAATCCATCCAATGCCTGAGGGAGTCATAAAGTCACCAATGCCCAGGGATGAAGCAGCTGGCAAGGAGTTTAGAAAAGATGACAACAGCTTGGGTGCAATAAGAAAGAAATAAAGACTTTGTCAGTTTCTGGATTTCTAATTTAATCTGTTAAGTCCAAAGGGCAGAAGCAACTGAAGCCAAACAATGTGAAAATTAAGGAAGGAATCCTCACAGGTCCTGTTGCTGTTCTCTTGGGCTTCTCTTTCACCTGAATGAAGGCACACAGGCCTTTAAACAGGTGGAATCCATACAAAAATCACCTTCCAGGTAATGCAGCAAAATCAGTGTATAACTCTGGCTCATTTCTTGATGGCTTCAGAGAGTAAATAAGTGTCAGGAAGTCAGGGAACTTTTCTGTCATTGTGAAAGTCAGAGGAGTAAGCCATCTCTATGGATTTGGACTTCAATTTCAAATCACCTTGAGCGTTAGCAAAGCTCTACTGGATGTGCTCTTTTTTTATCATACTCAAGTCTACTATTAATAGCAGCTGTACACAGACTTCAAGGAAGATTGTTTCTTCATATGGAACCCTAGAAGAAATGGGGCTGACTTCTAAATTACTAAATAGAAGGAGGGGACATTGTTAATATGTACCAAAAATGTTATCAAGTGCCTAGTGCTGCAAGCAGAAAAATCTTATAACTGATCCATGAAAGTGAGGTGAATTCTGGAATCCTTGATAACCAGTTTCAAATACTTGTCAGAAAGTTTAATTACTTTATGTATTCTTACTGTGCAAAGAGATTGTACAACAAATTTCAGTAAAAACATCACAGAATGGTGGCTACATTTGCGTGCATTGGTATGCAACTTTTGGTAATAAAGCAATGTTAAGAAGCAGTAAGAGATGGCCAGGTAAAACCAAAATAAAAAGAATGCATTTAGGATGCTTTGAAAAGAAACTGGGATATCAGGACACTGTGTGTCCTGCCCTGACTACATACCAAACTCTGCATGAAAACCTGTGCATCACTTGGAAATCATACACAGGAAACTGCTCCACAGTCAGCTTTTAAGTACAGTTGCCAGTAACTTATGAGAAGTTGCTTTTAAAGGAAGCCCAAATATCTAGCCTGCAATATTGGGTCACCTCACTGGGGCAGCTGAGCTGTCCTGGACAGACAATTTGGCACTCAAATGTACTGCACCCAAACTGCACTATGAGATCAGGGCAGCACTGCATGCTGTAAGGGATTGTTGTCTTCAATTCAGATTGTCATGACAGCTCTGTGATTTTTTGGGTTTTAAAAGCAAGCATTTCTTACCTAAGCACTGCATTTTAGCACTTGTTAGGAACACAGGGTGTGTCCTGTGCTGGTCTGTTACCTCGTGGGAAAGTGGCTCTATCCCTGATTTAAATTCTGCACTCCTGAAGTTGCTGTCCTGTTGATACTATAAATCAAAAACGAAGTGTTGTTTGATGTGTCAAGTAAAATTCACATTGAATTGCTGTGCACATCCACATCTTCACTGGGGATTACTTCAGTGTCCCTAAGCTCTGGCTGCTGTCCTGGAGATTCCTGGACCTATGGAGCCTGCAAGCAGCAGAGAAAGGGAAGCACCAGCTTGGTCAAAACATCAGGGAGTGTATGTGGAGGTTTAAGTTTGCATATAAACCTTAAGCCAGACCGTCCTGTTTACAAAATTGGTCTGCTTAAATTATTGGGAGAAAGAGAAAGATGAGAGTGCCATTAAAATAAGATCCTGCAGTAGTATCAATAACAAGTCTACTGCATTTCAGAAATGTGTTCGTTTCAGTTAATGAGCAGTGGGTGCTAAAGAAATGTTTAAACTATCTTTCAGGGATTTAAATGAAAATTGGCTCCTATAAATACCAATTGGTTTTCTTAAATGCATCCAACTGTGACAAAGAAGTAGTAAATAAAAGGAGAAATAAATCGTAAAGAATTAAAATGCATTTATTTTCAGAAGTGCCTACTGATTTCAGTGAAAAGTCATATCAGGTTGAATAAAAGTGGTGAATATTTGCTCATTTATTTGAACCATATTCTTTCCATATATTAGTATCAGTTCCACTGTTAATGAAACAAATTCAATTAAATGGGTTCAGCAAAACCATATCAATTAGAAAAATTAAACTGGCAACAGTAATGGTAACACCTAAGTCTTTGATGCAAAAAGAATAATCCCATTGAAATTGATAAAATAAGCACAGAATTAATCCCAGGTGCAGGATTGAATATAAATGAAGTGAGGATAAATCTTGGATGTACAGTTTGTGTGTGTTTCTACTATATAATATAACTGTAAGCAGCAATTAAACATTGTAGTTGAACATGGCTGTAACTGTTAATAGACGTGTAACTGTTCTTTAACAAATCCAGCTAGAAGATGCAAGAGTTTAGATGTCTGGGATCATGCAAAAAAAAAACCCCAAAAACCCACAAACAAACAAAAAAAAAACAAAAACCCAAAACACCAAGGAAGACATTAGGGAAGGTCAGCATTATACAACAAGGCATGTTCACCTAATATTTTGTCCTATAATTTTCTTGTTTCTTTTATGTAGTTTTAAACCTGTGCATAGCTTTCAGTGCATTAGGAAGTGGATTTATGTGTGACAATAGAGACATAACTGAAGTACATTGGAGAGTCAAAGATTTAATACAGGGAGGAGCTGATCTTCTGTGTGACCTTCTGCTGTTTGTCCTCTTCCTGCAGCAGCCACAGCTGTGACTGAGGCAAGGCCACACTGAGGAGAGCTCTGAGCAAACAGGTGCCATCCTGTCACTGCCTGAGCCTGGCTTGCTCCAGTCGTGTTTCCTTGGGCACAGGAAGGAGCTCAAAGTAAAGTTCAGGCAGTACACAGACCTTTGGGAATTGTGCTCTCAAATTCAGGAGACCCCATGTTCATCTGTACATGTAGGCAGCTCAAAAAAACTGGTGGGAAATCTGATTAAATACCTTTGTTCTCATTCTCAAAACTCAGCTCCATAATTCTAGAGCACTCCACTAATCAGAAGTTTCTAATCCCAGTTCTTGCTTTGGTGGAGTTTTTGCAATGGGATTTGTAATTAGCAAAGGAGATTGAAGTGAATGCATTTTTCTCCAGCTGAGGAACATTCCTGTTTTGTTTTGATTTCCATTTCCATGTGTGGGATCATTTCTTTAGGATCAAGATATTCTTACTTTAGGAGCTCTCTTGTCTTAGTGGAGTTCTAAAGTGCATTTTCTTATGTTTGAAACCATTTCCACAACCCCTCAAAAAAAAAAAAAAAAAAAAAAAAAAAAAAAAAAAAAAAAAAACAAAATCTGGGTT
>VZRH01007340.1:23295-63604 GCA_013397555.1 Urocynchramus pylzowi | reverse complement strand
TTAAAACCCTTTCCACAACCCCAAAAAAAAAAAAAAAAAAAAAAAGCAAAACCAAATTCTGGTTTATCTACTCATATTTTTAGCATACTTCTGTCTGTGCTGGGATTTTACCCATTGAAGCCAGTGTATTTATTCATCAGAAGAAACTGTCAGAGATGCAAAGAAAGTTAGGAACAATAGTTTCCTCTATGCCTTCTGCATGGCATAAGTGTACAATTTTACCCCAGGTGAGGAGTAGTCATAGGTTGTGCTTTGTACTAAACATTCTTCTGCTGCCACATCTCTTTTCCATAGCTTAGCAATTCCTTGCTTCCACAGTAATAAAATAACTGAGCAGATATTAGTGAAGTGCAAGTACATTTGAACCAGGGTCCCTTTGCATACCAGATGAAATGTTGGTCTGTTCTGTAGCTTCTTTTCCAGATGGCTACACAGAATGTGCTGCTGGTTTTGTTCACTAATGGTTTTATAATGTATTTTAATCTGACACAACAAATGCCTAGATCATTCTTACAGATATATTTCTTAAAAGCCGAATAAATATATCTAGGAGTACCACATCATTGAAATGTAATTGGAGGAAGCCACAGGCATCCTACCTGCATTAATCAACTGTTGATGAGCTTAATTAATCTCTCAGATCTAAATGGAGGAAGAGAAATGAGAGCTATTTACTTGAAAGACAGTATAGCAGGCTTTGAAAACATAAGAGCTGTCTTGTTTACAGGTAGAGATGTGTAATGATTGGTGTCTTGCTTAAAACTGTTCATATCTGTGAAAAAAAAAAAAAAAAAAACACTTAAACCCTAGGGAATTGGTTTAGTTCCAAAACATAGTTTCTCTCACAAGACAGAGTTTGCTTTAAGCTCTATTGTGTTATATCATAGAAATGTAGAATCACAGAATTACTTGGATTAGGAGAGACCTTAAAGATCATCTCATCCCAACTCCCCTGCTATGGACAGGGGCACTTTTCACTGGACCAGGTTGTTCAGAGCTCCCCTGCTCCAGCCTGGCCTTGAACACCTCCAGGGATGAGGCATCCACGGCTTCTCTGGGCAACCTGTTCCAGTGCTCACCACCCTCTCAGTAATGAATTTTTTCCTAATATCTAATCTAAACCTACTCTGAGTCTGAAACCATTCCCCCTTGTCCTGTCACTTTGTAAAAAGTCCCTCTCCAGCTTTTTCATAGGCTCCCTTCAGGTACTGGAAGGCCATAATTAGGTCACCCCAAAGCCTTCCGAAGAGAAGGCTCTTCCAGGATGAACAATTCCAATTCTCTCAGACTCTCCTTGTAGGATAGGTGCTCCATCCCTCTTATCATCTCAGTGGCCTCCTCCAGACTCGTGCCAACAGGTCCCTGTCCTTGCTGTGCTGGGCACCCCAGAGTTGGACTCCAGGTGCTCCAGGTGGGGTGTCAGCCAAGCAGAGCTGGAGGACAGGACCATCTCCTTTGAGCTGCTGCCCTCGCTGCTTTTGCTGCAACTCAGGATGTGGTGGAAGGTCTGTCACTAATACCTCACAGTACTTAGTTTCTTCACTAACTCTTCATTATTTCCTAGGAGAGTAAAAGTAAATGTCTACTTTTTATTAATGTTTTATCAAATTTATGGAGGCTAAAAGAAGGAAAATAGTAACAGGCTGTTCAACTACAATCTCCTTTTAGGCTGCTGCATTTTCCAATATGTTTAGTAGATTGCTAACAGATATTTATGCTTTAGGTGCAAGGCAAACATGCAACTTTTCATAGCTTTTTACATTTCTCTCATATTTATTTATGGGTAAATCTGCTGGACACTGTTACACAGTTGCAGTCTCAAATTTTGTCTTCTGCATGTTCTTCCTCACAGAGTTGGCAGCTTCCTCCTGCTAGCAGGTGCATGAAAATTAATTGCAGGGGGAGAATTGTTTGTCCAGTCTGACCAGTCTATTATGAACTGTTAGATCTCATTGACTCTGTTGAGCTCTCTAATGTGTGCTCAGCCAATACATGCTTTCCAGCAAGGCCTCTACAGTTGCTTGGAAGTGACACAAAGACAGAAACTCCACCACTTCCTTTAACAATTTTTTCCAGTGGTTAGTCAGCCTCACTGTTGCAAATTTGTGCTTTATTCCTAATTAGAACTTGTCTGGCATCAATTTCCAGCCAGTGGTGATGCTCAGCACAGAGGTGGATGCCTCTTAGGTCTCTCACTCTTTCTGTCACATAATTGATTTTTCATGAATATCATAAAGTGAGGCTGAAATTAGCCCAGCAAAGCAATAAGAGACAAGTTAGATCAAGAAGTCTTCCTGCATGATATGAAGGTAATTTTTTATCCTATTTATTCTAATATTCTATTGAGCTTTGCATCAAGTTAGTGGATACTCTTTAACCGTGACTTCCTCTGAGGCAGCACATTGTTGATGCTAATACTGAGGAAATATATTAATCATTTGGCCTCTGGCACACTCTGCTTTCAGTCTCTCCCAAGCTCATTCTCCCATTTCTCAACAGGATGGTAATCGACATGCAATTTCTGTGTAGCACTGGTGGCTCAGACATGCATAATCCAGATCTCTGTTCCACAAATGTGGGCTTGTAAAAGCAGAGCTTCTGCATTGCTGTAGGCTCCTCTGCATGGAGGTACACATCTCTTGTATGTGTAATCTCATTGTGCAGGCACAGGGATGCATATGCAGATGCTCTCAGGCACTACATCTCATTTAGATAATAGCATTAGCTGATAGCAGTTGATTTACAAGGTCTCTTGATGTTTTCATTAAGTGGATCATTTATGTACTTTATTTATTTTGTAATGTTTGCTGTTTAGGTCTAGTTGCAGCTCTTCCCATATGGAGATGGCTGAAGTTTCATTGCTCAGAATCCAAGGAATAAAAATGAAACACAAGGTTCATCAGTTTGGACAGTAATTTGGTAATTAATGATACTCAGTGCTTTCCCATGCACCTGAAAAATCCAAACTGACTGAAAGTCTATAAAGTCTTTTTCTGGAGAGAGTCCAGTGGGGCTGTAAATTTGATCACGACAGATTTCCTGGTCCAGGATGCAGTTTGTGGTCAGAAGGATCTACTGATAGCATACCAGAATAAGCAAGCACCAGAAACTCGGATTGTGTGCATCCTTCATATTCCAGCACTGGTTCTTCCAGCTCTCCCACACCTAATGTATGTATTTCAGCAGTCTCAGTGTGGAGTCTATTTCTTTCAGCTATTGGATCTGTTCCACTTGGTTTAAATAAAGGTCCTAACTCTGGAAATGTTGGCATGTCAGAAACTTCTTAAATTCTGAATCAGAAGAGAGCATATTTCAATGTTTGTGCAGATGAGAATTAAAGAAAAATCCTGGTTTGGAAAGTTTCAGGAGAAGCAGATGTAAAAGTATTAAAAAATATATTTTCCTCTTTTTTAGATTCTTGCTATTATTAGCACTGTTACCTAAATTTAATCTTTCTTTTAATTATCAGAGATAATTACTGATGCAGGTTACTACAGGGCATAGCAGCCTATTACCATTATTGCACATAGCACTGCAATGCTACCTGCTTTCCCCTTGACTGCATCATGGATTGAACTTTTAAGGCTGACCATTACAAACATAAGAACAGCAGCTGAAAAAAATATGTTGTGTGTTTTTTGATAATGTTAGCTTTGAAGTAATAACATAATATGGAGCGAGTGGCACACCTTATATCAGCTTTTTTTCTTGTTTGGTACCATAGTATTTTATGTCCTATAAAAAGATCATGAGTTCCGTGTCCATCACCATAATAATAATAAAAAATGATGTAGGGTGGGGTGGGTTGGGTTTTTTTCCAAGTCACAAGGGATATGCTAGCAAAAAATTGATTAAAATATCCATTGCAAGAAACTGGGAATGTGAGTGCAACCCTTTTACTCTTCTCACTTTCCTTATGTGCCAGAAGGTATTGCTCTGTGTGTGGGTTGATGAAAAACAAAAAAGTTTTAGTGAAGTCTAGATAGAATGCCAAATGCCAGTGCTGCCTTGGAAGCACAGTTGTGATCAGTAATAGCTTATCCAGTCTCAAATAAAGCAAAACAATTCAGCACATTAATAAAAGTATCTGTTTGTCTCTCCTCTGCTAAAAAGCTACTTATTGATTTCTTTCCTCTGGTATTACTGTAGCAAAATTTGAAATGTTTTGAAAACATCCCTGAGAGCCACACAACAATAATTAACAGCATAGCAAAGTGCTGAGCAGCAAGTAGCTGATAATGACAGAGTCTAATGTCGACTGAATGCAATTAATCATTGATACTACCCATGGAGCTTTGGATTTATACTCAGCTATTACAAAGCATTGATGAGGTCCCCTCTCTGTCTTTCACAGTGTATGTATTAAGAGTAACTCTTCACTTAAGCAGAAGAAAGCAGAAGGAATGCTTTGAGACTTGCATTTCTTAATATGTTTGCTATCACTCTGTTGTGCAGTGAGTGGCTGCTGCTCTCTGAGGGAAGCAGTATCATAGAGGAGCAGGAGCAGTTCATCCCTCTAATCTTTCCAGCAGGCAAGACAACGTGCAATATATATGTGGTCCCAAATTGGCAAGTAAGTGCCAGTGTAAGATACAGGATACCTTTGCATAACTTAAAAACTACCTCTCTTTGTACAGCTTTGTTTAGGTTAAGCAATGATCAGGGCTTTATGCATAGCAGTGACTTTGTCATTTATATAAAATCCATTATTTTCCTTCTCTGTTTTTTCTGCCTTCATGCTCCACTTATCAGTCCATACTAATGGCTGTTTGGCACTTGACAGTGACTGGTCTCTTAACCCTGAAGTGAGTTCAGAGCAAGTGAAAGGGCACAGGAGTTTGTCATGTTGCAGCATACTTTCAGTCCAAAACCCTTCATGGATGATCCTGAAACTTTTCATGGATGAAAAGTTTCATACAGTATTTCCAACTGTATCTTCAAACTCAATTCAAACACAACTCACAGTCTTTCTCCCCAGGAAAGGTAACAAATGAAATAGTGACTTTTAAAACCTTTAAGCTGAAGGATGCTAAGTATGCATTCCTAGACCACCCATATCTCCTGTATACAAAAGTCTGCTTTAACTTCAAAATTGAATGCAAAGAAAATAATAGGTCAAAAAGATGAGTAATGATTGTTGACATGGATGGAAGGGTTTTTCAAGACTGACTTTGAAGCTGGACTCTCAGAACTCCTTTGGTGATGAAGAACAGCTACAGTCAGAACCCTTTCTTATTGCTGTCTCTACCTCTTTTTTAGAGTTCACAGTAAGACTGTGGAGCATCAACATGAAAAGTTGCCTAAGGTTAAGGCTTAACTGGATCCCATACCTGACCTGATACTGCAGCAAAAAGTGAAAACCTGCACTGAAGTGCGGAGGGTTTTATTTATTAATGTATTGATTTTGGAGCACATGAAATGAGTGTACTTAAACTGAAAAAAATGTAAATTTCTAGGGTTTAGGCAAAAAAAGGTATTAAACTGAGGAAATGGAAAGGAAAACTTCCATGTGGCCAGAATCCCTCAGTTGAATTTCCTCAAAACTGGAGCATATGATATGAACAATTGTTTTCAGTAGGATATTATATGATATGCAACTTTTGTCTAACTTTCTGAGGAAACTCCTACATCCCGAAGCAATTTCATAAGAAAAGTCGAGAAAACAAAGCAAGAAATAAGATTTACAATATTTCTTTCTAAAGTATGCGTGGTTTTGGTTTTTTTATTGTCATTTCTCTTTCAAGCCATTCCTCCATAGTGCTTTGAAGAGTGATAGATAGCCATTGCTCTCCTAATGCCTTGCTTTAAGTGAAATGTGATTCCCTTGTGCCTGATTTTCACAGCTAAATAGAAAAATGCAACTCACTGGAAATTCAATTTTCAGACAAGACATAAAACTTCAGAGCATGGGTGGTAATTACAGAGTCTACATAACTTTCCAGAGAAGTAGAAAGTCCTTATTCCATTTTCTTAATCATCTTGTATTCATGATTTTTCAGTAGTCCTGCATATTCCAGTGAGTTTCTTTTAATAACATCTTTCTGAATAGAATGATCTTTTTTTGCAAACATGAAACAAAGGAAATAATTTATTGGGAAAATACCATATGACAATAAACAAGCAGAATAAAAAACAACCAGTAGAGAAGACTGAAATTTCAGTCTATTGAAATATTGTTTTCACAGAAAAATAATACTTTGAAAGTCCCCTGTGCCCCCATAAATAAATAAATAAATAAGCAGTAAAACCAATAGAAGTCCACCAAATAATCAAGGTGTTTTGAGTGAAGGGAAAATTTAATTATGCATGTTTGGGTTTTCTTCAAGGATGGCATTTGTCATGTGTCATTCTAGTGGAATTAAAGTAGAAGACATCTTTAATGCCAGAGATACCTGTAAGGCCAAATGATCATTTTCCTTTTTATCACCTATCATTTTGTGTCTTCTTCAGATTTTTTTTAATGGAATTCCATGTAGCACTCCTGAAAACAAGAGGGCTATCCAAACATTTTTTCTTCTATGCATATCTTCTTGATTTTACTGTTTACTGAACTGAAATCTATTAGTTTTGTCATTGTTATTAGGGGAAGCCCTAACATGAGCATAGGATTCATATTTTCCCTTTGTTTGCATATCAAAAAGCATAAAAATAAAACTGCTTGTTCAAGGCAAGGAGTTGTGAAGGATCAGTGCCACACCAGTTATACAACCTGGGGGTTTTTTTTCATCTTATCACTTATTATCAGCTCTTATTTCACTTGTCCCATCACAGAGCAAATGCCAGACAAGCTTTAGAATTCTGCATCTTTTTCTGCTATACCTAAAACCATCGTCCTTTTACTTCTCTGAGAGTGGCTGCCATGAGTCTGAATTAATGACTCCATATGTGTGTTATGTTCATGATGGACATTTAGTCTTCCAGGTATAATTTCCTGTAAAGAAAAGTAATTTTATTTCCAGCTGAATAGGCACTCTATCATACTACCCAAATCAAACAAAGTTATTATTTGGCTTTTTGCCAAGTCATACAGTATAAAAGGTCATATTTTTAATAGCTTTGTGCTCCATGGTAATCAAATTTGTAAGCCTGGAGAAATAAACAACTTGAATATTTCAGAGTTCTCTGTGCACATTTAACCATTGCTATTCTGTTCATATGGCTCCCTCCTATATTAGCTTTGTGTGGTAAGGTATAACCTCCTATTCATACAAGAGCAGAGCTAGCTGATTTGAACTATTTGTTGCTAAACTCCAGTTTTGGGGACTAAACCAAAAGGTACTCTTTATCAGGAATCTGCTGACAGGCAAGCAGGATTTCATTAGTGTAAACCTGGGAGCATATAAGCATTAATAACTTGCTTGAATCAACAATAATTAGAAAGAACACCTGCTTTTAAAAGTCATTTTTCTTCCAGTTGACTGGACATTGCATTTGTGGGAAACGGATGCTGATTACATGTAAATGAAATTTCTAAGGTTTCCTTGTATTTAATTTTTTAAAATAATCATGCCCTGTTGTACATCAAGAACAATCCATCTCAGTTATTGTTTGGCAACACCTCTATGTCAAAAAAAAAGACCTGTGAAAGCTGTGAATCCTTAAAAAGTCCAGAGGAAAAGGGAAAATTTTGTATCAGCTCTCAGTTATCTATCTTCTTAAACATTAGATTAACCTGAGGTTTTGTGATTTTATAATAGTGTTTGTTATGAATTGGCTTAGAGTCAAGGTACAATCTGACTGGTGAGAGGAGATGAATTATTAACCTGTAACACAAGGGCTGGGAATTGAGGCTGCCAGACAGGACTGTTAGTGCAATGGGTATTGATGGCTTCTTGATGGAGAGCTTTTTGTCTGTCTCAGAATAGCTGAGGTTAGTTGCAATAGCCACACTGCTTTGGTAATGATACCTTCCTTGGGCCATGCTTTCATCGACCTTTTCCAGTTTCTTTCCTGAATTCTACCTTGCCTTCTGTTTGGTGGTCAGAAGTGGACCACCAACAACCTTTGGCCACATTTCTTGACCTCTAGCGTAAGGCAAGACTCCAGTCCTAACCATCACTTTAAATAGTATTTCTTGCATTGAATTGCTAAAAATAGTACTAAATACCATTTAGGATTTATTCAGAAAACCTAAGCAATATTGTCATGGAGACAGAAATCTTGCTCACCTGTTACAGATTTCATTGCTGCAGTGCACTGCTAGAACTGCAATTTGTGTTTTGCCTATACAGCATTCACTACAAAATTTTAATTCAAATTGCCTAAAAGTGTTAAACTGCATTGTTAAACCACCTGATGTTGACCCTTATTCAAAGTGAAAGAGTTCTTCACTGGATTTAGCTTAATTCACTTTGAAAATGTCCATATAGAATTGCAATGCTTTTTAATCAGTCAGCTGTAAAAGCTCCTCCAGTGTACCTTACCTGAGTATTGCTCAGACTGTTCTCTGTCTAGAACAGGTTCTCTGATAAAAGCCTCACTGTGCCAAACCTGTTCTTTAATGACTTTAGAGAAACAGCTACGTGTTTTACCTCGTGACTGAGATTCACAGTAAAATACTGTAGTGCTCAGGACTCACCTCACAATGAGACACTGCTGTCTGCTCCAGAGGGATCCAGACTCTCTCCTGGAACTGCTTTCCCACAGCAGGAAAGCCAAACCCAGCCTGCTCTCTCCCAGCACGAGTCTGTCAGCTCTGAGAGCGGTGGCCAGGGGGCCCTGCTTTGCATTCTGAGTAAGTAGGTCACAGAAGAAGTGGCTTTTGTGAGGTGAGCCAGCATAACTTAGTAAATCATCATTTGTGGAGTATTAAATGAATGCTCCAATCTTTGACAAAGGTTCTTCAAAAGTAGGGTCTTTAGTTGTGCACTGAGAAACAAGGAAAAAGCAGTGCATTTTGATTTTTACTCCTTTTTCTTAGCTCTCCAGTTTGTAGCCATCTTTTTCTCCAATCAACATTTTTTCTTGTCTACTGAACCTTTGTAAAAACAATGCTATTGGTTCAGAGGTGTTTTTCCCTTTCTTTGAAATTAAATAAATTCTTCCTGTGTCAGCTTATTCTAATCTACATTCTAGTTTCAACTAATTATCCACAAGTAACTTGCATCACCCCATAGAGAATAGGATTTAACTGAACAGAAATATCAGAAGATTCTTGATATTTGAAATAAGGCATCACAAAAATTTAACACATATGAAATGGAGTCATGAATTTAATTACATTCTAAGTTCTGTGACTTCTTGTCGCCATGTTCATAATAAGATTACCATCATTTTGGTGCTGACTAGGTATTGAGCTTCAAAAATCATTCTGCTGAGATGCAGTTACAAATATTTACAAGACAAGATTTTTTTTTGCTTGTAGATAAATTTAAACATGCACAACTCTGTTCCAACAAGAGATACTAGACTGAAATCTTTGAAGAGGTAAGTAATATTTCCATTAAGGGTGAGTTGCCTTCTGATGCTTTTAACAGAATGAATTAAATCTCTGAGTGAAGGTTTTAATTGACAACAGGCTGATTTTAAATACTTCCTCTGTTTTGTCGGGAAGGCTCCAGGCTGTGACTGCTCTGCGGGCAGCGTGGTTGTGTACAGTCAAACAAACAGCCTGTGACACTGACACATCACTCGTGTGGCAGCTCCATTCTGGATGAGGTGACTGATTGCAGACCCCTTCCAAGGGATGCTGTGGATAGACACAGTGTGGCTGCAGCCAGGCAATTAAAAAATATTAAAAAAAAAAGTAGCTTCAAAAATTTGCCCTTTTAAGAAGTGTAGACTGTGACTTACTGGTTAAACTCTGACAGAATGATTAACACTTGATACACCCATTCTTGGGAGCAAATTTTGTGAAGACTGTGCTGGGATACCTTACATTTTCATATGTTTTCCTGTTTCTCTCCAAAGATGTCTGTGAATCTGTTCCTTACCGGCCCGTGTACCAAAATGTTACATGCTGTCACTGCCTTTCCCCCTTTGGCTGTTATTCCTCTGCTCCTTGGACTGGAGATACATACGTATTTAATCCATTTCTAATGTATGTAACACAAATACATTAACAGTTTCTCTGAACAGAAAGAGATGGTGCTGTCAAGTGTCAGGCTGACCTGTTCCTGCTCCCCCAAGCACTGGGGGCAGAGGTTACAGCACCAAGCAGCTGTGCAGTTAATTGTTTGCCTGTAAAAGTCTGATGGACTGCATGATACTGCAAGTGATATGTGTCCAAACCAAAAAAGAAACCACTTACTGTTACTTTAATTGCAATCATTTGTATGGCTAAAGAAGTAAGTTGTTCCCTTAAGACTTCAGGCTGCAGCGTGTAACTTTGGGCAGCCCCATGCAGGCATTTTGTAGGGCACAGGTTCCAGACCAGTCAAAAAATGAGTGTGGCATCTGATGAAGGAACTGTCATACTCTGAATTAAAACATTTCCACGAACAAAAGAAAATATTAATTGTGCTCTCATCCAAAACTGAAGTCTAATGTTGTGAATATGCTTCTAATTTTTTGGGTCACAAGGTGTTGCTGGTACAACAGCTATCTGGGAAGGAAGTATTTGTGTTTAAAGGCATCCGAGAAACACAAAGAGTCACAAAATGGAAAATTGGAACAAAGAGATGGGTGGGGAGCAAGGGACAGGGCAAGGTTTCTTTTGCTTGGTTTCCCTTCCTGTTCTACTCAAACATTTGTGTTGCAACAGGGAGACAGCAAATGGTTAACAGCCAAAGACAAAACCCACTGTGACCGTCAGGTCTCTGTGCAATCATCAGCAGAACTAGCTATTCTAGCCAATTTAATAGCTTGAAAATGAACTCATTAGTGGTCTTTTATCAGTGGAAAAAAGTCTATTAAATCCGGATGTGTGAAGAAGCAGTACGGAGGCTCATTTCCATCCCACTTGTGACCTGAACAAATCAGAGAAATGCTTTTCAAGGAACAGGGTCAGGCTTGACTGCAATAAGATATTTTCTACGCACAGCACCCAACTTGTATCTTTCCTTCAAGTTTCTGATGCAGTTAATTTTAATTTACAGTCTATTTGTCACTCCCCACATCTCTCCCTCTCACCTCCTTCCCAGTACCACTGTCATCCATAAACATGTGGGCTGTTTATACTTTATAAAGAGAAAATGTACTACAGTCTGTTGGACTTTTTGATAAACCTGCCCAGTGATGGCCCTCTGACATCTCTGGACTTCACTTCTCACTGTGTGAGGGAGTAAGTAAAGATTCAGATCCTCATCTGGAAGGTAAAGACTGCAGCAGAAATGCTGATTTAAATCAGTTTGTGATCTAGCTAGAGCTGTAGGCAGAGGCAAAACATAGCCCAGCCTTCTTTCTGCCCTTTGGAAAGCAGAAAACCAAGTGTGAAGTGTATGAGATGTACTTCCCCCAAAAGAGGCAAAAGCACCGTTTCTGTCAGGATATTGACTTTGTTCTGGAATTGTCTCAAAATTTTCTGTGACAAGCTTTTCTACAGTTTTTGCTTCAGGTGTAATGTGCAATGTTAAGTGGCCTAAGGGACCTGAGACTCAAGTACACATTGCCCTCAGAAGGTGGTAAATCCGTGGGATAATGATAACAGTCCACAGTGAATTTTAAACCTTTAGCCTCTTGAGGAGAGAAGCATTAACGACTGTCATTGACAGAAATATTCAAAAAACATCTCACGTCTCATCATGAATGAGTTAATTATCTTTATAGGACTAAATATATCTGAAAACAACTGCTTCAAATGCTTCTAAAGGACTTCATTTCTACAAGGAGTGATACTATTGTCCTGGAGAGCTGTAGCTTTCCCTGCATGCATAGTGGAATAGTACTATCTTCAACACTCTGTGGGAAAGGCTTTTATTTCACTTTTTCATTGCAACTATTTGGTCAAAAGTTAAACTCATAATGGAATTAATTTATTTTTTTTATTTAATTCCAGACATTTTATGCACATGTATTTAAACTTACATTACTTAATAATATACTAGGATTACTTAATGGCCTCTCATCCTGCCCTGAAACATAACCCTATTATTCCAGTCTTAGCTCTCTTATGAATAGAAAATCCCAGCTATGATAAATTCCTTTAAAATTGGAATGATGCTGGGATTTTACAGTGAGTCTGTGGGCTAGTTTGAGACCACCAAACTCATTTACTGCTGTCTGTTAAGCCAAGCATAAATCACAGATCTCTGGGGTGGAAATTCACTTTATTAACCCCCTGGGTCACCCAGCTACCAAGGCAACGGCTTTCTGCAACGAGTAACTCCATAACTAAAGCATCAGCCACATGAAACCCAAATCCCTTGATTAGAACAGGGGCTGGTAAACCTCAAACCGGGCACATAAATACTTTCCAGAAGTTTGTTTAGCTCTTAGCAGAAGCTGTTCTCCTTCACTTGGTTTGAAAGGAACAAAATTGAAAATTGTTTCCCAGCCTGCTTTGCCAGCCCAGAGCCTGTCTGATAACTTGATTCACATCTCAGCCTCACAGCACTCTGCAACAATTCTCCTGTCATTGCCTTGTGTGCTCCTTCTTGCATGCCCTGGTCCTGGGGGATGCCCATCAGTCCAGGATATCTGGCCATGTTATTAGCTTGTCTTGTAGATGCTGAAAGAGAGCATATCATGCATTTTATTGTGTTTCAGAAGATGAGACACAGGGGATGCTTTATCCCATGCTGTCCAAACGTAAATAAATTTGGAATTAAGACTAAGTATTTATTTAATGTTCTAAGGCAAGCAGAAATCTCCTTTACCTAGGAAAAATTATCTACCCTGTTAAGATTTCTTAAGTCTGGTTTAATTGCTGTCTCTCTCTCAAAGGCATAAAAAGTCCTAGAATTACAAGAATATGGTAGCCAGAAAAATTTGGTTGAACAGATAACTTTCTGTCTGATTAAAAGTGTTAAGATTTGTGTCCTTGTGCAGCAGAATATGTCCTGCAACACAGGCAGAGTGCCCTTGGACAGGTACCATTATTACAGAGCATTGCTCAATCTGCTTTCTCACTGAAGCTTTTGACATGCTGTAAATTTGTTTGCAAAATTCCACTGTGCTTTACTTAGCTCATCTATAGACCGGCAGACATGTGCAGTTGTTGCTGAGAAGTAATTTTATGTTGTCTGTACCCCCATTTTTATGTTTCAAAGTCTTTCTCCACACATCACTGGGAATGTTAAGCTCTCAGAAAGCAAGGGGAGAGAGCCATTTAAATAACATGCATACAGATAACATGCTGGCTTTTATTCTTTGTTCTCACAAAGTATGCACTGTACAAGAAAGGAACATGGTCACCTATCCCCTTCCTGGAGAAACTGTCATTTCTAATTCATTTACATAGGATGCCTAAGATGCCTTAAGCAAAACAAAATAGCTTTAAAGGAAAATTAATCTAGTTTGACTGAAGAAAACAAGTAATTTTTCTGGAAGTGTAACACATTTGTTAAAGAAAGAGGTTGTGCTGCTTTGTGCAGGACTCTTAACAGAATCTTTTTCTGTGCTTTCCCCTCCCCATGGTGCATGATTGACAGCACAGGCAGCACCAAGCACCATCCAAGCCACAACAACAGGCTGGATGCTCTTGATGCTCATTTTGGGTCTGGCTAGGGCCATGCAAGGTGACAGGTGATGTCCTTGCCCACTGTCATGAGGGATACCTCCCAGCCCAAAGGTGGCAGGGCAGTGGTGCCAGCTTTGGGTGCCTCCCAGCAATCAAACTCCTGCAGAAATGCAGGAGCAGGACCTGTGCTGCCAAGAGGGAGGAGTGGTCTGGCAGGGTGGGCACTGTGGACAGGCAGAAGTGCTCAGGGGTGAGGTGATCCCATGCTGATTCCACAGGACATTACCTGTGACCCTGCCTGAGCCAGACGTCTTGGACCTTCTGTGCTGCAGAGTTGTGGAAGAGTGAGTGTTGGGTGAGAAAACTTCTCAGTTCTGCCTGCTTCAATTCTCACATCTCAGGGAGCCCCATTTCTGTGTCGGTTTGTGTTGAAGGATTTTGACTTTGCTACTCTGTCAATAGGGACCCAAAGCAGTGTTTTTTTCTTAGGGCACTAGTGGAAGTACTTTGTAGAAATTAACACTATTTTCCATTAAACTGACCAATTTACTATTTTTTTGAAAGGAGAGAAACACAATACTGACATGTTCTTCTGATATGTACTGCATGTACTGCTCTCTGTCAGGGCGGTGGCAATGTTCATGTGCTGTTCCTCAAAAAAACAGATTAAATTAATTAATGGCTAATGTATCAAAGTAGCAAGCCTTCTTTATGTGGATGAAGACTTTCAAGAATACTACAACTGTCTTTCTAATGGCTGTATGATGGTATTTAATGATGTTGTATAATGGCAATATCACTATTTGTAGGGTATTTTTATCATAGAATCATAGAATGGTTTGGGTTGGAACAGACCTTAAAGATCATCCAGTTCCAAGCCCATTGCCATGGGCAGAGACACATTCCACTAGAGCAAAATAATTCTTAAAGGCACAGAGTGTTTTTAAGGGCTGATTTCTGTCCTTTGTATTCATGGACTTGATGATCTTAAAGGTCTTTTCCAACGTTAATGAATCTGTGTTTCTATGGAAAATATTTGGACTTCTCTCCTGAAAATGTATTCCAGGAAAAAGTCAGGGGCACCATCAATTTTGAAATTTCAAATGTGCCTAAAAAAAAACAACCAACCAACCAACCAACCAGCCAAATCCCAAGATGTGTGATAGGGGTTTTTTTGAAAAAAGAGAACTACAAGTTCACATGATTTCTCACGGAAAAACCTTGAGATGTTACACTGGTTGTAAATAAAGCTTTTTAGAAATAAGGTGAACAGACTTCAGTTTTTATTTATGGACTACAAAAATAATCCAAAATTTTGTCCTGGGTCAATGAAGAAATATTATTTGGAAAATATTAAGATAAAAGCAGTTTGGAGAAAAAAAGACTATTTATCCATATACATTTTTTTTAAAAAATCTGTACTTTGTGTATATGGAATCTCTTAATTTTCTTTAGAGCTCTGCAAATCACCCTGCCATAGAACATGTTATGGATATTCAGAGATAGGCATTGCTGCATAGCTAAGATATTTATTGTCTCTTCACCCTGAAGAGACATTAAGTGAACCCTCACAGATGTCCATGCCAGTACTTATCCCTAATGTTGTCTTCTGTGCAAACATGAGTGGTCTAAAACAGTGTGCTATAATAGCTGCACTGTTACACTGGTTGCACTGCACCTGTTGTGCAGGGTAGTGTGTGTTACATAGCAGCAACTAAAATGAATATATGTGTTACATAGCAGCAACACTAAAATGGATATTTTCTAGGCACCAGTCTTTCTGGGTTCTGATGTGAATTCTCTAAGATAATGTTTATCCATCGTAGTTTTTAGAGCATGAGCTCTTAAAGATACATACAGGTCATAGGTTGGCATGGTCATCCAGAAAGTCACATCCTTATATTTAGATTACTGGTGTTGTATGCAACCTAAAACTATTTTAAAGTGGTTCTTTTTAAGTGTGTTTTTATTTTATTGTTTTATTAGAATTTCATTAATACAGTAGTGCATTAGATTCAAATAGCTTTTCTCTGTTCCTTGTTCTGCTTACCAGCTGCACCTGAACTGTAGTTCAGGACATGCTTAAAAAAATGTGCCTTTTGTTCTGCTTTGATGGGTAGTGAGGAAAAAGAATTAGACTGATGAGATGGGACTGAACTGTTGCAAAAATCCCAAAACAATGGTGAATTCTACCTCCTTAAAAAAAAAAAAAAAAAAAGTGCATCTCATTAGTCCTCTGCTGTCATTTCCTGCAGGTTATCAGCTTTAGAGAACTCCTTTGAAGTGTCATATAGCTGGTTTTAAAATAGGAAGAAATTATCTTGGAACTTTTGAAGAATATTGGCATTTTTCCTTTAATGAATTAGAAGCTGAAAGAAGACAATAGAAAAAAAAAAGTGTCTTGTCTCGCCTCCCTGCTCCATCAGAATGCTGTCCTTTAGGCAAGATCTTTCAGGGATACACTGTCTCCTGATTGTTATGGCTTATACCATAGAGAAACACCTATGAAAAGCTGAGAAAAGCAATGTTGTTCCACCAGTCTGCAGACCACTGTAAGTATTTATATGGTCATGTAACAATTCCTAAATAAATTACAATGATACTGAAAAGATGACTGTAGTATCTGATAATGACTTATATTTCTGAGACCCCAATGTCAAAATTTTCTTGTTCAGACAGATGAATTTCATGCAACTGTTATAGACAGACAGAGAAAATATAGCAGCTGTAACTCTTGTGTTGCTCCTGTCTAATAAGACTGAGCTTTGGCAAATTGATTGCATGATTATTTTGATTTAAAGGAAAGAAAGGTCGTATTTTTCCTGAATAGAATTGTGTCTTTGGAGGGACATATTATGTAATGCTGCCTGCATTTAAGGACCAAGAGGATCTTAAGATAGTAGTGATTTAATCTGATCAGTAGGTTTTCTGTTGCAGGCATTATTAATTGGAGTTATCACTACAGCACTGAATGTTCTCCTTATTCCTGAAAATTATTTTGGCACAATTGGTTCACTCTGACTTCAGTCTACCTTTTTATAGCCACTGTGAGTCCCAGGCAGCAGAGTCTGAGAGGTGAGAGGTGAGACATGCTCACTGTATCACTGTACCAGAGGAATGCACAAAGCACAAACTTTGAAACATGTGTGTGAGTGACAGGAAATCGCTCGGGCACCGTTTGAGCTGCATCTTTCACCATCAGAGTCCAGCTGGTAAAAAACACACCAGGGGAGACGAATCTCAGAGCTGCTGCTGCTTCTGCTGCTGCTGTTGGCCACCAACAGGGGCAAGCACAGCACAGTTTTGGGGAACTCAGCAACTCCTGGAACAGTACTATAACTGAGGCTCCAAGGTTGCTGTCTTCAAAATTGTTTTTCCCATACTAGAGTGGGTCAGCTTTCAGCTGACTGAAAATCACTCAGCTATCTCACCTCTTCATTCCTGTTGTGCTTTACATTTACATTCTGTGTTTCCTACCAGACAATGTAATGAATCTCTCTAGAGGACTAACATAAATTAGTTTTTCCCTGTGACTGGAATCCCACCACCAGTTTGTAAGGTGCAAGTACAGATGAAGTATGCTTCACTTTCTATCGGGCCTTTGTTCCATTTATTCTCTTTGCTTTCCTTCTCAGTTAACTTTTAACAAGAGTGAACTCTTTTGAACAAGCCCCTGTTCATTCATTTTTGTACTTTCATTTATCTCCTGATGCTCACTGTGGACAGGAAGCCTAAAGATATTTCATTAATGAAGCATGTGAAAATGAACCAGGTGGACAGAGAAATGTATTAATTAATTTTCATGTTTCTTGGGTATCGTGCAAAAGAGTTTGGCAGATTAAGAGCTCATTTTAACCTTATACCAAATGCTAACTGAATTAACCTGGAAGTCAAAGTATGGGGCTTGAGTATTTAGCAGCCTCTGTAGCACACACAGCTCACACCTGCCTGCTGGGAGTTGAGAGCAACAGAAGAAGCTGGGTTTTGGCTTACCAAGCACAAGCCACAAACACTCATCTGAATGGGGAATACTCACTTGCAATAGAAGAAGAGTGTCTGTAACCTCAGATACACAAGTGTTAGTGAGCAGCTTGTCACAGTAACATTTGAACTGGTCTTTTGATGCACACAGCACAGAGGAAAACCCAGTAATACTCTTTTGTAGTATAAAAGGGGATGTATACATGAAAAATATTGGTCTTATAAATGAAAAGAGACTGAGATTTGTGAGTACTGTTTTTACTGTGAAAAACCAGGAGTGGCCACGTGGCTCCCAGCAGAGGTGTGTGGATCTCAATCCTGTGTCTTTGACAGTGGGCATGAGGGCAGAGCACTGCTGCTCTCAACAGTCTCTCATCAGCCACTCACCCCCAGCTGAAGCATTTCTTGAGCTCCACATAGTGATTTCCACTGCAGGAATAACAGGGAAAAAAGAGGTGTTGGGTAAATGACTTGATTAGTGTACAGAAATTGTCCAGCTGAAGACTATTTTGTATGATAGCATAAAACCAGAGTCCATCGATTTCAGAGTGCTTTTAATTTACTGTATATGAGCTATTCTTTCTAGAGCTGCTTTGGTGTAGTTTCCCCAGGTTTCACCTGATTTATGTGCCCATTCCTGTAAGTGCTAAATGTCCTTCAGTCGTTGTTAATTGAGTCTGAGTCAAAGTCACCCACCACCAGAAGTATTTAGCTGCTAATCTCAGTCCCTGTGATCACTATTTTTTTATTATTCAATGTAAGTTTCATCACTTTGCCTGGATTCACTTTCAGAAAACTTCCTGTTCTGTTCCTCCCATCCTACCTCCTGAGAGACCCAAAGTGTCTCAGCATCTCATTCCTCTACATTACTTTTAGAGCACTGATCAGACCTGCAGATGTTCCCTTACCTAGAAAGCTGTTCCTGTTTAAAAATCTTTCTGGATACTGTTTTCTACCTCTTAAATGTAGGTAATATTCCATTTTCAGTTGGTATCTGCTAGTGTAATTTATTTTCCTTAAACAAATGCTTCAGTACAAGTCTCTATTTCTCTCTTACTCTCTTATGAGTTACCATTTATTGAGCTTAAGTAAGCTTAGATGCTGAGATGATAGATAGATAGATAGATAGATAGATAGATAGATAGATAGATAGATAGACAGATAGATAGATAGATTCTGCTTCCTATATTTAATATAATGTGTTGCCATGGAGATCAGTTCTTCTCTATCTGACAAGTAACACATAAGCCAAAGAAGGTATTGCCAAAATAGTTCATAGATTGGAAATGTGATATTAAAAAAAATTTGCCACTGAGCTGAATTATTTATTTTCCTACTCTTTTTGCTGTTCTATTTTATCTCTTCTCTCCTGAACCAGCTTTAACATCTCCATTCTTACTAACAGGACTGACAGGAAAGTCCTATTGACATCTTTCCCAGTTTTGCTCCATAAGCTGGATTATATGTTACACAGACAGCAATGGAACTGGCATTTGTCTCCCTTGTCTTGCTCTCTGCTCCCTCAGTAAAGTCTGAAAGACTTTACTTCATCAAAGAGCCATCAGTTAAGGTTTTTTTTAACCTCCCTCTAGCATTTCACTGCAGATATTGCAGCACTGTGGGAAAGATACCAGTTGGGATAACTGAGGAGAAGCTCCTCTCCTTCTGGGGTTTACAGACTCATCATTTTAGTTTGTCCTTGGTACTTCTCCAGAACTCTTTGCCATTGTGTGAGTAACTCTACTGGATTAGCAATGTAGGATTTTGTTATTGGGATTTTCTGATTTAATTGGTCAGATGCACTGAATAATCCATTTAAAATACCCACTTTTCAGGGCAGAGCTAGACAGTTTCTACCCTGTGTGTGTTCAGACACGCACTGAAACACCAGAATAAGAATGTATCTCTTACCTTATTAACACCCTCATGAGCACTGCCACTTAACCCCTAACAGGACAGTGAGGGCTGAGCACTCAGAAAGAACAGAGCAAGGTCAGTCATCTCTGCAGTGGAAATGGCACGAAGAGCAGGAGCAGTGCATGGAGCTTTCCCAGAGAAAGAAGAGAAAAACTGTGCTGACTCTGAAAGCTTTCATACTAAAAGAGGCATTTTCTGAGATTATAATTAATTCACTTTTACTTTGCAAAAGGCTCCTGTGCAGAGGGCTGTGCCTTATTAACCAGTCACTGCCTTCCATCTTTGGTGTATGCATATCAGCACAATTTGTATCCAAAAAGAACCAACTGACTTTCATGTCTGTGATGTAAATAACCACAGTCTTAAGAAAAATTCTGGCTGACAGGAAAGGATGTGGTAGAGTTTTCATATCAAATCACAATGAACCACTAGTTTGGGAAACCTGAAATCCCCTCCTGCCCTGCTAGGAAAACTCATTGCTTTCTTTATTGCATATTAACTTAAATTTGGAAGGCAAACATTAACAAGTTACAATGAAGTGATGCTCCTTTAAGTATAAAGGCATATTTTTCAAATTCATCAGAAATGTTGTGCTAACAGAATTTAAATTTATCAAAAATTTGCAAACTCCATTTTTGGGGGCATTTGCTCGAAGATTGAGTACTCCCCAGTCATATTCTTTTTATTAGCAGAATAATTTTTCACCTCACAAAATGTTATCTTTTTCCCTAGCTTGATGGTCTAAGAAATATGGAAAAGTCACAGCCAAATTGGTTCCTCTATTATTCTAGTCTCCAACCAAAATTACTCTAATTTAACCAAATAATTTTATTTAATTATTAAGTACTCCTTTAAAATGCATCTGATTTTTAAAAAATAATGTGTGTGTCTCAGGAAATCCAAATTCAAAGTAGGAAAAATGCAGCTAAGTAGTCAGTGAAGTTCTGAATTTCATGTAAGTATCAGCAAAAGCATTTTTGTGTTCTACATAGCTGAGAACTCAGGGCAAGGATTATAGACCAACAGGATGAGTATATATCATGTAAGTGAGAAAGAAGAACATTTCTGATATTTGCATTTGATAGTTTTGGATATTTTTTGTTTAAAATTAATTAGTCACATGAAAACCTGGTGGTCAACACTAAAAGCTATTCTTGTAATCCTTCCTTCAGTTTTTAATGTTCACATTTGGCTTCACACTAGAGCTATTAAAATTCCTGTCATTATCTCTCTTTGCCATAATTTGGAAGAGATTTGGGGAATATCCAGTGCAACTGAACTTAGCTTCTAAAAAGAACTTGATTACTTCAGGATTTCTTGATAATGTTTCACATAAGAATTTTTTAAATGATGGCCTAAAATTTGTGTGGAAAATGGGCTCAATTTTCTTCATTGAGCAATGTTAATATGCCAGAAAAAATCATGCTTAACCATTCCCAAATAAAAAAGTCAAGTCAGTCAACTGAAGTAACAGCCTTAATGATGAAGCTGCATCTGACTATGATAGAGGGTTCTCACTTTACCATTCTTCTGCATATATTAGAAAATTATTATATTAGGATATTGTATTAGGAAAATTGTAAAAAATGTTGTTGAAACAAGCCTCATGAGGCCTTCAGTCAAACCCACAGTCAAAACAAGCATGTGGCCAGCACAGGACTAGGCCAGCATGGATGTGTAGCCAAGGATGTCATTGTCACAGCCTTGTCCTGTCTTATTTTCCTGTCATGGAGAATTTGGCTCTGTCACCTTTGTAAATCCCCTTCAGGTCATAGTGGGACACTGACACCTGAGCCTTCCCTTCCCCAGACCAAGCAGGCTCAGGTGTCAGTGTCCCTCTCTGGCTCCTGGACCATCGGTGTGGCCTTGAGCTGGGCTCTCTCCTGAGCAGGGGGACAGAAACCTGGGCACAGAGTTCCCTTGTTAAGCTTCACCAGCACCAAGTGGAGGTGGGCAGTAACAACTGATCCTGGCCTAAGGCCCCAGTTCCCCAAATTCCTCTTTTGGAAGCCTGGAGTACATTTTGCTTTGTTTGCAAATTATTTGCAACTCAATATCCATCACTGTGGTAGGTCCTCTCCAGCAGGGCTGTTACTCAGCCAGTCACCTCCCGTGGTTAATCCTGCCTTGTACAGAGCATTTCTCTTACTGAACCCTATGGAACACTCTCCAGGTTTCCCTAAGTCTGGTTTCTTCAACCTTTATCTGCTGGAGGACAAGTCAGTCACCCTAATGTAGAATCCTTTGCAAGGATGCAATTCTGTTCGAGTTCTAGAGGAAAATATCAGGCAGTCTAAGCCCCATAGCAGTCCCTGGTATATTTTTATCAAAGAAATTGCTGTCATACAGTCTTCAGGATGTAGCACATAGCTTGATTTCTTTTTGCAGAAAGCATAATGAAAAAAACATATAAATGACTTATTCCTTGTAACCTTTTACAGTAGGGCAGAATTGTTGTTGGTATAACTCTTCTGAATTTGGACATTATTTTCCTCCTTATTTGCATGAGTAGATAATCTGTTCTTTCACAGTTTAACAATAGCAATCAATATTATAAAAAAGGTTTCATTTTTTGTATCAAGAAAGAGAGAGCAGATTGATTGAGAGAGCAGGACTGATTTTTTAGAGCCTTGCTAACTAATAAGTATTATAATTTTCTTCTATTTTAAAGAAATTCCTTTCTGGTCCATCTAGGTACCAAAAAGCTTCAGTGAAACATTATTAGTGTTTAAGAAGAAGCACTGGGCATTTGTCAAAAGCTTTACTACTAGCAAACTGCAGGATTTTACTTCAAATTGTGCAGACTGTGTATTTTAATATTCACCCTGTGCTAAGAAGGTGATCTGGCAACTAATTATCTGAATAACTTCATGTCAACTCCAGTGCATATTCTGTGAATATTCAGTATATCTGTTCTGAAGTGCCATAATTCAGCAGGGGACATACACAGACCAGACTGGAGCAAACACAAGGCTGGAGGAAGACACCATGCATGGGCTTTCCCCTGTGCTTATAGTCAGCAGACTTCAGTCATGGCAAGATTCAAGCTCATCTTTTCTTTGTACTTTATAAAGAAACAAAGGGCTTGCATAATCAGAGCTCTCTTCAGGAATGCAGGTGGAGTTCAGCTTCTCCTCAGGGCATGGATATGCAGATCTGGGCTTGGGCAAGAAATGGCAGCTTGGCGAGCTGCCCATTGTTAGTCACAGGAGACCTGAGATGTTCTTGCTGCCTCTGAGGTTACCATTTTCCCAGTAGTACCCCAGGGGAGCCTACATCTTCCTCAGTTAATGAGAACAAATTAAGTTGCCCAGTCTTTTCTGGATCTCTCTTTCTCTCATTCTCTCTCTCTCTCTTTTTCTCTTACACACTCCTGCTCATCACTTTCTGGGAGCAGAGCAGGCATGCTTGACATTTTACCAGTGGGAAAGAGGGCAAAAATCACCTTTGACTAAAATAATTTTTAGGTAGGTTTTTAATGTGAAGTGTTGAGTGCTTGCATGTCAGATGATTGTCTTTTCCTAAGGGTTTTGGAGAGCGAGAACACAACCCTGAGGGTCCTGCACAGTCACATGGCATTTCTTCTTTTGTGTCTTACTGTTTGCTGATGACAGCAAAGGGATGGACTGTCTTGGTGCTCTCACCAATGCCACAGCCACAAGTCAGGGTTACTTTTAGATTGTTAAATCTGCTGGCAGGTTGCATATGTGCAGGGAGTCTCTTGGAGAGTGAGCAGGTGGACCTATCCATCGTTGTTTAAAGTTGGCTCAAGTCCTTTTGCAGAACCATTGCCATGATGTTATCCTGGGTAACTTGGTAGCTTGAGGGCTGGACAGTCAGTGCACGTGATCCCTCCCAGGATTTATTTTTTCAGACTCTTTGCTGGTTTATATCCACCTGCTTCCTTTTGGAAATGTGGTTAGACTGTAGGACTAGAGCCGTCACCACTCTGTCAGTGATGAATTACCAGCGTGCTTGTCATTCTCCCTGGTCATGCCATGAATGCTTTATGCTGCCTTTAGCAGATGTTCTTTGATGCAAAACTTGCAAACTAGTTAGGATAAAATTCTCATCTGAGACAGTTTAGTAAACATTTCTAGTCCCAGCCTCAGGATTCAATCAAAGTGTGGATTCTTTTGTTTTTAACAAACAGTGCTGGAAAGCCTGGAACACCTCCCTTCCACTACGTCTGAATGTTCTTCATGAAATATCAAAATATCAGGAGAGACAAATTACTATGGAAAGGTTTTCATCAGAAATGTTTGTCCTCGAGCTGTCCAAAGTAAGGCTGAGGTGTCCAGTGAGCTGCCAAGGGCTTTGATTTGGGTCCTTGGCTTTGTTTCAGGCAGTCCTGCTGCCTGCTGCTGGCATTATTTTAGATTTTCAGAATTATTTTAGAAATTACTGGCAAGATCAATCAACCCTGGAAGAAAACACCACCATAATTTTGCTGTTCATTCTCAGTGCCTCAGTGTCCTTCATGCTCTCATAAACCACTTTATCCAAATACCTCATCTTTGTCTAGAGACTGCTGGACAGTAGGAGAATATTATATATGTATTATATGTATAGTAGGAGAATATTATATAGCCATATATATCCCTCACCATATCTTTGAAAAATTTTCCTTCATCAGCATCAAAGGAATCTTTTTGTGCATTTGAACTAGAACAAGAGATTTCTTAGCCACCTTTCCTTCTATTTATGCAGATTTTATTTTAACACTTGAACAGCTATCCTTATTTACAGAACACTAATATAATGAATTAATCTTCTACTTAATTTTATTAACCCTCTTTTATCTAATAGTGTTTTCTCATTTCTCTCTGTTTAAAAATAATGATGATAAGCATTTTCTCTGATGTCTCAGGTGCAACACTTATAAGAAGGTTTTTCACACATATCACAGAATCATAGAACAGTTTAGTTTGGAAGGAGCCATAAAGATCTTCTAGTTCCAGCTCCCCTGCAATGAACAGAGGCATCTTCAACAAGACCAGGTTGCTCAGTGCCCCATCCAACCTGACTGGACACCTCCAGAGATGAGGCATCCACCACCTCTCAGGGCAACCAGTTTCAGTTTCACCACTCTGATAATATTTTTTTTTCCTTATATCTAGTCTAAATTGACATTCTTTTAATTTGTAAGCAGTAGCCCTTGTCCTGTCATCTTCCTCAAGAAGTCTGGCAAGGCAACTTCAATTCCTAGGATGTAATTGAGGAATTTTATATGTTTGGTAAACATCTTAAAACAAAATAAGTGAATGTTAGCTCTGATAAGAGGACCAATAAAGAGTTCTGGGAAGTGGACAGTGCAGGCAGATCCAGATCTCCATGCAGATCTGCAAGGATTACTCCTGTGGGGGTGATCTCCACAGGCTTCTTCTCGTGGTTTCTGTAGTCAAACTGCCAGCTCAGATTGCTTGTGGGACTGCTTTGTTAAGAGAGGATTTTAAAAAATGGGCAGTTGAACTCAAAAAGGACTCCTGAATTTTTAGGGTGGTTGAGCACCAGGAGAGTGTAGCTCCTTTGGAAGCTGTGAGGCTTGGCTCTTGTGTGCAGGAAGAGAACTGAGGTTATCAGTATTCTCTTTGCCATCTGCAGCTATCCATTCTGTAGTTTTAGGTACCAAGAGGCAAGCAAGCCTGGTCTCTCTCATACTGCTTTCAGATCATTGAAGATCTGTTGACTTTCCTTTCAAGTAGAGTGAAAGAAAAATTGCTGTATTAATAAGGAAATATTTTATTCTCTGTAATCACACAAAGAATAACAATATTTTAGAGTGACGGGGTAAGACAAAGAGGAGTAGTGTAGCTGAAAGTCAGACTTGAACATTTAGTAGAAAAATGAGTTTTGGGATGCATAGAATTTCTGTTTAGGCAAGTTCAAACTAATTTTATGAATCACTCACCCAGCTCAACTTCCTTTTTCTATCTCATTTTCCTTTTACAAGCTAAAAACAAATATAGAAAACATCAGTAGACCTTGAAAAACACATTAAGATTGAGAACAGGGCTCTTCCTTTTTTCAATATATCTCAGCTAAATTGAAACACCACTATATTTTTAAGATGACAGCTTTCAAGCCAATATGATATCAAGTTTAACTTTAAAAAAAGACTGTGTTTAGTTCAGGAATTGCATTCAATTAGGAATTTATGTAATGATATGCCATAGAATACGTTGCAAAGAACTATTAAAAGAAACCTACAAAAATGGAATGGAGAATACCAAATTATTTAAAGTTCTGCATGTGTGTTGCTTTGTCTTTACAGGTTGTTAAATTTTAAGTTATAAACCAGAAAGAACCTACAGCCAAAGTCATTCATAATGTTGTTAGATTGAAGCATGTGCTATTGGATTTGTGAGCACTTACTTCCATTTTTTAAAAATTTTTCTTATTACTTTTGGGTATGAATTGACATTTCCATCCCCAAGAACAGAAGTTTCAAACAAATTCCTTAGTCCATAACAGTAGCCAAGCAGCTCTGTGCCAGCACTTCACATATGGCATAGCCTTTTGTATAGGAGGATCTGAGTTGGAAAAATAGATGTAATTAATTGGCCCCAAAATTCAGAGGTGGGGGTAGCTGGCAGTTTGGTGAGACCTACTGATGCCTCATCACATGATCATGATACCTGCTGAACCTCTGTGGTGCTTAGGAATGAAGAGAAACTTCACCTTCTTAAGTGAAAAACACATGAGGCTGCCCAGTTTCTGGGCAGGGTCTGAAACTTCCTAAGGCACAAGGCAGTTTTGTTCTATGGACTGTCAGCACGAAATCCTCATCTTTATGTCTTTTATGTCCCTGCTTATCCTGTCTGCAGGACATAGGAAAAGCATATTTTCCAAAACTCACCTTCTTCAATGCCTCTTCCATTTAGTTCTGATCTTCACATGAAAATCTCTCTTTTTTTCTGAACTCCATAAAACTTGAAGAATTGCTTGGGTTGATTTTCTTCTTTTCAAAAAAAGCTAAAATCCAGCCTTTCTTCCTATCTGAATGAGGGCTTAGGACATTCACTCTTAACTGAAAATAGTTTGCTAGTTACTGTTTTAGCCAGATAGAAACATAAGTTTCAGCCATAAATTCTTGCAGAGTGTTGCTAAAAGTCTAAGCATAAGCCATCACAATTTCATTTCACTTCCAGGAACTTTTACATTTGCTCTTTCCAAAGCTATTCAGTGAAAAATGTGACAGTATCATAAGTACTGAGAGGCAGAGATTTGATAATTCAAGATGCAAATTGTTTTTGCTAAAATTTACTAAAGTATGGCTTTGATTGATGTCATGACTGAGAACTGCCATGACTGATGGCATTTTGATGGTGTCTGTGAAATGGAATGACCTAAGGCTTTAGATCATCCATCATGTGCAGATGCTTACTTTACTGCAAGGGTTCCCCCTCCTAAAAAGTGGTTTGCCTGGATGGGTTAGAGTTGGAGCACCAGCATTCTCCATGACATCCTGACTCATAGCTAATTGAGGAAACTCAGCACTGCCAGGTCTGATGCTCTGCACAAGTTTTAGGTTTATTTTAGAATTTGCCAAGAGAAATAAAATGTTGACACACAGGCATTGCACACAGGTCTCCTCTTTTCTCAAAAATCTGCACCAGTGAAAATCACTCTGGCATTTAGAATTTACACGTGGTTTAGTCATGGCAGGATTGTTTTCTGGACTTGGGTGTTGATATGAGGTTTTGGACCTAAAAGTTAGAAGTTTCTTTTCTCCAACTGAAGTTCTCCTGTAATTAGAATACTTCTTTTACTGAGGAGTAAGGAAAAGGAAACATCACTGATGCTAAAGAAACATCAGTGATGCTCCACTAGAGACTTTGCTGCTCATATTGATACACATGTAAGAGCTTAGATGACTATGCTGATAGGCACAAGATAAGCAGGTAATATGAGTGCATAGATCAGATAGTGTATTGTGCACTGTTACTCTGCTATATAGTGTGTGTGATAAGTTGTGCAGTGATATTTAATTCATACTTACTATGCACAAGATTGATAGATTCTGTTTATAAATAGCCAAGTACACTGACACAACCAGTCTTAGATTAAGAAAGAAAAAAACCAAGGGATTGTTTAGCACCCTGCAGGCCTTTTCAGTCCATCAGGACCATTTTCCTGACCAGATTATTGTGTGCCTGAACATATACCCAATTTACCTGGCCCTATCCCTGGGAGGGGAGAACTCTCCTCTGAAGGTGCAAAGGGTGACCAAAGAGGTAACAGCTGCAGAGGAGGGCTTGCTCTTATTTTAAAGTAGAGACTAAGCTAAGACCTTTGCCCTTAGTTTGAGATGTGTGGTGGCAGCTGTGAGAGGCAGGAACTTGGGGTGTGATGGGCATGTGATGAGGGATGGGAGAGGGAAGAAATAGGGAGCCAAGTCTTAGATTAAGGACTCAAGCACATTCAAATGAAATATAGGTTTGAATAGAGGAGGGGAGACTTGACAGCATGAAACGAGAAGACAAATTTGCATTTTTAGGACCCAGCTAGGTCCAAAATGTCTAAACCCTAGCCTAAAAGCAATTTTCAAATGTTAGCTTATTTTTAAAAGTATATGTGTGATATTCCAGTTCAGTAATACTAGATGTCACCTGGGGGAAAGTTAAGATCACATGTTAAATTTTCATGCTGTCATAACTTGACTGTTATTCAAGAAATATTTTTACCAAGGGGATTTGTATTTGCCTGAGTGACTCAACATGCCAGGTGACTGAAGTACCTTCAGTCACGTCCTTTTCTCTAACACTGACTAGATGCAAGTTGCTCACTCTTTTATATACCATATATGCTTAAGAAAAAATATTTCTCCTCAATAAAAATATCCACTCTTGCTAAAAATAACTTTAAAAAAAAATCAGTGTTGTAAAAACTCAACAAGCAGAACATCTCACTTGATCAGAACATGTTTCTGCTTCATGCTCTCAAAGCAAACATCACATCAGGGTCCACCCCTCATAATCTCCCTGTGTTATTGTCCCATTCTCCATTCAAAGCCACCTTTTGTCCAGCAGTTAGGTGACACTGTCCATGTAACAGGTATTGCCATGGCTAAAACAACCACAGGCTCTGAATTGTTTTTAAGGCCTCAGGACTGAGACTTGATAGGTTTACTCCATCTGAACTTCTACTGACTTGCCTGCAGCTTTTATTTCCCTGTTTTATCTGTGGCAGCAAATTCTTTAATTGAACAGGTACCTTTGGCTAATTTTTAAAAATTTGTTTCTCTTTGTGTGGTTCAACCTACAGCTTTATACAGATATCAGTAACAAGCAGTTATAGGAGAACTATAGAATAAGAAGTAGCAGTTGTATAGCAGTGTAGAATAAGATATTTATGGTTCTAACAGAGCAATGTCATACAGAAAAATGCAGACTTGGAATAATGGCAGATGCCTTGAGAGATGGAAACAGGATGAGCACAGATATGCAGGCCTGGTGTGATAAGAGACAGGGCACAGGTGAACACTGAGCCACCCGTGGCTATAGACAGCTCAGAAGTGGGCAGTTAAAGAAATGCAGACATGGAGACAGAAAAAAAAAAAGTGGGTTTGGGGGTAACTAAGCACAGAAGTAGTATCTAACATATGCAAAAGTCATCTTGTAAGAAAACTTGGATGCGTGGAGCTGCAGACCTGTGAAAAATGAGCAATGCTTCAAAAACATGTTACCAGGCATTTAAAAATAACCTGAGTGCATTCTGGAGTGAGGAAGAAGAAACTACATGGATATCATTCTAGTCCTAGTGCACGATGTCTAACAAAAATTGTGTGTCACAGCAAGGTGGAAATGTATTACTTTGTTTTGCTTGTAAAAGTTCTTTTTGAGCCATCCTGGCATATTCTGCCCTTAACATTAAAATCATAAATATTAAGAAGCTGGTTTGATTGAAGGTGATCTAGAGTTCTGTTCTGCTTCACTGTTACACTAGCTGGGAATAAAGTCAGGTGAAACAAATGTTTGTTCAGTATTAATGAACAAAAATGTGCCCTACCTTGGCATAAGACAACTAAACCCTAATGACAAATAGTTGCATATTTTTTTTCCTAGCACACCATCATATATCAACCACAGCTTTAAATTCCTGTGTTAGTCTTCATTATGCATGAAATGACACAGTTCTGTTGATAAAAGTCTCTTACCTTTAATAAGGCAACAGAAATGAGAAATTTGGTGTAATTGCCTAGTTTTAAGTCAGAATGGGATTTCTAGCATCTAACCTGTGTTTGTCAAAATATCTCAGGATCTGAAAGAGCAGAAGAGGCTATTAGTTTTTGTTCTGGGCACTAAAGTGGTACAGGTGTGAGATACCCCTGGTGTAGTTCAGTGTCTGCTGTCTCTGGCACATCTCTGAAATCTCCCCACACATGGGTCTGCACACAGCTGGGCAGGCAATGTGGCTTCAACTGAACCATGCCCTAATCAGGCTTTCAAATGAAGATGGAGCATAATTAAAGTCAGTGTAAAATAACCCACAAGGCAGTAACACATTTCAACAGGCCCAAGCTCTTTTGGCATTTATATAATAAAAAAACATATTTTCTCCTCAGGGGTGCAAACCCCAAAGGTGTTTAGTCTGACCTAGCTGGGGAGGCTCATGACCTCCAAAGAGATGTGCCATGCCCTGCAGTATTCAGCTATAAGGCATGAAAACATGTTCATGTTCCTTTCTGTTTCCCTGCCACAGACAGCAGCCTGGCTCGGGGCCTCAACTCACATGCAGAGAACAGCACCAGAAAATAATAATTCTGTTCTGCAGAGGCAGCAGTGCTTTGAATGTCACCTCACACATCAGCTACTTCTTTGCCTCTCATGCATGGAAATATTTAACATTTCCCAGAGTGGTAGAAATTTTTAGCCAGCTCTGTGAATTCACCTGTTTGAACCAAATGAGCTTTCAGGTGGTAAAGGTGTCTAAACAGTAGACAATAAAGGCCATCCAGGAGTTTTCAGACCTCAGGTAGGACATTTCTCCACCTTGGGTACAAACAGAACAAAAATTATGGCCAATTCAGGGCAACTTCTCTTTCCTCCATGAATGCATAGTAATGGGATTCCTGCTGTCCCAGAGGAAAAAGGCTGGTTTGGGATAATTAGTGAACTGATGTGTAGGTGTTTCAAATGGTTACATCATGCTCCTCTGTGCCACCAGGACTGTGTGGTCACTGTGAATGAGAGAGTAAAAGAAAAAAAATCAGTCATTTCATTTACAGTGGCTGCTGAGGCAGAAGTTACACTACTGTGTGCATAAATTCACTCCAAAATGAGAGTAATATAGTGGGTCTAGAAAAATATTTGTGGTCAGGAAGAAACAAGTAGATATCCTACTAGCTTTCTGGTATTGGTCTGGTTGGTTTGGAGGAAAAGTGGGACTTCATGAGTAAAACCTCTTCTGGGAGGTACAGTCCCATCTGCCATGGTCTGTATGAACTTTTGTGGGGTACAAACTATGAGCAGGATGGAGGTGAGCTATTCAAGAGAAGCCCCTAAACAGACAGCAGAGGCACTGGGTCAGTCCCTTTGCACCTAAAGTGTTCAGAGTGTCTGGAGGCTCCATCATTTTCTCACTGTCCCAAAGTGATCAGCCACTACTTAATCCATTTTCCCATCTCATTGTCTTGTAAATGAACGTGACATATTTCTCTGAGAGGCTATGAGTCTGCTAAGGCAAGTATTTTTGGCTTGACTAGAGTAAGTAAAAATGCATAGACTTCAGATTCCAAACATACTTCCCATTTTATTTACAGAAGATACATAGAAAAAAACTGATGGACTGTAATCAGGAATGAATCAGAATGAATGAGAAGCCTGTTAAAATATAAAGCAGCATGTTCACCAGGGTTGATGTAAAAAGGTAAATAACTTGGTAATAATGCTTTGGAATTGGTAAAAATTACATGGAATGTCAGTATTTCTATATACTTTTCTTCTCAGGCATTCATAAATCACAGATGAAAAAGAAATTGTCTCAGAGCAAAGGCACAGTGGACAAAATTTGATATAATATTATTTAAGCATTGGTTTTAATTTGAAATATTTCTGGTGTTTTCCACTGTTGCTTTGCTTGTCTCCAACAAAAAAAAAAGACAAATAATTTTATAAAGCAACCCCGAGGAGGTAAAAATCTCTCATTTGAGCTCAGCTGTTCAAATTTAGACTCCTCTGAGCAGTGCATTTTCCCTCCCACTGCCGTGCTGGGAGGCAGCAGGAGGGAAGGCTGGGGAGGAAGGGTCGCCGTGGCTGCTCCTGCTGAGTGGGGCAGGGCCCTTCGCTGGTACCCGGCCTCTGAGCCTTTGCCTTCTGCTGAGAAAATGCTCCACACAGCTGTGTGTCTGCTAATGGGCATCTGTGAGTGTCCTGGTGACGGTGTGCAATTCCTCAGCCAAGCTGAGCTGGCCCCTCCAGGTGGGCATTGCCCTGCCTGTGCTGCTGTAGGACACCTCTGGGCAGTGGGGGCCATCACTGCTCGAGCACGTGGGGGACTCGCGAAAATGTGAAATAGCAAAGGAAGAGGAAAAAGGATGGAAATGGTGCACTGGGGCTTTAGTTTCAAAGCATAATGCTATTATAGGGTACTAATATAGGATACTTAAGAGACTGATGGCATAGGCATGTTGTCAGAACTGCGTGTTCAACATATCCTGAACTACAGGGGCATAACTGAACAAGACACGAGTCAGGGCTGTGCACCTTTAGACACCAAAATGCCTTTTAAAAATCTGGCCTTCAGTATTTTACATCTACATTGTAAAACTTTGACACCTCTAAACTTCTAAGAGTTTCAGCCTTCATATTCTGTGCCTACCCAGGCACTCCTGATATTTTTTCATTGGTATAATTAAACAACAGGAAAATTGCAGGTAATTCTCTAATTGGAATACTGTGATTTGATACTTTCTAAAGTAATTTTTAAGAATTATAAAACTGCACTGGGCTTCATGGTCTGTAGTTCATCAAGAGCATTGAAATAACAGATAATGTTAATAAAGTCAATCAAGTGCTTATTAGTGTGTTTTACAGGTAGTTTCAATGGGTTTGACTTTATTAAAATAAAAATGGATGTTCTTTGTTGTGACATAAGAAAGTACAATAAATTAATGGTTATGTTTCTTGGCTCATTAAAGAGGTAGCAACTTGATATTGCATTGTTACTGCTGATTATTTCTGCAGTGAGAACATGTATCACTGTTCCTTTGAAGGAGTAATGGCAGATAAGAATTGATCCTAAAGATACCACCAGAAAACCTTAGCCAGTGGAGGGAGTGAAACAGCTCCAGAATGAACAAAATAAATAGATTATTCCATATAAATTGCTATGTGTTATAAAACTACTTCTGATAGCTGAATAACTGCTCAATACCACAAACAGATGCTTAGAAAGTTTTTCAATACTTAACCAAAAGTCAGCACCTGTTTTCACCTGATGTATTAGTGCATCTGACAATAACATTCAGACATTGTGCAGAAAATCTTTTGTAGTCTTACAAGCATATTAAGAACACAGATAAGAACAAGATTCAGTGGAACATTTACACTGTCCAAAAGGAACAGTGAATAATGCAGCAGAAATGAAGAGAAATGCCACCAGAAAGAAAATTTCTATTTCAAGTCTAACTATATTTGCTTGCTTTTTCTGTGATCAAGTTTAATCCAATATAAGGAAGGTATGGTAGTTGTGGAGGTGTCTTTGGAAAATTGTAGTTCTATTTCTTATGGAAAACAAGATTTGTTTTACAGTGGACTATTCCTGGATATTGCTTTATTAATTTAATTTTACTTTGTGGACTATATTAGTTCCTTAAGTTTATCAAGCTTCCCTTCACATCTGTGTTGCTGTGGGAGCTTTGAGAAAATGTGTAGAGCAGGACTGCTGCTGGTTGTCATCTGGGGCTATGGTAGGACAGTATTTAAAAAAAAAAGGAAATAATTCCAGAGATTCTTAGAGAATACTTCAGGGTTCGTACCTCATAAGGTAAATAACATAAAAATAATCAGACAAAGCAATTTTACAGTGGAATAAGAGACCCCCAAACGTGGTTACACAGGTTTAACCAGTATATCTGTAATTATATCTCTGAGTTGGCCAATTAGCCTTAACAGCAGTTCTGAACCAAAAGACAGGATCCTGTCCCAGGATCCCTTCAGTGTTGGTATGAAAACAAAAGTTGGAAGTTGCAGATCAAGGGCCACATTCTGTGAGAGAAGGTGACCTTTCAAAGCACTGAATGGATGTGCTCTGCAGGGTAAGAGGTAAAGGTGTCACCCCATGACTGCTGTGGGAAGTGATTCCCTTCCAAAGCCATACCCCCAGGCACTTTTGTGTGCTCCCCTAAGAACCTACTCCTTGTAGTCTTGGTTTCAAGGGCCTTAATTTGGTTGTAAAAGAAGGATTGCAGTGTTCTCTGGCTTGGTAGCAGATGGTCACAGTGTTGTGATGCCTGTCATGGTGAGGATACCAGCACCTACACCCTTCTGCTCTGGCAAAGGGGTTGGGAACCTCTTGAGAGGACATGAGTGAACAGTTTTCTTAAAGTACAGGTAATTCAGCTAAAAATTCACCATCAGAGCCCTTAATACACAGCAGTGGCATTTAAACATGCAGAGCTGTTTTAGATCCAGCCTTCTGAAAAGAAAGCATCCTTTGCTGCATCAGCTGTCAGATTTATTTTTCATTAAAGTCCCTCTTAATGCCAAAATGCTTGTACATTATTTTGAGATCCTCTGGCTTCAAAAGATGTGAGCAGTTTTGGATGTGTCCCAAGTACCACCAGCTCTTACAAAATTAGTTAGAGCCAAAGTCACTTGTTTTGCATGCAGTGTTTAGTTTTATGTGTCAGGGTGTTGTATCCAGGTTTTGAAAATAATTTCTGGATGAACAGTGTCAGGTTCACCTGCTTTCATTTTCCCCTTCCAACACAGATTTCTTGGATATTTATTTTGTCACGATTACAAGAAGTAGAGCAAAATTGCGTGTTTTCTATCTTGGGAAGTCTTGACATTTGTAATGGGAAAATAGTGGCCATTTAAAAGTCTGATAAACTATGAAATGCCAGAGAGCCTTTCATTTCTTCCTGGTTTTTAATATAGATCTCTGGTGAAAATACTTAAATCACTATAATTTCATTATTTTAGAGCGTAGTATGACACAAGTAGCCAGAAATATCTTGATATCTAAGTGCAACAGATAAAATATCTAACAAGATCATTTTCTAGAACCAATGTACAAAAATTTCATCAAGAACTTCCTACAGATACATAACAAAATATCTTTGTTATTGATTAAAATAATTGCATCCAAAGGGATAAATATCACACCTTCCCAATACTTTTGTCTTTCATCTTTATCAATTTGAGTGCAGCAGTGGGCATAATACAATTTAAAGCAAGGAGAAGTTTTGCTGAAATCATGGTTTGCACAGCATAATTGCAATCTCTAATTGTGTAAATGCAGCCTGTATTTTTGCACTGTTCACCTAGGCAAGTATACCAACTAAGGCATTTAGTTCCTAGTCACACAGATTACATTTTCCAAGATATTTTTGGTGGAAGTGTGTCTTTCCACAATAGTTTTTGACACAATGGGATCTTGATTACATCTGTGATTACTGGCTGCTGTTGTAATGCAGAGTAGTAATGACCTCACCTCCAAGAAAGGACAAATGAAAAACTATCAGATAAAATAAATTAAAGGTGAAGAAGAGGTCTGAATTTGCTGGAGAGTCATCATCTTTGGAGGGATACTTTTTTTTCGCTTCTTTATTGCCAGTGTCTCTTGATTTTGCCTGTACTACATGCAACTCTCATGTGACTTGGTGCTTTCCCTTTTGAAATCAGTAATCAGTCAAATTATGTGACACTTATCCTTAAACCAATACACTTTTTTCTCTGTTCATAAACAGCAAATTCAAAAAAAATTCTCCTTTTTCCTTTTCACATCATTTACTGAAAATTATTAATATATATGCATCTCTGTGCATGAGGAAACAAACATATTTACATGTTCTTGAGTAGCTTTACCACGTAAGTTAGATTGCCATATATGCACAAGAGAAAAGAAAATTAAAGATTGGCTTTGAACTGAGCAAAAGACCAAGGATTGTGTAATGACTGTTTTTTGGAAATGGGGCTTGTCAGATTCATAGTCATGATAATTACTCTGGTGTTCAGTGTTCTAACTAATATTAGTTTGAAATTGTGACATTCAGGGGGATTGCTTATGTTAATAAACACTGTCATCATCTAGTGACCGATTCTTCCATGGTACAGCACTTAAAATTTAAATTTTCCAGATACAGAATAATTCATCAATTTAAAAGAGAAATAATAAAAAGCCTGAAAATTGAATATTTAGCCTGTTCTGCCTGCAGAGGTGTCTTGCTGAGTAGCTAATTTGAAATATAGCATATTACAGCATCTAGTCACAGCTTTTTACTTCTGCCACATCTTCCTTGAGGAGGTTTCACAGTATTTTGCAAACGTAAGGAAAGTTCTCCTCGTTACCAGAGGCAGACAAGTGTCAAATCTATGGTACTAATTATGAAATCAATGTTTCATTTACATTTTAGTCCCATTAGAAAGCAGAGTTGAAAGACACTTTCAGGCATTACACCTACCTGTTGGTGACACTGACAAATAGAGGTTTTACAGTTGAATCATAATCTTTAAAAATGTTTGCCCATCTTCATTGTTCCTCAGGGAAGAGCTTACGTGAACAAGAGAAATACTAATACCAGAAGAGAGCAAGGGAATACAGGCTACATGCAAACTGCTGCCTAATACACTATTAAATAACCTGAGAAAATGGGTGGGGAAAAAAAAGTTTTCTGTAATTTTTCTCATTACAAGTTGTAAGGAGTTCTTTAATAGAGACAAATTTCTCATTCAGGGTAACGTGATTTTTCTTGTGCTCTCTGAACCACCTCCTGGGTGCTTTGGTAGGTATTTCCCACATGGTCCAGAGCAGGATCTGAACCTCTCAACTGGCAGAAGCTGTCCCTTTGTTTAAAAGGCTCTGAGGTAGCTGAGGACAGCAAAGCCAGGTCTCCTTCTGCCTCCCTCCAGAGGCACTTGCTCATGTCCTGAGGAGCCCAAGGCTCATGTGAAGCTGTCCTTTTGCAGAGTAAGTGGCGCAGGCACTGCCGCCTGCCAGCGCGGCGTCCTTAATGGCTGCGCCACAGAAAGAGTGACTCCATTAAACCCAAGCACAGCCTTTTAATTCCCTTTGGTCCTGAGCACTCACTTATCGCTATCTCACAGCATCCTACATCCAAATCAAACCTGCCAGCTGCTCCGAGCTCCAGTTGTATTTAATTTAGTTAGTTGAAGCGCCGCCTCGACTTCTCCCTCCCAACCGCAGACAGGTTCTTTTCAGGCTTTGCTGAGTGGGCGTTTTCGCTCCTGACATGAAAGGGCAGCCAATTTGTAAGGGGGTAAATTAAATTTAGGACACTTAGTTCATATGAGAGGAAGGAAAATCAAGCAGGGAAGTGAGACAGGGGTATAACATTTATAATGTGTGTTCAACACACTTGCAGAAACAAGAAATTAGAAGAAAAAGAGGTAAAAAAAAATTTAATAAATGGTGATTCTGTGATTGTTTCCACAGTAGGCAATTCTGTGTCTACTGCTAAGACTTCATGAGTTTTATAAATTCTTTTTTTTCCCCAGGGAGAAAGAAAAATCAGGTATTCTTCTACCCCTGGAAATCCACCAAAGCCCTAAACCAAAATATTTTACCATAAGTGTGAGTGGTCTGAACTCAAATTTTTATGTGCTCAAGGTTTCCTTTATGATTTTGAGCAAGTCAGTCAGTAGTTACCACTTACAGTGTTCCACTCCTTCATCTGTGAAACAGGACTAGGTCATTTTTATTTTAGGTCTCCATTTATTGCCATCACTCAGGAACATTCTGAAGCATGGATAGACTATGGATATGTGCAGAACCTATCAAAATTAACTCTGAGGTCTATTTCTTTTTCAGCCTGCCTGCTTGAATCCCCTTAATACCAGTCTCTATAGAGCTGTGAACCTGAAGCGAGAGGTTATAAGGGAGAAATTAACTGTGGGAAAAAATAAGAGTGGGTATATAGATGTTAGAAGATACTGAGTGATTGTTCAGATTGTTCAGTACTGCTCAGATTGTTCAGGAGGGCAGGCATATGCTGCATCCCTCAGGAAAGGCAGCCAAGAGTCCTGCTGAAGTTTTACCATCTAAGATCTGTTCCCTAGAGATTGACACATTTGCAGAGAGTAGATGAGTGCAGCTTCTACTTATGCAGTAGAGCAAGCCTGTCTTGGCACACAAACGTTCTGCATGATGGAGAGACCACTGTTGTGGAGGCTTTTGCATCACTAAGCTTTCTGGAAGCCCTGAAGTGAACTCCAGTAATTCAGATTCACATGCACGTTCTTCATATAGGTGTTCCTCACAAACACGAAATGTGTTTCCCTTTGTCAATTCAGACTGAATACTTGGGTTTTATCTTTTTGAAGACAAGTTCATTCATATCCTTTCTCCCATCCCATGCCTTCTTACCCTAGAGCACTGGCAGCCTCTAAAAGCAAAAAGGCAAGGCATTCATCCTGGACAACTTCTCATTGTCCTGTTAGCTGTGACTGACAATAAGGTAAAAATACTTCCATAATATTTCCAAAAGGGAAAAGCAGATGGGCTGCCTAATTTTTTTTCCTAAAGAAGGCAAAGGTAACCCTAAGATTAGCTCAGCTGGTCAGAGCATGGGGTGCAATTAATACCAAGCTTGTGGGTTTGAACCCTGTATGGGCCATTCACTTCAAGACTGGACTCGATGATCCTTGTGGATCCACCTGTGAATATTCCGTGAATATTCTGTGAACAAAAGGTTTCTTGGCAGAGCTCTGCTGACAGATCCTTAGGCACCACTGTTGGAGTATGAGTAACCAGGTCCTCTTGCATACAGAGTCATCCATACAACCTTAGGCAATGATTCTTGTATTAAAACCTTTCTGACTCTGCAAACTAACTTGAATGGCAAACAGGTTTTGTAACTTTTGCTGAGTTTGGTCTGTTCTCTTTATTCCTGTGGCTGTGTCCTGAATTTAACTGATTAGGTTAGAGCTTCCCCATAGGACTTTGGGATAAACAGCTTTGTATTACTTAAAGTTCACAGAATTTAATCTGCTGGTTTGATATACGAGGTCAGGAAATATTAAAAAGATTATGCACACAAATACAGTGTTTGATGCAGATTGTTCTTTTCTCCTCGATTGATTTGCCATGGTGTCTTGTAATTTATTCATGCAAGGGAGCTGTGATGGATGATGTAAATTATTTTGCTTTTCCCTTTTGACTTAAATAATAATTGCCAATATCGCCGTGGAATATGGAAATATGGGAAGAAGACGTGGAAAAGTGTTGAAAAGTTACTTTTTTTTCTTTAAGGTTACACCAATTATAAACATGAGTTCATTACTCAGAAATAACGTGCTTCTAAAATTGAGTGAAAATGTCACAGTTTAAGAACATCACCTGCATGCTGAGATGAGGTGCTGTCAGACATATTGAAATAAAAGATGATCAAATGGAGATACCTTTGTTGGGGTTTTTTGAGCCAGTGGTCCTTTTTTCAACCTTAACTCATTGAAAGAGATACAAAATTAATAGCTTCTGAAGATGAAAAACCAGGTTCTGTCATATAAGTAAGCATTTTGTAAGGCTGTTTCTCATCCATCTCTCTAGGGATGGAAGCCTAGAAATACAACTGAAATTGGAAAATGGAATATAAGGCAGCTGGAGCCAACTGAGCTGGATCTTGCAGAGCTGCTTCCAGTCCCAGTACAAATCACTGCATCTTTGTGAACCTAATCTTATCTTCACTGTTATCTTGATTTTAAAGAATTGATTCCTAGCAGAGTCCTAACAGGCAAAATTCCTGTTTGATGTGTAAACTGTCCATAAAGTTTACCAGAAAGACTGCAGGAGTGTCCACTCAGGCAGGAGTCTCTCATCTAGAATTCTGTCATCCAGGTCAGGGATGACCAGACACTGCCTTTATGGCAGGAAGTGGACAAGGGAAGCAGAAGGCCCTGAAGTGACTCAAGTGACCTCAGTAAAGAGCAGCAAATCTGAATCCTCATCCCCTGATGCAGTATCTCATGCTGCAGGCAGAAACCACACTGCTGGATTTCTTTCTTCATGTACCATGGAATTTGAACCTTCCCAAAGCTCAACTTCCTTTTGCTGCTTTAGATACTGTGGAAGATACCTATTCAAAGGCCACACACCTAATTTCGAGTTTTAATGTTAAGATTTGTTTCATGAGACATGAGTCCTGCAAGGTCATGAAATTCTCACCCTTAATGCTCCCTGGATTCCACACTGCAGGCAGCCCTCTGTGCAGCATGATGGAGTGGCTCTGCTCCTGTTCATGCAGAGTCACAAGGTTTAGATGATTAGATCAAGGTCACACTGATTAGATGCTCTTGGTGAATGTGCCTTCCCAGAGCCCATTCCCATGTCTCCTGTTTTCTGCTGTGACTGCCAGGTACCACTGAGGGAGAGAGGACCTTTAACAGCATCATGCTTTTGTTGTCAGCCCGAGATGAACGGGGCTGGTGCTGGGTCACTGCAGAAAATAACTTTCTCTGTTGGGGTGTTGTGTTTGGAGTGAGGGCTTTAGACTGACCAAGAGGGTGGAATTCAGATGGGCTCTTTTTCCTGGAGGAGGTGATGCTTCAAGTGCACAAAAGGCAGGGGTGTATCTGTATCAGAAGCAGCTGTCTGCCAGCAGTACAAAAGGTATTGTGCCTGCTGTTTCCCATGGAACAAAAGCACACATACGGGAATACAGGATGTTAT